>CM067348.1:25664945-25725003 GCA_034190875.2 Urechis unicinctus | reverse complement strand
ATCACTACCTACACAAACGTAGAAGCAAAATTTACATTCCGCCAAATCGCCGCCTACTGCGTCTTTAATGTAACATCTTTCAAACACATAAACATTTGCATTAGTGACAGTAAAGGTCGAACTGACTTTCCTATCGTTTGGATAGATGCCAAGTATGACCCAGCTAATGCGCCTCATTAATTTTATCACTGCCTTATTGGAAAGGGATTCACACCAGTTATCATGAATGCGCCCTGGCTTTTGCGCCATTATGGCTTCGATTTCTGCTTTCTGATGTGTTCGCCGGTGACTGAGCAATAACAATATCACCCGACATAAGGTTTGCATGGATCCATAAATTGTATTGCATATAATTCTATGCTTTGCCATTCATATTTCCCTCGTTTTTGAGTCGATTCCATCTGCCCAGAAGCGGCCATGTGTATTTTGATCGCCTGGTGATGCATTATATATTATGGGGGTGTGCTTGATTATCGGTACATCAACTTCATCCCTTATCAAATTTTTCTATAAATGATCTCTTTGTAAATATAAGTGATTGCGATCGCGTGGTACATCGACCACAGCGACGATTTGGTGCTATTATTAGAAACAATCAGTATCATTTATAAGTAGATTGGTTGATTCGTATTACATAGTTCAGTAGGTATCGAATGAATTTATCATGTCCAATAGTCTTGTGTTTCCCATATAACGCCTCGGAAGACATTACATAATCATAACATCAGCTGTATAACCCAGAATAGGAAGCAATATAAAAATAAAAATTTCTCAAATTGTAATATTTCGTTAACAGAGACAAACTTTCGGTCCACGATACCTTATGAATGCGGAGCTCAATGACAGCAAGCGTTATATTGCAATTACTGTGTTGAATTCAGGCACAGTTCGACCTGTATAATGTAACGATTATATAAATATCATCCTACATGTACACATGCATTATTACGGTCCACGGTACATGGCTCGTTATAATTATTTTATTATGTCCATGTCCATGTCAATAATTGAGGTTCGTGTTCGATAATGCTGACGCATTGATAAAGCAAACATCTTGTAGCAAACTGATCAGCAGCAATACGATCGCGTTAGTGTACGTATCATATTTCATTACCACGACAGCTTAATCAATTACCATGAATAAAGTTTTGCTAGGTGAGTGGGCCGCCCACGCAGCGGTTTTTTATAAGCGGGAAGTCTCTCCCTGTATGCAAACATCAAATATTAATTCGAGGGGCTGTTTACGTGACGTCTCATATTTGACTGCAACACTTCATCTCACGTGGCAACCAATTAGTGATGGGTCACAGCGTAGCGGCTAGAGATCCCGGTAAAAGGCAGTTTGCTAACATCTGGTCGAATTAGATTTTTTCCAGGCTTCATCACAGACGACTATGAGGCTGAGGATTATGATGACTGAGAAAATATGCTGTCAAACACTTGATATCGGGCAATTTATGCATTCCAAATTATTGACAGTTGGATAATGTCCGCGTAATCGCCAGACAGACAAAGCTCTGAGTGTATGCGAGTACATATGATATTTTTGAATAGCTATAAGTAAGATAATGTGTTAAAATGACTGTTCTGTTCATCCATATCCGATTACATGTTGCAAAAGGCCCTTTTGTCCGTGACAGTAACCGTCCAAGTCTAAGGGGCTTTTGATGAGCGACATATTCAATCATTCCTCTTTTGTTTAAACAATGGTCGGAGTATTGCTGTTGATTATATTACATATATATATATATATATATATATATATATATATATATATATATATATATATATATATATATATATATATATATATATATATATATATATATATATATATATATATATATATATTATCATCACATAATACCCATACGTGATGCGAGAGTCAGCTGAGTAGATTGTCATTTTCTTTAGGCGAGTTGCCAGAGGATTGGTGTCGAAATGTATTTATTTGTGTATTTTTGGAAGAAAATTGGTCATTTTCAAATAATTGTAATTATTGTGGGCCACATACTGAGATAACAAGGTGTAGTTTTGGGGGTATTATTCAATAACGGAATAAATAATTTCAATACTGACCACTATGATTGAGAAGGCTTCATAACGCCAAGCGGGACACGCTGGTCATATAGCCAGCTGTAATTGTGCGGAAAAATCCATGCATTATGGTTGCAGGTCGATGATCGGAGTTCAGCGCTAGGTGAAATCGTGTGTCTGGATATCTCAAGCAGGGGACATTTATTGCCACACATCACTCTATGGATGGTGCGTATGATTCATTAGTATCACTACTTCAGTGGAGTGGATAGTTTTCATCATACCGTAACATGCGGTAGAAGTCATGCTAATATTGACTCAGCGCTGCAGAATACGTTTGTAATGAGAAAATCAAATGAGAGCATTCCCTCGATCCCTGCATTGTGCTTGATCAGAGAGTGATTATGGTCTCGCGACAGCATGTCGGTTCCTGCGTGGATATTGCGATGGCAACGATACGTCAGTCTACTCCCCGGCATTCATGTATTTTGCTGCTGCAAGCAATCAATGCCTGTCCATGTTAATGATGAATGGCAGCCATACCGGTTGGGGTGTTAAATTGCCATTGATAATCGTACAATGAGTAGAAATTGTAGTTCGCCTATGGATGTCGTACATGTTATGAAAGCCATAAAAAAACCAACACAAGCAAGCAGCAACTCATTTACATAATCAGCTTAAACTTTGAATTACTCCAGAATTGAACGAAAATGAACGCATCATCAATGATTATATGATATTAAGTCATGCCGACTCTTCAAAGCAGTGCTAGTACATTCAATGGATATTGATGCATCATAACGTTTCATAGAAACCACGGTCGGTTACTTTGTAACAAGCATTCATTGACAAGTGACGTATTGACAGTGTCAATTTTTTAGCCATTCGTACGATTGGGAATATAGCACCATAGGTTAAGCCTTACATACGGGTCATTGACACTATATAGATTGTACAAATATCGTCCAGTTGATAGTTATATTAAATTTCGAAACACACTATGCAGCAAACCTCGCCCTTATACAGCTACTCGTGTCCATACAAATTCACATTTAGACCACATCAAAAATTAATAATGTTTCACTAATAATTTAAGGTTTATTCATGGCAATAACTAAGGTTTATTGTTGTTCTTTGATCCAACCATTGAATAGATCATTACGGATTATTCGATTGGACCTCAACTCACACATCTAATTAGCATAACACTAGAAAAGTGAATGTCTGCTGCATTCTTTGATTGTAGATTATGGATCCTAAATCGCGTAGTGAGGAATGATAATTCAGCGCATTGATTGTTGATGGTCGGAATGACGAGCATGGTTTAAACAGCATTAGTGCTCTGCGACGGAAGATATATCTCCGTCTCTGACAGTAACTCCTCCGTTTCACATGAGAAAATCCATAGCAAAACCAAAAACACAAAATAAAAAAATTGTGGCATACGCTGACTTCAGGCGTCGTCTGGCATACCGAAAAATTTAACCAGGGGTTATGGACCAGGCACGTGTGGAGTGCTGAGGGCTTTTGGAAGACAAGCACATCAACTGCAATCTTTCTAGCCTGAGATAAGGAATATCGACTCGAACACTGTCTTATTTCAGAACTATATTCACCGTAAAGTGCACGATGAAGTATTTTTCATTATGTTGTACTACTTTTGTATCACTACCTACACAAACGTAGAAGCAAAATTTACATTCCGCCAAATCGCCGCCTACTGCGTCTTTAATGTAACATCTTTCAAACACATAAACATTTGCATTAGTGACAGTAAAGGTCGAACTGACTTTCCTATCGTTTGGATAGATGCCAAGTATGACCCAGCTAATGCGCCTCATTAATTTTATCACTGCCTTATTGGAAAGGGATTCACACCAGTTATCATGAATGCGCCCTGGCTTTTGCGCCATTATGGCTTCGATTTCTGCTTTCTGATGTGTTCGCCGGTGACTGAGCAATAACAATATCACCCGACATAAGGTTTGCATGGATCCATAAATTGTATTGCATATAATTCTATGCTTTGCCATTCATATTTCCCTCGTTTTTGAGTCGATTCCATCTGCCCAGAAGCGGCCATGTGTATTTTGATCGCCTGGTGATGCATTATATATTATGGGGGTGTGCTTGATTATCGGTACATCAACTTCATCCCTTATCAAATTTTTCTATAAATGATCTCTTTGTAAATATAAGTGATTGCGATCGCGTGGTACATCGACCACAGCGACGATTTGGTGCTATTATTAGAAACAATCAGTATCATTTATAAGTAGATTGGTTGATTCGTATTACATAGTTCAGTAGGTATCGAATGAATTTATCATGTCCAATAGTCTTGTGTTCCCATATAACGCCTCGGAAGACATTACATAATCATAACATCAGCTGTATAACCCAGAATAGGAAGCAATATAAAATAAAATTTCTCAAATTGTAATATTTCGTTAACAGAGACAAACTTTCGGTCCACGATACCTTATGAATGCGGAGCTCAATGACAGCAAGCGTTATATTGCAATTACTGTGTTGAATTCAGGCACAGTTCGACCTGTATAATGTAACGATTATATAAATATCATCCTACATGTACACATGCATTATTACGGTCCACGGTACATGGCTCGTTATAATTATTTTATTATGTCCATGTCAATAATTGAGGTTCGTGTTCGATAATGCTGACGCATTGATAAAGCAAACATCTTGTAGCAAACTGATCAGCAGCAATACGATCGCGTTAGTGTACGTATCATATTTCATTACCACGACAGCTTAATCAATTACCATGAATAAAGTTTTGCTAGGTGAGTGGGCCGCCCACGCAGCGGTTTTTTATAAGCGGGAAGTCTCTCCCTGTATGCAAACATCAAATATTAATTCGAGGGGCTGTTTACGTGACGTCTCATATTTGACTGCAACACTTCATCTCACGTGGCAACCAATTAGTGATGGGTCACAGCGTAGCGGCTAGAGATCCCGGTAAAAGGCAGTTTGCTAACATCTGGTCGAATTAGATTTTTTCCAGGCTTCATCACAGACGACTATGAGGCTGAGGATTATGATGACTGAGATAGAAAAATATGCTGTCAAACACTTGATATCGGGCAATTTATGCATTCCAAATTATTGACAGTTGGATAATGTCCGCGTAATCGCCAGACAGACAAAGCTCTGAGTGTATGCGAGTACATATGATATTTTTGAATAGCTATAAGTAAGATAATGTGTTAAAATGACTGTTCTGTTCATCCATATCCGATTACATGTTGCAAAAGGCCCTTTTGTCCGTGACAGTAACCGTCCAAGTCTAAGGGGCTTTTGATGAGCGACATATTCAATCATTCCTCTTTTGTTTAAACAATGGTCGGAGTATTGCTGTTGATTATATTACATATATATATATATATATATATATATATATATATATATATATATATATATATATATATATATATATATATATATATGTATATATATATATATATATATATATATATCTATTTCATCACATAATACCCATACGTGATGCGAGAGTCAGCTGAGTAGATTGTCATTTTCTTTAGGCGAGTTGCCAGAGGATTGGTGTCGAAATGTATTTATTTGTGTATTTTTGGAAGAAAATTGGTCATTTTCAAATAATTGTAATTATTGTGGGCCACATACTGAGATAACAAGGTGTAGTTTTGGGGGTATTATTCAATAACGGAATAAATAATTTCAATACTGACCACTATGATTGAGAAGGCTTCATAACGCCAAGCGGGACACGCTGGTCATATAGCCAGCTGTAATTGTGCGGAAAAATCCATGCATTATGGTTGCAGGTCGATGATCGGAGTTCAGCGCTAGGTGAAATCGTGTGTCTGGATATCTCAAGCAGGGGACATTTATTGCCACACATCACTCTATGGATGGTGCGTATGATTCATTAGTATCACTACTTCAGTGGAGTGGATAGTTTTCATCATACCGTAACATGCGGTAGAAGTCATGCTAATATTGACTCAGCGCTGCAGAATACGTTTGTAATGAGAAAATCAAATGAGAGCATTCCCTCGATCCCTGCATTGTGCTTGATCAGAGAGTGATTATGGTCTCGCGACAGCATGTCGGTTCCTGCGTGGATATTGCGATGGCAACGATACGTCAGTCTACTCCCCGGCATTCATGTATTTGCTGCTGCAAGCAATCAATGCCTGTCCATGTTAATGATGAATGGCAGCCATACCGGTTGGGGTGTTAAATTGCCATTGATAATCGTACAATGAGTAGAAATTGTAGTTCGCCTATGGATGTCGTACATGTTATGAAAGCCATTAAAAACCAACACAAGCAAGCAGCAACTCATTTACATAATCAGCTTAAACTTTGAATTACTCCAGAATTGAACGAAAATGAACGCATCATCAATGATTATATGATATTAAGTCATGCCGACTCTTCAAAGCAGTGCTAGTACATTCAATGGATATTGATGCATCATAACGTTTCATAGAAACCACGGTCGGTTACTTTGTAACAAGCATTCATTGACAAGTGACGTATTGACAGTGTCAATTTTTTAGCCATTCGTACGATTGGGAATATAGCACCATAGGTTAAGCCTTACATACGGGTCATTGACACTATATAGATTGTACAAATATCGTCCAGTTGATAGTTATATTAAATTTCGAAACACACTATGCAGCAAACCTCGCCCTTATACAGCTACTCGTGTCCATACAAATTCACATTTAGACCACATCAAAAATTAATAATGTTTCACTAATAATTTAAGGTTTATTCATGGCAATAACTAAGGTTTATTGTTGTTCTTTGATCCAACCATTGAATAGATCATTACGGATTATTCGATTGGACCTCAACTCACACATCTAATTAGCATAACACTAGAAAAGTGAATGTCTGCTGCATTCTTTGATTGTAGATTATGGATCCTAAATCGCGTAGTGAGGAATGATAATTCAGCGCATTGATTGTTGATGGTCGGAATGACGAGCATGGTTTAAACAGCATTAGTGCTCTGCGACGGAAGATATATCTCCGTCTCTGACAGTAACTCCTCCGTTTCACATGAGAAAATCCATAGCAAAACCAAAAACACAAAATAAAAAAATTGTGGCATACGCTGACTTCAGGCGTCGTCTGGCATACCGAAAAATTTAACCAGGGGTTATGGACCAGGCACGTGTGGAGTGCTGAGGGCTTTTGGAAGACAAGCACATCAACTGCAATCTTTCTAGCCTGAGATAAGGAATATCGACTCGAACACTGTCTTATTTCAGAACTATATTCACCGTAAAGTGCACGATGAAGTATTTTTCATTATGTTGTACTACTTTTGTATCACTACCTACACAAACGTAGAAGCAAAATTTACATTCCGCCAAATCGCCGCCTACTGCGTCTTTAATGTAACATCTTTCAAACACATAAACATTTGCATTAGTGACAGTAAAGGTCGAACTGACTTTCCTATCGTTTGGATAGATGCCAAGTATGACCCAGCTAATGCGCCTCATTAATTTTATCACTGCCTTATTGGAAAGGGATTCACACCAGTTATCATGAATGCGCCCTGGCTTTTGCGCCATTATGGCTTCGATTTCTGCTTTCTGATGTGTTCGCCGGTGACTGAGCAATAACAATATCACCCGACATAAGGTTTGCATGGATCCATAAATTGTATTGCATATAATTCTATGCTTTGCCATTCATATTTCCCTCGTTTTTGAGTCGATTCCATCTGCCCAGAAGCGGCCATGTGTATTTTGATCGCCTGGTGATGCATTATATATTATGGGGGTGTGCTTGATTATCGGTACATCAACTTCATCCCTTATCAAATTTTTCTATAAATGATCTCTTTGTAAATATAAGTGATTGCGATCGCGTGGTACATCGACCACAGCGACGATTTGGTGCTATTATTAGAAACAATCAGTATCATTTATAAGTAGATTGGTTGATTCGTATTACATAGTTCAGTACGTATCGAATGAATTTATCATGTCCAATAGTCTTGTGTTCCCATATAACGCCTCGGAAGACATTACATAATCATAACATCAGCTGTATAACCCAGAATAGGAAGCAATATAAAAATAAAATTTCTCAAATTGTAATATTTCGTTAACAGAGACAAACTTTCGGTCCACGATACCTTATGAATGCGGCGCTCAATGACAGCAAGCGTTATATTGCAATTACTGTGTTGAATTCAGGCACAGTTCGACCTGTATAATGTAACGATTATATAAATATCATCCTACATGTACACATGCATTATTACGAGCCACGGTACATGGCTCGTTATAATTATTTTATTATGTCCATGTCAATAATTGAGGTTCGTGTTCGATAATGCTGACGCATTGATAAAGCAAACATCTTGTAGCAAACTGATCAGCAGCAATACGATCGCGTTAGTGTACGTATCATATTTCATTACCACGACAGCTTAATCAATTACCATGAATAAAGTTTTGCTAGGTGAGTGGGCCGCCCACGCAGCGGTTTTTTATAAGCGGGAAGTCTCTCCCTGTATGCAAACATCAAATATTAATTCGAGGGGCTGTTTACGTGACGTCTCATATTTGACTGCAACACTTCATCTCACGTGGCAACCAATTAGTGATGGGTCACAGCGTAGCGGCTAGAGATCCCGGTAAAAGGCAGTTTGCTAACATCTGGTCGAATTAGATTTTTTCCAGGCTTCATCACAGACGACTATGAGGCTGAGGATTATGATGACTGAGAAAATATGCTGTCAAACACTTGATATCGGGCAATTTATGCATTCCAAATTATTGACAGTTGGATAATGTCCGCGTAATCGCCAGACAGACAAAGCTCTGAGTGTATGCGAGTACATATGATATTTTTGAATAGCTATAAGTAAGATAATGTGTTAAAATGACTGTTCTGTTCATCCATATCCGATTACATGTTGCAAAAGGCCCTTTTGTCCGTGACAGTAACCGTCCAAGTCTAAGGGCTTTTGATGAGCGACATATTCAATCATTCCTCTTTTGTTTAAACAATGGTCGGAGTATTGCTGTTGATTATATTACATATATATATATATATATATATATATATATATATATATATATATATATATATATATATATATATATATATATATATATATATGTATATATATATATATATATATATATATTTCATCACATAATACCCATACGTGATGCGAGAGTCAGCTGAGTAGATTGTCATTTTCTTTAGGCGAGTTGCCAGAGGATTGGTGTCGAAATGTATTTATTTGTGTATTTTTGGAAGAAAATTGGTCATTTTCAAATAATTGTAATTATTGTGGGCCACATACTGAGATAACAAGGTGTAGTTTTGGGGGTATTATTCAATAACGGAATAAATAATTTCAATACTGACCACTATGATTGAGAAGGCTTCATAACGCCAAGCGGGACACGCTGGTCATATAGCCAGCTGTAATTGTGCGGAAAAATCCATGCATTATGGTTGCAGGTCGATGATCGGAGTTCAGCGCTAGGTGAAATCGTGTGTCTGGATATCTCAAGCAGGGGACATTTATTGCCACACATCACTCTATGGATGTGCGTATGATTCATTAGTATCACTACTTCAGTGGAGTGGATAGTTTTCATCATACCGTAACATGCGGTAGAAGTCATGCTAATATTGACTCAGCGCTGCAGAATACGTTTGTAATGAGAAAATCAAATGAGAGCATTCCCTCGATCCCTGCATTGTGCTTGATCAGAGAGTGATTATGGTCTCGCGACAGCATGTCGGTTCCTGCGTGGATATTGCGATGGCAACGATACGTCAGTCTACTCCCCGGCATTCATGTATTTGCTGCTGCAAGCAATCAATGCCTGTCCATGTTAATGATGAATGGCAGCCATACCGGTTGGGGTGTTAAATTGCCATTGATAATCGTACAATGAGTAGAAATTGTAGTTCGCCTATGGATGTCGTACATGTTATGAAAGCCATTAAAAACCAACACAAGCAAGCAGCAACTCATTTACATAATCAGCTTAAACTTTGAATTACTCCAGAATTGAACGAAAATGAACGCATCATCAATGATTATATGATATTAAGTCATGCCGACTCTTCAAAGCAGTGCTAGTACATTCAATGGATATTGATGCATCATAACGTTTCATAGAAACCACGGTCGGTTACTTTGTAACAAGCATTCATTGACAAGTGACGTATTGACAGTGTCAATTTTTTAGCCATTCGTACGATTGGGAATATAGCACCATAGGTTAAGCCTTACATACGGGTCATTGACACTATATAGATTGTACAAATATCGTCCAGTTGATAGTTATATTAAATTTCGAAACACACTATGCAGCAAACCTCGCCCTTATATACAGCTACTCGTGTCCATACAAATTCACATTTAGACCACATCAAAAATTAATAATGTTTCACTAATAATTTAAGGTTTATTCATGGCAATAACTAAGGTTTATTGTTGTTCTTTGATCCAACCATTGAATAGATCATTACGGATTATTCGATTGGACCTCAACTCACACATCTAATTAGCATAACACTAGAAAAGTGAATGTCTGCTGCATTCTTTGATTGTAGATTATGGATCCTAAATCGCGTAGTGAGGAATGATAATTCAGCGCATTGATTGTTGATGGTCGGAATGACGAGCATGGTTTAAACAGCATTAGTGCTCTGCGACGGAAGATATATCTCCGTCTCTGACAGTAACTCCTCCGTTTCACATGAGAAAATCCATAGCAAAACCAAAAACACAAAATAAAAAAATTGTGGCATACGCTGACTTCAGGCGTCGTCTGGCATACCGAAAAATTTAACCAGGGGTTATGGACCAGGCACGTGTGGAGTGCTGAGGGCTTTTGGAAGACAAGCACATCAACTGCAATCTTTCTAGCCTGAGATAAGGAATATCGACTCGAACACTGTCTTATTTCAGAACTATATTCACCGTAAAGTGCACGATGAAGTATTTTTCATTATGTTGTACTACTTTTGTATCACTACCTACACAAACGTAGAAGCAAAATTTACATTCCGCCAAATCGCCGCCTACTGCGTCTTTAATGTAACATCTTTCAAACACATAAACATTTGCATTAGTGACAGTAAAGGTCGAACTGACTTTCCTATCGTTTGGATAGATGCCAAGTATGACCCAGCTAATGCGCCTCATTAATTTTATCTCTGCCTTATTGGAAAGGGATTCACACCAGTTATCATGAATGCGCCCTGGCTTTTGCGCCATTATAGCTTCGATTTCTGCTTTCTGATGTGTTCGCCAGTGACTGAGCAATAACAATATCACCCGACATAAGGTTTGCATGGATCCATAAATTGTATTGCATATATTCTATGCTTTGCCATTCATATTTCCCTCGTTTTTGAGTCGATTCCATCTGCCCAGAAGCGGCCATGTGTATTTTGATCGCCTGGTGATGCATTATATATTATGGGGGTGTGCTTGATTATCGGTACATCAACTTCATCCCTTATCAAATTTTTCTATAAATGATCTCTTTGTAAATATAAGTGATTGCGATCGCGTGGTACATCGACCACAGCGACGATTTGGTGCTATTATTAGAGACAATCAGTATCATTTATAAGTAGATTGGTTGAGTCGTATTACATAGTTCAGTACGTATCGAATGAATTTATCATGTCCAATAGTCTTGTGTTCCCATATAACGCCTCGGAAGACATTACATAATCATTACATCATCAGTTGTATAACCCGGAATAGGAAGCAATATAAAAATAAAATTTCTCAAATTGTAATATTTCGTTAACAGAGATAAACTTTAGGTCCACGATACCTTATGAATGCGGAGCTCAATGACAGCAAGCGTTATATTGCAATTACTGTGTTGAATTCAGGCACAGTTCGACCCGTATAATGTAATAATTCTATAAATATCATCCTACATGTACACATGCATTATACGGCCACGGTACATGGCTCGTTATAATTATTTTATTATGTCCATGTCAATAATTGAGGTAAGTGTTCGATATGACGCATTGATAAAGCAAACATTTTGTATAGCTATAGCAGCAATAGATAATATGTGTACGTAAATCACTGTTCTGTTCATCCATATCCGATGAATAAAGTTTTACAGGTGAGTTGCAAGCGGGAAGTCTCTCCCCTTATGTCAAATATGACAGTACGTGACGTCCAAGTTGACTGCAACACTTCATCTCACGTGGCAACCAATTAGTGATGGGGCGTAGCGGCTAGAGATCCCGGTTTAACATCTGGTCGATTTTTTCCAGGCTTCATCACAGACGACTATGAGGCTGAGGATTATGATGACTGAGAAAATATGCTGTCAAACACTTGATATCGGGCAATTTATGCATTCCAAATTATTGACAGTTGGATAATGTCCGCGTAATCGCCTGCGAGTACATATGATATTTTTGAATAGCTATAAGTAAGATAATGTGTTAAAATGACTGTTCTGTTCATCCATATCCGATTACATGTTGCAAAAGGCCCTTTTGTCCGTGACAGTAACCGTCCAAGTCTAAGGGGCTTTTGATGAGCGACATATTCAATCATTCCTCTTTTGTTTAAACAATGGTCGGAGTATTGCTGTTGATTATATTATATATATATATATATATATATATATATATATATATATATATATATATATATATATATATATATATATATATATATATATATATATATATATTTCATCACATAATACCCATACGTGATGCGAGAGTTACCTGAGTAGAATGTCATTTTCTTTCGGCGAGTTGCCAGAGGATTGGTGTCGAAATGTATTTTTTTGTGTATTTTTGGAAGAAAATTGGTCATTTTCAAATAATTGTAATTATTGTGGGCCACATACTGAGATAACAAGGTGTGGTTTTGGGGGTATTATTCAATAACGGAATAAATAATTTCAATACTGACCACTATGATTGAGAAAGCTTCATAACGCCAAGCGGGACACGCTGGCCATATAGCCAGCTGTAATTGTGCGGAAAAATCCATGCATTATGGTTGCAGGTCGATGATCGGAGTTCAGCGCTAAGTGAAATCGTGTGTCTGGATATCTCATAGCAGGGGACATTTATTGCCACACATCACTCTATGGATACCACCCTATTACATGAAGTTGCAAAATATAAGCAAAAATGTACATTATATGCTGTGTAGAATGCAAAACGAATTTAATAGATGGTGCGTATGATTCATTAGTATCACTACTTCAGTGGAGTGGATAGTTTTCATCATACCGTAACATGCGGTAGAAGTCATGAATTGCTAATATTGACTCAGCGCTGCAGAATACGTTTGTAATGAGATAATCAAATGAGAGCATTCCCTCGATCCCTGCATTGTGCTTGATCAGAGAGTGATTATGGTCTCGCGACAGCATGACCTTTCCTGAGTGGATAATGCGATGGCAACAATACGCTAGTCCACTCACCGGCATTCATGTATTTGCTAATGCAAGCAATCAATGCCTGTCCATGTTAATGATGAATGGCAGCCATACCGGTGGGGAGGGGGGGGGGGGGGAGGGGGTGTAAATTGCCGCTGATAATCGTACAATGAGTAGACCTTGCAGTTCGCCTATGGGTGTCGTACATGTTATTAAAGCCATAAAAAAACCAACACAACTAAGCAGCAACTCATTTACATAATCAGCTTAAACTTTGAATTACTCCAGAATTCACCGTTCGTCCAACGAAAATGAACGCATCATCAATGATTATATGATATTGTCTCAGGTCCTGTCGACTCTTCAAGGCAGTGCAAGTACAATCAATGGATAATGGCGCATCATAACGTTTCACAGAAGCCACGGTCGGTTACTTTGTAACAAGCATTAATTGACAAGTGACGTATTGACAGTGTCAATTTTTTAGCCATTCGTACGATTGGGAATATAGCACCATAGGTTAAGCCCTACATACGGGTCATTGACACTATATAGATTGTACAAATATCGTCCAGTTGATAGTTATATTAAATTTCGAAACACACTATTCAGCAAACCTCGCCCTTATACAGCCACTCCTGTCCATAGAAATTCACATTTAGACCACATCAACAATTAATAATGTTTCACTAATAATTTAAGGTTTATTCATGGCAATAACTAAGGTTTATTGTTGTTCTTTGATCCAACCATTGAATAGATCATTACGGATTATTCGATTGGACCTCAAATCACACATCTAATTAGCATAACACTAGAAAAAAGAATGTCTGCTGCATTCTATGATTGTAGATTATGGATCCTAAATCGAGTAGTGAGGAATGATAATTCAGCGCATTGATTGTTGATGGTCGGAATGACGAGCATGGTTTAAACAGCATTAGTGCTCTGCGACGGAAGATATATCTCCGCTCCGTTTCACATGAGACAATCCATAGCAAAACCAAAAACACAAAATAAAAAAATTGTGGCAGACGCTGACTTCAGGCGTCGTCTGGCATACCGAAAAATTTAACCAGGGGTTATGGACCAGGCACGTGTGGAGTGCTGAGGGCTTTTGGAAGACAAGCACATCAACTGCAATCTTTCTAGCCTGAGATAAGGAATATCTTCTCGAACACTGTCTTATTTCAGAACTATATTCACCGTAAAGTGCACGATGAAGTGTTTTTCATTATGTTGTACTACTTTTGTATCACTACCTACACAAACGTAGAAGCAACATTTACATTCCACCAAATCGCCGCCAACTGCGTCTTTAATTTAACATCTTTCAAACACATAAACATTTGCATTAGTGACAGTAAAGGTCGAACTAACTTTCCTATCGTTTGGATAGATGCCAAGTACGACCCAGCTAATGCGCATCATTAATTTTATCTCTGCCTTATTGGAGAGGGATTCACACCAGTTATCATGAATGCGCCTTTGCTTTTGCGCCATTATGGCTTCGATTTCTGCTTTCTGATGTGTTCGCCGGTTACTGAGCAATAACAATATCACCCGACATAAGCTTTGCATGGATCCATAAATTGTATTGCATATAACGCTATGCTTTGCCATTCATATTTCCCTCGTTTTTGAGTCGATTCCATCTGCCCAGAAGCGGCCATGTGTATTTTGATCGCCTAGTGATGCATTATGTATTATGGGGGTGTGCTTGATTATCGGTACATCAACTTCATCCCTTATCAAATTTTGCTATAAATGTTCTCGTTGTAAATATAAGTGATTGCGATCGCGTGGTACATCGACCACAGAGACGATTTGGTGCTATTATTAGAGACAATCAGTATCATTTATAAGTAGATTGGTTGAGTCGTATTACATAGTTCAGTACGTATCGAATGAATTTATCATGTCCAATAGTCTTGTGTTCCCATATAACGCCTCGGAAGACATTACATAATCATTACATCAGTTGTATAACCCGGAATAGGAAGCAATATAAAATAAAATTTCTCAAATTGTAATATTTCGTTAACAGAGATAAACTTTAGGTCCACGATACCTTATGAAAGCGGCGCTCAATGGCAGCAAGCGTTATATTGCAGTTACTGTGTTGAATTCAGGCACAGTTCGACCTGTATAATGTAATAATTCTATAAATATCATCCTACATGTACACATGCATTATAACGAGCCACGGTACATGGCTCGTTATAATTATTTTATTATGTCCATGTCAATAATTGAGGTAAGTGTTCGATATAATATTTTTGAATAGCTATAGGTAAGATAATATGTTAAAATGACTGTTCTGTTCATCCATATCCGATTACATGTTGCAAAAGGCCCTTTTGTCCGTGACAGTAACCGTCCAAGTCTAAGGGGCTTTTGATGAGCGACATATTCAATCATTCCTCTTTTGTTTAAACAATGGTCGGAGTATTGCTGTTGATTATATTACATATATATATATATATATATATATATATATATATATATATATATATATATATATATATATATATATATATATATATATATATATATATATATATATAATATATATATATATTTCATCACATAATACCCATACGTGATGCGAGAGTTACCTGAGTAGAATGTCATTTTCTTTCGGCGAGTTGCCAGAGGATTGGTGTCGAAATGTATTTTTTTGTGTATTTTTGGAAGAAAATTGGTCATTTTCAAATAATTGTAATTATTGTGGGCCACATACTGAGATAACAAGGTGTGGTTTTGGGGGTATTATTCAATAACGGAATAAATAATTTCAATACTGACCACTATGATTGAGAAAGCTTCATAACGCCAAGCGGGACACGCTGGCCATATAGCCAGCTGTAATTGTGCGGAAAAATCCATGCATTATGGTTGCAGGTCGATGATCGGAGTTCAGCGCTAAGTGAAATCGTGTGTCTGGATATCTCATAGCAGGGGACATTTATTGCCACACATCACTCTATGGATACCTACCCCCTATTACACATGAAGTTGCAAAATATAAGCAAAAATGTACATTATATGCTGTGTAGAATGCAAAACGAATTTAATAGATGGTGCGTATGATTCATTAGTATCACTACTTCAGTGGAGTGGATAGTTTTCATCATACCGTAACATGCGGTAGAAGTCATGAATTGCTAATATTGACTCAGCGCTGCAGAATACGTTTGTAATGAGATAATCAAATGAGAGCATTCCCTCGATCCCTGCATTGTGCTTGATCAGAGAGTGATTATGGTCTCGCGACAGCATGACGGTTCCTGAGTGGATAATGCGATGGCAACAATACGCCAGTCCACTCACCGGCATTCATGTATTTGCTGCTGCAAGCAATCAATGCCTGTCCATGTTAATGATGAATGGCAGATATACCGGTGGAGGGGGGAGGGGTGTAAATTGCCGCTGATAATCGTACAATGAGTAGACTTTGCAGTTCGCCTATGGGTGTCGTACATATTATGAAAGCCATTAAAACCAACACAACTAAGCAGCAACTCATTTACATAATCAGCTTAAACTTTGAATTACTCCAGAATTTACCGTTCGTCCAACGAAAATGAACGCATCATCAATGATTATATGATATTGTCTCAGGTCCTGTCGACTCTTCAAGGCAGTGCAAGTACAATCAATGGATAATGGCGCATCATAACGTTTCACAGAAGCCACGGTCGGTTACTTTGTAACAAGCATTAATTGACAAGTGACGTATTGACAGTGTCAATTTTTTAGCCATTCGTACGATTGGGAATATAGCACCATAGGTTAAGCCCTACATACGGGTCATTGACACTATATAGATTGTACAAATATCGTCCAGTTGATAGTTATATTAAATTTCGAAACACACTATTCAGCAAACCTCGCCCTTATACAGCCACTCCTGTCCATAGAAATTCACATTTAGACCACATCAACAATTAATAATGTTTCACTAATAATTTAAGGTTTATTCATGGCAATAACTAAGGTTTATTGTTGTTCTTTGATCCAACCATTGAATAGATCATTACGGATTATTCGATTGGACCTCAAATCACACATCTAATTAGCATAACACTAGAAAAGAGAATGTCTGCTGCATTCTATGATTGTAGATTATGGATCCTAAATCGAGTAGTGAGGAATGATAATTCAGCGCATTGATTGTTGATGGTCGGAATGACGAGCATGGTTTAAACAGCATTAGTGCTCTGCGACGGAAGATATATCTCCGCTCCGTTTCACATGAGACAATCCATAGCAAAACCAAAAACACAAAATAAAAAAATTGTGGCAGACGCTGACTTCAGGCGTCGTCTGGCATACCGAAAAATTTAACCAGGGGTTATGGACCAGGCACGTGTGGAGTGCTGAGGGCTTTTGGAAGACAAGCACATCAACTGCAATCTTTCTAGCCTGAGATAAGGAATATCTTCTCGAACACTGTCTTATTTCAGAACTATATTCACCGTAAAGTGCACGATGAAGTGTTTTTCATTATGTTGTACTACTTTTGTATCACTACCTACACAAACGTAGAAGCAACATTTACATTCCACCAAATCGCCGCCAACTGCGTCTTTAATTTAACATCTTTCAAACACATAAACATTTGCATTAGTGACAGTAAAGGTCGAACTAACTTTCCTATCGTTTGGATAGATGCCAAGTACGACCCAGCTAATGCGCATCATTAATTTTATCTCTGCCTTATTGGAGAGGGATTCACACCAGTTATCATGAATGCGCCTTTGCTTTTGCGCCATTATGGCTTTGATTTCTGCTTTCTGATGTGTTCGCCGGTGACTGAGCAATAACAATATCACCCGTCATAAGCTTTGCATGGATCCATAAATTGTATTGCATATAATGCTATGCTTTGCCATTCATATTTCCCTCGTTTTTGAGTCGATTCCATCTGCCCAGAATCGGCCATGTGTATTTTGATCGCCTGGTGATGCATTATGTATTATGAGGGTGTGCTTGATTATCGGTACATCAACTTCCTCCCTTATCAAATTTTGCTATAAATGTTCTCTTTGTAAATATAAGTGATTGCGATCGCGTGGTACATCGACCACAGCGACGATTTGGTGCTATTATTAGAGACAATCAGTATCATTTATAAGTAGATTGGTTGAGTCGTATTACATAATTCAGAACGTATCGAATGGATTTATCATGTCCAATATTCTTGTGTTCCCATATAACGCCTCGGAAGACATTACATAATCATAACATCAGCTGTATAACCCAGAATAGGAAGCAATATAAAAATAAAATTTCTCAAATTGTAATATTTCGTTAACAGAGACAAACTTTCGGTCCACGATACCTTATGAATGCGGCGCTCAATGACAGCAAGCGTTATTTTGCAGTTACTGTGTTGAATTCAGGCACAGTTCGACCTGTATAATGTAACGATTATATAAATATCATCCTACATGTACACATGCATTATTACGGTCCACGGTACATGGCTCGTTATAATTATTTTATTATGTCCATGTCAATAATTGAGGTTCGTGTTCGATAATGCTGACGCATTGATAAAGCAAACATCTTGTAGCAAACTGATCAGCAGCAATACGATCGCGTTAGTGTACGTATCATATTTCATTACCACGACAGCTTAATCAATTACCATGAATAAAGTTTTGCTAGGTGAGTGGGCCGCCCACGCAGCGGTTTTTTTTATAAGCGGGAAGTCTCTCCCTGTATGCAAACATCAAATATTAATTCGAGGGGCTGTTTACGTGACGTCTCATATTTGACTGCAACACTTTATCTCACGTGGCAACCAATTAGTGATGGGTCACAGCGTAGCGGGCTAGAGATCCCGGTAAAAGGCAGTTTGCTAACATCTGGTCGAATTAGATTTTTTCCAGGCTTCATCACAGACGACTATGAGGCTGAGGATTATGATGACTGAGAAAATATGCTGTCAAACACTTGATATCGGGCAATTTATGCATTCCAAATTATTGACAGTTGGATAATGTCCGCGTAATCGCCAGACAGACAAAGCTCTGAGTGTATGCGAGTACATATGATATTTTTGAATAGCTATAAGTAAGATAATGTGTTAAAATGACTGTTCTGTTCATCTATATCCGATTACATGTTGCAAAAGGCCCTTTTGTCCGTGACAGTAACCGTCCAAGTCTAAGGGGCTTTTGATGAGCGACATATTCAATCATTCCTCTTTTGTTTAAACAATGGTCGGAGTATTGCTGTTGATTATATTACATATATATATATATATATATATATATATATATATATATATATATATATATATATATATATATATATATTATATATATATATATATATTTCATCACATAATACCCATACGTGATGCGAGAGTCAGCTGAGTAGATTGTCATTTTCTTTAGGCGAGTTGCCAGAGGATTGGTGTCGAAATGTATTTATTTGTGTATTTTTGGAAGAAAATTGGTCATTTTCAAATAATTGTAATTATTGTGGGCCACATACTGAGATAACAAGGTGTAGTTTTGGGGGTATCATTCAATAACGGAATAAATAATTTCAATACTGACCACTATGATTGAGAAGGCTTAATAACGCCAAGCGGGACACGCTGGCCATATAGCCAGCTGTAATTGTGCGGAAAAATCCATGCATTATGGTTGCAGGTCGATGATCGGAGTTCAGCGCTAAATGAAATCGTGTGTCTGGATATCTCAAAGCAGGGGACATTTATTTCCACACATCACTCTATGGATGGTGCGTATGATTCATTAGTATCACTACTTCAGTGGAGTGGATAGTTTTCATCATACCGTAACATGCGGTAGAAGTCATGCTAATATTGACTCAGCGCTGCAGAATACGTTTGTAATGAGAAAATCAAATGAGAGCATTCCCTCGATCCCTGCATTGTGCTTGATCAGAGAGTGATTATGGTCTCGCGACAGCATGTCGGTTCCTGCGTGGATATTGCGATGGCAACGATACGTCAGTCTACTCCCCGGCATTCATGTATTTGCTGCTGCAAGCAATCAATGCCTGTCCATGTTAATGATGAATGGCAGCCATACCGGTTGGGGTGTTAAATTGCCATTGATAATCGTACAATGAGTAGAAATTGTAGTTCGCCTATGGATGTCGTACATGTTATGAAAGCCATTAAAAACTAACACAAGCAAGCAGCAACTCATTTACATAATTAGCTTAAACTTTGAATTACTCCAGAATTGAACGAAAAATGAACGCATCATCAATGATTATATGATATTAAGTCATGCCGACTCTTCAAAGCAGTGCTAGTACATTCAATGGATAATGGTGCATCATAACGTTTCATAGAAACCACAGTCGGTTACTTTTTAACAAGCATTCATTGACAAGTGACGTATTGACAGTGTCAATTTTAGCCATTCGTACGATTGGGAATATAGCACCATAGGTTAAGCCCTACATACGGGTCATTGACACTATATAGATTGTACAAATATCGTCCAGTTGATAGTTATATTAAATTTCGAAACACACTATTCAGCAAACCTCGCCCTTATACAGCTACTCCTGTCCATAGAAATTCACATTTAGACCACATCAAAAATCAATACTGTTTCACTAATAATTTAAGGTTTATTCATGGCAATAACTAAGGTTTATTGTTGTTCTTTGATCCAACCATTGAATAGATCATTACGGATTATTCGATTGGACCTCAAATCACACATCAAATTAGCATAAACACAAGAAAAGAGAATGTCTGCTGCATTCTATGAGTGTAGATTATAGATCCTAAATCGCGTAGTGAGGTAGGGAAATTCTTTTGGATTAGAGACGATGGAATTTCATGGAATACACTTAGATGCACTTCCCATGGCTAGTAATTGTCGCTGCTGTGCGTCTTGATTTGTCATTTATGTTAGGTAGATGGCGATCAAACATCCTGACATATACGCAAATATCATGCAAATGTATTGTTTCGCACTAAAATCAAATGTATATGATATTCGTCTCAAGATGATCAGTACACAGTTATAGTTTTATTACTTGCTAACCAAAAAAAATCACATATTGAGACGGTCAACACCCTCTCATAAACAACGAAAATTGATTCGTGTCGTAGCAGTTGCATGCTTCGTTACACATGTATGACAACGAGCGACAGCGGCGGTAGCAGTATGATTGTTTGAACCAGCAAGGAATGTGTATTCGAGTGCATTGATTGATGATGGTCGGATTACCAGCATGGATTAAACAGAGGTAGCTGTATTGCGATGAACGAGATATCTAACAAAACAAATGGCCTAAAGTAACAAATAAAGAACTTCCTTATTGACCAGCAAATCCTGGTAGACGCTGAACTCGGGCATCTTCCGACATTGCACAATCACAACTCGTATCAAAGGGGCTTGCCAATCGGCAGAAAATTGCTATACCACTAATATATTGATTAACATTCAATAATCTCTAACTATATACATACGAATATATATATATATATATATATATATATATATATATATAGATATATATATATATATATATATATATATATATATATATATATATATATATATATATATATATATATATGTATATATATATATATGTATATATATATATATTTATATATATCTCTATATATATATATAAATATATATATATATATGTATATATATATATTTATATATATATGTGTGTGTATATATATTTAAATATATACATATATTTAAATATATATATCTCTCCCTATATATATATATATATATATGTGTGTGTGTGTGTGTGTGTGTGTGTGTGTGTGTGTGTGTGTGTGTGTGTGTGTGTGTGTGTGTGTGTGTGTGTGTGTGTGTTTGTATACAGGATTAAACATGAATAAATACATTTGAAGCGTTACATTTAATTCTGTTTCATAATAACGGTCCATTCTAAACAGACAAAATTCGCTAGATCACCCATATAGCAAACGTGTCTACGCATTGCCTTGGCGCAGCAGGATAGATACAGGTCATAATTTGGCTGCACAATGACTCTATTAGGCTAGTGTCTACCAATATAGCGCACTGCAGCACCATGGGGTCGTACAAGTGCCACACGAGGAATAAGTGATCGTGCGCGTTTGTTTATCACCTGTGATGTTGAATGGTTAGCTGTAATACTATTACCGGTCACATTGTCTTGTTGAGACTTTATGCTAATATAAGTTATTACAGGAGATGGCATCTGGGTGCGGACATGACTAATCAGGGAGTGGCGTTATGATGATAACTTCATTATTGATCATGTATCAGCTGTAGCTCTCCATGATCCCATGTCCAGCCCCACAGACGACTCTCTCATTGATTTCATTTAAATGAAGCAACCTTACTTATGTTATAATTACAGGACGTGTGATGGATCTGTTATCGAAGCTTGTTAAATCAATGCGCCTATTGTATGATGTTGGGGTAGGTCTGTTGTATGATATTGTAACTGGGATGTTATATGATATTGGTACTGGCTTATGTATGATACTAAAGCTGGTTTGTTGTATTTTAGTGTAGCTGGTCTGTTGCCTGATATTGTAGCCTCGACAGGGACAGAGCATGTGATTGTGAAGCTCTTGATTGTGACCTAACAGATCGATTATACCGCAATCCAGGTTAGTTTTATCCCCTGTCCAATGGCAAAGCACGCATTGCATTGGAAGCGCTAGTTATTAACTTATACACTAACAACATGTACTTATGCATGGTAGTCTACAATATCTACATTTTTGGCGACATCAGACAGCATCCTCCGCTTAGGCCCCACCCAAGCCTAGTTTGATGGTTGTGCATTGCCTCCGCATGGTCCAATCGAGCCACTGTCATTACAATATGTCATTGCTTGTGATATAAATAGAAGTTACGGTGTCATGTATAGCTCCAATAGTGCAAAGATAATCTGTCCCGTGATTGCTTCACTATAGAAATATGACCATCATATCAATGTGTTGCGCAACAGTGTCCGTAGACTATGTCGTTTCACGATAACCAAATCATATCATTTCTCCAAGTGAATGCTATTTCATGATAACATATCATGCTCTTAACTCCTTGGGGTCGTATCCATTAAGAATCTTAACTTGAGTCGTCTTACCTTGAGTTAGAGCTAAGCTGAGTCCGCGAAC
Organism: Urechis unicinctus; assembly: GCA_034190875.2. Taxonomy (NCBI): domain Eukaryota; kingdom Metazoa; phylum Annelida; class Polychaeta; order Xenopneusta; family Urechidae; genus Urechis; species Urechis unicinctus. Next base: position 25,701,369 of record CM067348.1, on the reverse strand, counting down.
TCAGGCGTATCCACAAAACGAATTGTTAGCGAACTCAGCTAAGTCAGGGCAGCTCAGGGCAGGCAAACAGCCAAAAGAAGATAATTGGCTATAATTTCACACATGTAACATCTGATCATAGTTTGTGTCTTACAGGAAAAGGGAACACTATGTTATTTAGTATTCATTAAACAGAAAATGGAATAAAATGACGCGATGATCGATTTAGACGAAGGATTGGAAGTGGTCTAGTCTGACTCTTTCATATACTATATAGTCTAGACCTACCGTCGTTATCGTTTATCAAAACAAAGTCAAAAGGGAATAGTCTTAAAACCGGTTGTTTATGTCATTCACCTTTATTCAATCAGACTGTACAATATTATATGATATCAAGTATAATTAACGGTGCAGCCCTTGTTTCAATAACACATATTCTCAGCACTCCGATCTACAGCATTATTATCCATAAACGTGAACACAACGCCAGTTTTGTTGTTTGACAGTCCGTTGAAATTCGCGCGTAACTGGGTCACTGCGCGTCATTAGTCTATGACGTTTCTTTGTTTTTGATGTATAAAACGGAGTGTTTATCGCAAAAAAAAACCTCCTTTTCGTTGGTGTACTTTGGGGGCACTTACAATATCTGCCATGTTATCATGAAGTGGATTCACAGGCTTGGTACCTGCCTATTCAATTATACTAAATGTGAATCTTGGCACCGTTGTTCATATTGAGAAGTTACAGAAAATCGCTATTGAAAATCGTGAATAATTGCGTTATTGATATAGAAACTCCCGCCCGCTTTGATCATCCCACAAACCATTCCTAATTCAAATCCACAGCAAGCTAATTCGCTCTTTGGTAGACTAACAACACCCTGTCCGAAGCGTTTGCGAAGAATCCCCCGCTTCGTTTTTACGAAAACAGCTTGCGGCATGAATAATTTAAATATCCCGATAAAAATTGGTGTGTCATTAATAACGAACGGCTGATTATGTTTTGGTTCATTTTATGAACATACATGTTCTTATTCATATTAGTGAAAGCATTCTCCTGGAAATATTAACGTTGGACCGCCATTGTTAAGTTTGAGCTAGCGAACTTAAGTCAGCTACCTAGCTGACTCAGAGTTAGGCACGCTAGGAGACTTAAGATTCTTTATGGATACGGTTAAGACGGCCAGCTCAGCTTGCCGTCTCAAAAACCTGAGTTTGCGGACTTAAGTTTCTTTATGGATTCGGCCCCTGCCAAGTAGTGTTGTCTAATCGATGATAAGCTCATTAGTTGGGGATGCATCCATGGACCTCCATTCGGTATTGTCATCAGGAATGAACGAATTTGTATCATGAGCGTGCAGCTAATTGAAAGTATGTCGATCCATAATATAATGGGATATTGTTGGATATTTGTGAATAGCTACAGTTGAGATTGGGTGGTTAGAGCAGTAACATGACAGCTCTCTACATCACTATCCGATTACATATTGCGAGAGGCTCTTTGTTCGTAACAGTAACCGTCCAGGTCTCAGGAGCCACATATTCGTCATTTGTCTTTTGCATAAACAATTGTAAGTATTGCTGCTGGTGACGATCTACATTTATTTCTTCATAATATACCCCGACGCGATGCGAGGCTCGTTCGAGTAGATTGTAATTGTCTTTAGGCGATTTGCCAGCGATTATATTTCGGCTTTTGCCATTCTCTATAAACTTTCGGAATCCGGAAAGTATTTTTTGTTTACCATCAGATATTTTGTCATCCCAAATAATTATGACTCTCGTGGGCCGCATTCTGAGATGACGAGGTTTTATAATCAAATGACCAACATACGAGCTTCAACCCCTGCAGCTAGAACAATTCAGCCTATGCGTTCCCAAGCAATCCCATCCTGTTCCCCAGTGAAATTCCTGTTCCACGCTGGTTTGGGAGTACCCCGGTCGGACGGTAATATACATATATACCTCAGACGTCCTGTAGGGCTAGTTTGGGAGGAGAATAGACTAAACGTCATATAGACTCGAAAATCAATACTCGTTGCCTCTTCAGTACTGATAGACGTATACAGAATAGTTCGTGTACTATGGATGTCATAGATGTCATGAATGCCTTTAAAAAAACCAAGCAACCCAGCAGCAGCTCATTCATATAATGAGCCTGAACTTTGAATTATTACCGAATTCACTATCTATCCAACAAAAATGCATATATCGTGTATTGTAATATGCTATGATCTGAAATGCTCGTGGCAACACAAATAAGGTATTTCGTAGAAACCCCAGATGCCTGCAGTCACAGTAACTGCACGGTACTCTAATCCAGTCTCACCTAACACATCTTGTACTACTATCTTAAGTCGGTTTCTTTGTTCGTGGATTCATTGACTGTTGGTGACTGACATCGTTGATTAAGTAATCACTACAAATAGGTCAATTACACCAAAGGTTAATCATTACATCTTGAACATTGACACTATGGAATAGTTCATTGCACTGCAGGTATAACGTTTAATTTAATAATTATGTCACATTATTGATGAAATATCACTAATCATATTAGATCAATAATCATTAAATATACCGACACAAACAAACACTTTTTCATTCTGAATTGGTTTATTTTTGTGCTTAGATCCAACACTTGAATAGACTATTGCAGATTATTCGCATGACCCACACCTCTAACATCAGACCGGCACAGCAATAGAGAACCAAATGCATATAGCTTTCAATGCGTGTAGATTATAGCCCCTATATCGCGTGTTGAGCTAGGGAAATTCTATAGGATTAACGACGATGAATTTCATCAAAAATACACTGTGCCACTAGCCGTAGCATGTAATTGTTGATGCTGTATTTGGCAGATGGCGCTCGAACATGCTGAAATATTGTGATTGGGATATGCCCAAATATCCTGCAAATATATTGTTCCTCACTGCCAATGAATAAGATACTTCATGTCCAGATCATCAACATACTGTTATATTTTTTATCACCAACCGAGAATAAATCCAATGCAATCCTCTCATTAGTTTCGCGGTCTAGAAGTGTAAGCTAGCATATTACGTGGCGTAACAGATGTATGCTTCCTTACCCGTGCATTCCTGTCAGCGATAGCGTCTTGTAGCATATATATGTATATATATGCATATAAAATATATATATATATATATATGTATATATATATATATATATATATATATATATATATATATATATATATATATATATATATATATATATATATATATATATATATATATATATATATATATATATATATATATATAGACATATCGGAGCGACGAGGAAGGTTTCCGCGAAAATATTACATGGTACGTGAGAGAGATCGGTCGATAAAACAGCAAGGAATATGTATACATTAATAGCATCACTGCACACGGCGAGAATAACGACCGTGATCATCATTGAAATCAGCCATCTGCCTTGGGAATAACCAGTGTGTCTGCCTTCTACTTATAATAGCAACCCAATTGCAAACCTAGGGTTGAATCGAGTCTGTATCGCCATATAATCAGATAGCGCCGCCATTGTTACAATCTTCGTTACATGTATTTCTTCGTGCCTTGGGCAATATCATACATCACATCCTAATCTGTATCGCAATATAATCAGATGACGTAGTCACTGTTATGTTCGTCGTAAACATTTATTTCTTCGGGCCTCTGACAATATCCGACATAATGTCCCAACCACTGCTCATAATATCGTTCTTGGTCTGGACAGACGTGACGCGACACAGTGGAGCTGGTAGTATTATCAAGACCATTGCGTTATAAAACAGAGATGTCTCTGTAAGAGATGTGTAGACATTAGAGTGGTAATTTCGTGAATAAGATTTTACACAGTTGTTAAGTAAGTGTGTCAAGTAGGTATGCTACAACTTTTTCAATGACTTCTGATGTTCAGATTTCAATTGACATCGAGTATTCTCGATGCATATAGATTAATTAGAATGGATATTGTCACGGATATATTGTTATGGGCGTATATGATTGCTGTGTTTTAAACTCGATGTATTTATCAGAGCAGGAGCAGATGAGCAAATATTATCGCACAAACAAGTAGCGTTAGATTAAATCTGACAAGAAACGTTTTTTACTCAGTCTGGTCGGATTGCATTTCGATTATTCTACACCATATATATAATCATGGTGACCCTCGTGAAAGAAATACATTTCCGGCAGATCGCCCTAGTATAAATTACCATTCCTATTTTAATGAATCGATGCGGGTTACCATTGCAAACCGGCGTCAAATGTGCTCCTCGAAGGGTTTAGGTTCAATAGATTGTGATATCATGTGCAGAGCTAGTTATTGCACGCGTCCGTGCCTCTGTGAGTTCTCGCCTGAGGTCCACGTTCCTCGTGGTATCATTGCATCAGAGTTGATGCTACAAACATTCAGAGATAATCTTAATGACTAAGAATAGTCCGCGTAGGTGAAGTAGTCATTCTTGTCAAACCTGAATTTGTCTAATTCATTCTAGTGCAATTCACAACAACGATACCGTCATACTATAAGCTTCTAAAACAACTGTGTTTTTACACCTAAACAAAGAAATGTGTATGCATTTGTAATATTTGTAGAAAATAGCATAGGATGCCGAAACTACTTCACATTACCTAAATATATAGTGTTCCTCCAAACAAATCAGTACTAGCTAAAAAATCTTGCACAACGACGAGAGGCTACATAATTGAATACTCATTTGTTGGGTAGGGTGTCGTTTGCATAGCTAAATAATGCCGCCGGCTGTCTCGTTAGCACGTTGAATTTTGGACTACAGAAGATGCCAGGTCTCAGGCCAATGTTAGAACGTGATATGTCTTGCCCGATTACCACCGTCTTGTCCAATTATCACCAGTCTTGCCTGATTACCATCGTCTTGCCCGATTGCCACCGTCTTGCCCAATTATCACCGTCTTGCTTGTTACCATCGTCTTGCCCGATTACCGCTGCCATGACCGATTATCACCGTCTTGCCCGATGCTGTTATTTATCCAGATGGAATCATAGTCATCAACAACTCCAATTGCATAAAATAACTGTAATTGCTTCCTAGCTAAACTTTATTACTGCACTATTAACAGCACTCTCAGCGTAGGATACAAGCTTTGTTATATGGTTGTCTCCATTATTGCAAGTCTTTTTTACAAAGAGCCACCATTTATCGTTGCTTCCCAGACTCACATAACAGCCATACGAATCTGGTATAGTAAGCTGTAATGGGACAGTGAAACCATCGTATAACACCGTGATATGCCACATAAAACACCACCAAAATTGTGGTCCTTGTTCGGCAATGATTCTAAGTAGATAACAAGCAGACATTATCATTGCAGCTGATGACATTTTCTGGGGCTTGTATATGGCTACATACTTACAAATGGGAATGCTTGGACGTGCTTTAAAATGTAACTCTTCTGATGTGCATAATTCAATTACTTGGCTCTGAGATTTCACAAAAACACAAAAACCATCTTTATTGCAACTATCAGCAGTGATTCACTGACAGGTAGGCTTAGTCTGCCTGTTCCACTGACAGGTAGGCTTTGTCTGCCTGCTCCAATGACAGGTAGGCTTAGTCTGCCTGTTCCAATGACAGGTAGGCTTAGTCTGCCTGTTCCAATGACAGGTGGGCTTAGTCTGCCTGTTCCAATGACACGTAGGCTTAGTCTGCCTGCTCCAATGACAGGTGGGATTAGTCTGCCTGTTCCAATGACAGGTGGGATTAGTCTGCCTGATCCAATGGCAGGTGGGCTTAGTCTGCCTGTTCCAATGACAGGTGGGATAAGTCTGCCTGTTCCACTGACAAGTGGGCTTAGTCTGCCTGTTCCCCTGGCATGTAGGCTAAGTCTTATTCTTCTTACAGGTAGACAGGAGGTAGTCAAGGTGCCCTAGCCCCTTGGCTGCGGGCCCTGTTTAAATGGTAATGATATTCAATAGTCGCGCCAAGGGTCTAGGCTAGGATGAGTTCTTGAACAGGTCTAGCATCCCAGATTTGAGATGCTCCAATCAGAAGCCGTGTCTCTCGGTCACTCTCGGGTACTTTTGAGTCATTGCCTCTCATTGCTCAGTGTCACATTTTTCGAAGATTCGTTTCGCGCCATATTTGTTTTGGTACACTCCGTTTTACACCTCTTTTCACCAGAACTGAAGTATATTCTCTTGCTTAAAATGGAAATGACTCCAACGGAAGCTCTCGATTACGCGCAACAGTCACATGCCGTGGTATTGAAAGACTTGTGTGCTCGGCTGCTTGATGGGTCGTGACTTTTTTGTGCCTGCTGGGACAGGGAAACATTTTGCTATACGTTGTTAGCTACTGCTCTCGATGCAATGCATGGAATGGGTCAGGGTTCGACACCAATGGTTGTCCGCTTGTCATGTCGGATAAGTGACTTGCCAAGTCTACTTGTTCAACCGGATGAGTGATTTTTATGAGCTGGGCACGCATTCTAAAACACCCCGATTTGCTGTTTCACGCTGAGCGGCATCCTTATTCGCACAGTCGGCGAGAGAAGCAGACACACAACTGGTCTCTTTAACTGACTGTATTACGTAAACATACTATCATGCAGGTCGGTTCAAACATTCTGTCAGTTGACAGGTCGGTTCAGTCATTCTGTTCCATTGACAGGTCGGTTCTGTCTGTCTGTTCCATTGACAGGTCGGTTCAGTCAGTCTGTTTCATTGACAGGTCGGTTCTGTCTGTCTGTTCCATTGACAGGTCGGTTCAGTCAGTCTGTTTCATTGACAGGTCGGTTCTGTCTGTCTGTTCCATTTACTGGTCGGTTCAGTCAGTCTGTTTCATTTACAGGTCGGTTCTGCCTGTCTGTTCCATTGACAGGTCGGTTCAGTCAGTCTGTTATCATTATCAATGCAAGCTATGTTTTCCGCAAACAGGTACACATCCGATATTGATGTGAATCATATTAATGTACAGCGTTTGCTAAGACCAGGAGAGACAAATTGGTTCAGGCGATTTCAACAGGAATACATATACTTATGCGGAAGAAACCGTGCTCATTAGAATTTAAGCAATCTTGCCATTATCATTTGTCAATATCACATGATATAATTTGCTCTGCTAGAGTAATCCCCTTCACCAACCATAAGTTTCACATATGAAGCGCTCTTAACTGAGACGAAGTATAAACAGCGCCATGTGAAAATCCTTACGTGCCATTATATCAGGGTGCAACAGGTCAGTAAACGTTGCCGGGACTAGCTCTGTTTCCTTATTAACTGTACGAAATGTCAACGTCTGACGCCGTCCCCCCTCATCTGATCCAAACTCAGATACAAACATACCTGCTCTTGCTTGTTATCGTTACCATATATAGTTTTCAAATAAAGAGCGGAGCGTTGTTAGGTCAGACGCTGTAGCATCTCCTTAATCATGCGGTTAGACTTAGTGGATGATTGCTTTCGCGAGGATTCGTTGCATACTCCCAGAAATGTTGTAGGGTTCACCTGAAAAGCCGGTCACGTTGCAGAACAATTATGCGACTAGTATGAGATGATAAGTCACAAAGGCACCCTATGATTCAGTCCTTCTGTCGCGTGTGGTTAAAGGCGTCGTTCTCAGTGTGATCGCTATTAATAACAGCCACGATTCAATGAGAACAGCCGGTAAGTCTACGGTGTATTTTTGACGGCAGTCCCATTTCAGGCTTTTCATAATATAGTTCAGCGCAATGGAGACTATTGTATAAATAAAGGTTACAAAAACTTGACAAAGACAATACAAGGCATGTGAGATGCGAGGTTCTAAGCTATGGGATAGTTTCCCGATGATTGCGTATACAAAACGTTTTTTTCATTTGCCGTGAGTCAAACATCTAGTGATTATGAAAACACTAAGAAAGGTTGTTAGGTGAGGACTTGGCTGCCAGGAAATGGGGCTGTTCCATTAGAACGGTAGATTCCCCCCAACCCATTTTTCTGGCATTAGTCACGAACGTGCCGTTCTGAGGACATTAAGGAAATGATTGCCTTCAGTATAAGTAATGTTAGAAAATTGCCTCCAGTTGCATCATTCATGCGTTGCAAAATGGCCACATTTATCATTGTAAAAGAAGCATGGCAGAAAGGACCTCATCTAACGGCAAATATTCAACGAAAAACTTGCGGTGTGTGCTGAAAAAAAATATGTTAATGCAGAAGTGCAAACACTGATATATATATATATATATATATATATATATATATATATATATATATATATATATATATATATGCATATATATATATATATATATATATATAGTATATAGAGCAAAATGATTGTGCTAACAGTTGACGACGACAGTTCTCGTCGACATTTTGATATAGTCAGCGGACGTTGGTAAATTGTTACGAAAAGCAAAGGCCATTAGATGACAGACTCTGTGAGATACGACAGTCGTTGTTCGTTAAACTGCCTCTCCTTCATGAAGACTTACATCCTCCCGAAGCAATTAAATTCTTGTCAATGGTGTAGTTGCTGCATCGCTCCTTAACAATATTGTTACAAAGCAACGTGCATTTTGTTGTGCCGTAGCAAATGGTGGGATCATAATTAACTTTTGTAATAGCCAGGATATTTATCAGAACTAACAAGTGGCAATGTAGACATCTAAGCCACCGTTGCTTGACGTATATCAAGCATTCTGCCATAGGTGGCTAACGGCAAACGTCCTGAATGTGGTCGTCACAAATAGCGTTAATCAAACCGGCATGATGGCGCGTGTGTCGGTGAGTGATCCCAGTCAGCGGCAGCACCTCACATATGGCTCATTATAGTTAATCACATTGTTCCATATTTGAAACGCACACAATGGATTCTACCTTACAAAATCTACCAGATAATAATAGTGGATTTTGTGGGGCTGATTATAGTAGTTGATTTGGTTGGGCAGCATTCAATCGATTAGTAAAGCAACAAGCATGACGCTATAAGTGACACTTGTTACACTGACAATTATATTTCCCTGATGTGCTTGAAATGGATATGCGCTGCTTGATGTTCAGCCGTGCGCCGATGACAGTCACAGGTGCTCACGATGACTGTATAACGAAATGCTGGTAAAGCAAGCATTTATAACGAAATGCTGGTTAAGCCACCGAGAAACAGATTAATCCATGGAAACCCTGTTACGAGAGTCGGTAAATATAAACCATTATTGTGGTACAGTACTTTGCATCATTACGTAGTATCTTTGAGATTGAAAAACACTTAAGCTGGTTCGACCTCCCATACATTACCACTCCACGAGTCCAACGATCGTCACAGGAAGCCATGTTCGAGCCTTGCCCCACATAGTGTCCCTGTTGACATTTGGGTCTACAATGCTAACATACAGCCTATGTAGCACCCCTTTTGGTGAGTTATCTACATAATCAACTTAATCAGAGAGACCCTCGAGAGAAATGGAGAAGTCCAAGAATTCGCCCTTCCCTAAATGAATATGTATCGGTGCCGTTCACCATTCACTACCTGCGTTGAATATGCCTTACTTAAGACCAAGGCGTCTCGGTCACAGTATCTCATCACCTGTCGTCCACCATTCTCTGCGGCTCCAATGTATAAGGGATAATGCCACAAGAATAAGTGCAGTCTATGCAGGTGAAAAAGAAATTTTTATCATTCAGGTCAACGTTTAGACAGTATTCGTGGAATTCAAGACAGATATGTGTGTATCTATAACATCTTAGAGAAAAGCGCAGAATTTCAGAACCACAATACATTATCAAAATGTTCATTGGTTATGCAAACTTATTATTACTTAACCTATCGTAATCCATGGTAGGGTATATTATTTAATATATATATTTGGTAGATGAATATTCGCCAATATCGCTAAATGAGGCCGTCAGTGTATGCTAGACCACAGGCCTATGTTATAACTCTATATGCTTAACCATAAGATCTTGTTATTTCTTTTGATGCTAGACCACAAAATCCGGCTAGAATGTTAGATGCAATATGACAGACCCCTGCTAGAACGTTAGCTCAAGAGCATAGGCCCCTGCCAGAACGTTACATGCTAGATCACAGGGACCTGCTACAACGTTAGATGCTAGATTACAGCCCCATGAAAAGGCCGCAGTTCGCATTTTATGTTACCCATCAAGAATTGGACAAGAGGCATAAATAACTGCACAATCATCTCGTAAAGAGAATGGTGTGCCAGTAATGGCTCTGGTCTAATTTCTCCTTAGTCAGCAAAACGCTTGTCAATGATTGCATTGGTGTTCGTGGTAAATTCAGTGATAATCGAAATGCTACACGAATGGTTGATGTACTCGTCAAGAGTCTCCTGAAGGCCATCATCACAACCATTACCGTGCGATTGGAGATTATGTCTCCGAAGAGCCGACTCGTACACAATGTACGGAGCATTGTGTGGTGCGATCATATATGTAAATGTACAGATATCATAATGCTTATGTTCAATTAATTTGTTTGACAATCAAGTATGGTTAACGCAACGTCACTTCAGTTATTTAATTATGTCATGTGCTCAGTTCTGATATGCAATACTTGGATGCCACCTGATGCACAAATAAGGGATGGCAGAACAATAACAATACCACCTGCTTGCGCACAGGTTCATGTGGCCTAAATCATAACGTAATCTCTAACCCCCAAAACTAAAACTACGCTGCGTCTTTTTGGGGGTATATCATTTTATATTTGCCGATCCATAAGAACAGTGCCTCAATTCTTAAAAAACAATTGCGGACGGCTGCTTTCTGATTTAACAATAAAGACAATTTACGAGAAATTGGCGCGTGTGCCGCCTGTTGTGAGTCTCATCCAATCTCAGTTCATCGTCAATGCGAGCTAGTTTTGCAACTAACATGTGGACAATATCCCTAGTAATGAATGCAGTACGGACGCCGCAGATGATAAGCTGTTCGCCTAGACAAAGAGAACAGATTAATCTGTCTAGCTCTCCTGATGTGCACTTGCCCTTAAATAGTCTTTAAGCACAAATAAACAACATTAATCAACGTACAATGCAGCACCTATAGAACAGAATATGCTATTATTGCATTGGAACTAGGCTCATCAAAATCTTCTCTTTCTAGCATGACCAGTTAACGAATAACATATTTAAATTGAAGAGTTTATTTACTCATGCAAAATTAAGCTGTGCTATCCATGATGTAAGCAAGTTGGCCATTATATCGAACGTGCAACGGGCTTATCACTAAGTATATTGATGTTGGTTGGGGTTTGAAAATGTGTCATTCTAAGAACGGCAATAAAGGAGTCTGAAATAATTACCCGCTTTTGTCTAGACACTGAAAGCGACTATTATTGAAGCAAAGATATGGGTATGGTTTTGCCAAGAAGCCGAAAGGCGGATCAAACGACGCAATAGCAAACGTGTCTACGTATTGACGGAGCGCCTCAGGATAGACGTATTACTTAATTTGGCAGGCTTCAATGCTAATGTGTCTACTGATGAAGCACCAAGGGGTCGCGCAAATGTTACACGAGGAATATACGATCGTGCTCGTTTGATAATGACCGGTGGCGTTACACAGTAGACAATTCTTACATTATCGTTCACATCGCGACAGTATGCTAATGTAGAGTTATCACAGGAGATGGTATCTGTGCGTGGACATGACTAATCTGGCGGTATGAGAACAGCTTCATTATTGATTATATATTAGCTGTAGCTCTCCTAAATGTGAGGTCCGGGCCAACAGAGCACTCGTTTATCTCTTTGATTAAAATGATGTAACCCTGCGTATATCAATATTCTAGATCATGTCATCCATCTCTGAAGAATATTGCAGGGCTCGTTAAATAAATGTACTCTATAAGAACAATTAATTGTATAGTATTGTATCTGGCTTGTTGAATGATATTGTAGCTGGCTTGTTGCATGATACTGTAGCTGCCCGGTTGCATGGTTTTGTAGCTGCCCGGTTGCATTGTATTGTAGCTGCCCGGTTGTATGATGTAGTCGCTGAGCAGTTGTATGATATTTAAGCTGTCAGGTTGTATAATAGTGTAGCTGGTCTAAATGTTGTAGCTACGACTGGGACTGAGTATGTGATTGTGAAGCTGTTGATTGTGATATGACAAATATGCTATGCCGGAATCCAAGTCAGTGTTATCTTCTGTGACAAAGCAAGCATTGCATTAGAAGCATTATGCGTTATTTATGACACTATGGACTGAGGCAAGATCAAACAACACTCAGGTTGCATGACAGCAATCTTTATTACAATTGACGAATATATTGTGCTTCCGATGTTGCTGCGTTATTACGCGATGTAAAGAGATGTTTTGTTGGCGTTATCGGTGCCATGTTTAGCTCCTACTGTACCATTCTTTCTTCACTATAAACATCTTATACTTGTATCGCGCAAAAGACTCAAGGTATTAAATCCAAAAGTATGGACGAACCCTTCAGAGAGTTGCCATGGGTATTTGGGATAACACTTGATTTGCTCGATTATCCTAATACTCTGTCATCGCTTTTAAACAGATATGGGTCACATCAGAACACCCCCGCTTTTTACTGAATCAATGACATTATAGCTTATACTCATCGATGAGGATGCTACTTCACGATAACATAGCAGTCCGTCCCCATACCCCTGCCAAAAGCAATTGCATGTCAATGATAAGCACATTTCTTGGTGATATGCCCATGGATCGCTGTTAGAAATTGTCAACAGGAATGAACGACTTTGTATCATGAGCGTGTAGCTTAGCTAATGCATGTCGATCCATAATACATTGGGCGTCCATCTGAGATCGTGGTATAGCAGATACCTTTATTTACTGGCTTTACATCTGATTTCATGACGCTTTTTAACTGTCTGCAAGTCCAGTCCGTCGTTTGCAAATGGGCACATGGGAATTCCCTTTGTGAACCATCTGATTTAATTCAATCTGCGTATGAGTCCCATACGTTCTATACATTGTGAAACACTGTGTGGATTAATGAATTGCGCCCACGTCTCAGCTCCCGATAATCCCTCGCTATCATTATTTGTAAAAGCTTCATCGGACATATACGTTGGCATTGTGACAAAAATGTTGCTCGGCATTCGCATGCTAATTGGCTTGATCGGCATGGAAGTAAACAAGACATAAAATGACCCCTAATCTTGGAGATTACCATTGCGATAAATACAATGATCATATCTGTTTGCTCTCAACGAGGTCTTGTAAGATTTCCTTACTATTGGGACTGTTTGATGAGCTTGTGGAACATACTTATAAGCTCCAAGCTCCCCTTAATCATGTGATATCATCAGCACTTGCGCGCATGCAACGTATGTTTAACACGGGAATACTGATATCCAGTAATTCAGCGAATGAGTTGAGGGTGCTTTGTTAAATATTTGTATTATGGAAAAGACATAGCACAGCAACGACACCATCCCATTAATTAGTTTCAACACGTGCAGATTTATAGCTATGGCAAATAGCTATCCTAGTTAGGTACTTAGGCACAAAATTGCTGTCTGGATGTAATCCAATATCTTGAGGTACAGTGATTTGTCATAGCATGTCCTTAATATGTAAGAATCTGTTGATGTTCTTCTTCTATGTACACTGGTTTTATTCGATATGGTTATGTGTTGTCATTAAAAATACTTAAGAGAGTCAGTATATCTTATATACAGAACCACTGTGGTGTTGGGTGATCATAGGGAATAGGAATTGCTCCATTGCAAATCCTATCTGTATTTGCATCTATCGCTGAACGACCAACTGATGAGGGGTATGATGTTGGTGTGCATAGTAATGGCTGCTTTGTTGCCATGCCCAATCACTTGGGATGGGTTTTATTCTAATGTGCTGATGCATCTACTTTTTCGGTTCTGGTTCTTCCGCTTCTGAACAGCTAGTATAGACGCATGATGGCAACAACTATATGTTCTATCCTCATAACCGCCTACTCATAATTTTGATATTAGCAAAACATGCCACATTGGTATCATTGATGCTCAGTTCAGCTATCTGAACGTATTGAACGTTTGCTTATATTGTAGAGCATGTGGTATCAAGTCACATATATATACGTACGATTGCCATGTAGGTTGGTTCACTGGTACACTGGTAACGACACCGACTGTACAGTGAACCGATTTCCCTGCTAGGCTAAGGCCATCGTTACATCGACTCGATCTTCTGTGGCAAGAAAATCAATATTTGCAGTTTTTATCGCATTCTAACTTTATGATGCCTGAATGATATTATACGCTGAAAAAATGTGAAATGCCGAGTCGAAGTTTTGGTTGAGGATAGCGATCATTTCGATCTATGAAAGCCATGTCAATGTAACAAATACTGTCGCAACCTGATCATATTATTGAATTAAACACGGCACCACCTTCAACCAGAAGGACATGTTCAATAAGGTAGACCTGAAGAAAGGGACCCAAGGAACAGTCGTATTATCGCACGTTTAGATAAACTATCAAATAAACACCGAGAGTTTAGTGCTGGCAGCTCAGTGTCATAACTTTTCCTAAGCAGGGGAAAAAAAATCCCAAACCCGGATATTCATGTGGCCAATAATATCTACGCGTGCCAAGGGCAGGCTTTCGCTGAGAAAATGTAATCATGATGTGGCCTATATTTAGTTCTTCAGTGCTCGCATTCCAAGTGGGCTCAGACAATGAGCTTATTAGATTTGCAATTGTTTCTTTCAATCAAAACGGACTCAAGCAAAGCCGTTTTTAATGATGTATTAGAAGATAGTTGCAATTATTGAAGAATGATAAAGCCATTGGAGAACGGCACATAGTGGGGAGACATTATGCTGGCCCATCTCATTGGAATGCAAACTTTAGTGCTTAAACGATGTTGATTTTATCTGGAATGCCAAAAATTGTTATCTTACTCGATAGTGGTTTAATCTGGAATGCCAAACATTCCTATCTTATACGATAGGGGTGTTATCTGGAATGCCAAACATTCTTATTTCACACGATAATGGTTTTATCTGGAATGCCAAACATCTTTTTCAGATATGGAGCAATACCGTTATGTGATGCTTTCTACCATTTTATATTGCAATGTGTGCAATTATTACATTGGCTTGTTTATATCCGTTCAGTGACATTTGAGTTTGGTGATATGCTTTGATGATGTCGTATTACTGGCAATTTAATTGAGATACAGGGGTATTACATAGGTATGTGTGTATTAATACTGACTCATGTTGATGTTCAGGTCATATTATAACTGGGCACATGACTGTATATATGACGCACAACGCGTTGTGTGTAAAAAGTTGGCAAAAGAACTGATGTTTTAAAATGTAAAATACATTTTGAGCTACTAGTCAACGTATTGCTGGTCTGGGCTGTTGTTATTCGCTGTTGGTAGTATACAGGCGCTAAGATATGGAAAATTTATGAAGCTTAATTAAATGATAATGATTCCGCAGAAAAGTATGGACTATATTAAAGAGATGCGATTCTTTTGCATGGTGTTGGTGGAGCTAGGAATATTGTTCAAATCATGATACTCTGTCTCTGTGGTATTGCACAAATAATATTTTGGCGATAATACATTGTTATGGTTAAGTCTTAGCTCCAGACATACACCTGGTCACTTTGCTCATGGTTAGTATGAGGTATACCCGAGTCAGTTGGGGGCCGAATCTCTATGCATCGTGTAAGTACATATATGATGACGGTATCTAAAGAGACTATTCAAAACGTCAAGCCTTCACGCTATGTATGTCCTCTTTCACTGCGTTGCGTTGCATAGGTGTACGAACATCGGTGAGGCACTGATGGCCATCTCGTCCACCATTTATCGCTCAATGACGCAATAAACATACAGGGATGTATTCACCATTTCCGGATGAAGGCTCTTTTGGCTTGATAACAAATGCCAACTGTATAATATTAGTTTGTTGACTTAAATGCCAGCCATACGAAACTGCTGCTGATTTAATGGGACAGTGGAACCATCGTTTATAACCTGGACATGCCGCGACGGAGACCAACACGGAAATTTTGGTCCTAGTTGTGTTGATAGTTCAGTGCAGATAACAAATTGGCGCAATCATTGCAGCGGATAGCGACTTCTGTTTCGAGGATATGGCGACATATTTACAAGCAGGGAGCTTAGACGTACTCTCACATGTTATTCGTCCGATATTCGATCCATTGATATCTTATAAGAAATTACCTTAAATATAGCAGGCATGAGTGAATTAATCGGATCAAAGATTTTTTGTTATTTTACCGAAGCAATAACCGTCTCTATGGTAACTAACAACATTACGTAAGTTTCAGCATTTGGTTAGCCTACCAGAAAAACTACAGTGAACGGATAAGAAATCATTTATTTGTTTCTCAATAATGTTCCAGATACATTCCTCCTGGCGATAATCTGCGCAATTGCTCAGAGCAAAAGTCTTGTGGCACGATTCATTTCATAAGCCATCTTTTCCTGGGAATGACTGCCTTGAGAGTCCATTATAGGTCTGGTGATAATAAAATGCTGCACAATTGGTTGATGATGCGATATTAACAGGTTAAATTCTCGTTATGCGTCTCCTGAAATAATCATATAACGATCACCGATGTGATTGGTTGCAATTGGTACGGACCTCTGATTGGATGACTCGTACACAACGTACGATGCATGGTTGGGCGTGATGTATATGTGAGTAAAGTTATATGAGATGATATGCTTTTCCATTAATTGAACGGGCCAACAATTCAATGTTTGTTTTAGTTGTGTCTTTGCAGTGAATCAGTCAATCGATGGGATCTATTAAATTATTCTTTCGAAAAAAATAAATGCATAAAATAGCAAAAGCTGCAAGGTGGTTTATCCGGAATCACCCTCGACTAATAAATACATGGAAAGATATACAGTAACCTAACTACTAAATGAGCAATGTCCCATGTGTTGGTGATGGGTATTGTTTAACCACAACCAGAATGATCTCCTCAAAAGCCACGTTCTTCTTCAACTATCAAACATATTCTGTGGAAAGTTACACAGTAGCAGACGAGCCAAAGTTAGCAATGTCCCTAGCTCCGGTGTAACGGTAACATGAATTTATACCGTTACGAACAGTTAGTCAAAACACAGTCGGCGATATTTAGTTTGGACTATATCTCGCGAAGGGCTACATTTCGCACCTAGAAAATAACATATATCAAGAGCCTTTACAAAAAATAGACCTTTCGCTCCAAAAAACTTACCACCACTCGACGCTATTCTTCAATAAATGCCATCGATAGTTCGTTTCCGAACAAATCGCGATACGAAGTCTGCCATTTTGGAAACTATTAATTCTCGCGATTTCCCGCATTGCCTTAGCATCCCAAGTGGGGGGCACTTACCCTAACTCGGATAGGGGTGTGCCGCGGGACCTCGAAATCCCGTACCCGTTGAACTCGTTGAGAATGAGAAAAAGTATACTCCATCGTACAAGGTATTATGCGAATGTCTAACCCGTCGTAAAAGTCGAGATGTCAAAAAACCACCCCCTTCGTGCGGCACATGTATACTATATCATTACACTTAAGTGCCCCCCCCGGGCTTAGCATTAGACTTCGTCATTCTGCGCATGGGCAATGCATGTCTTGAACTTGTAAACAAACATGTTGCTGTGTTTCTGACTTTTTACCGCTTCCCAAATTGATCGAACTATAAATAATTACCATGGATGAAATCCCCCGCCGAAAAGGGATAAAATCGTCCGTAAAACATCATTGCATTCTATAACTCCATCACTTGTGTATGTTTTGTGCTTGGTAGTTGTCTGAATCGATCTAAAAATATTCGCATTGCGTTGTTTCGAAAAACGGTAAGACGTCTACGCAGACGTCTTGTAGGGCTACAATGTCCCATGTGTTTGTGATGGGCGTTCGTTTATCGCAACCAGAATTATCTCCTCAAAAGCAAGGTGCTTCTTCAACTGTCAAACATATTCTGTGATGTTAAGTAATAGCACGTCGTTGTCACCAGGTCATGCGAATGACTGTTCGATGACTGTTCGAGGATCTGTTTATACATCCAAACATTTCTCATCTAGGTCCAACTTGATCATTAAGGGCTGCCTAATCCAATGACAGGCCGACTTTGTCTGCCTTTACCACTGACAAGTAGACTTTGTCTGCCTTTACCGCTGACAAGTAGACTTTGCCAGTTACACTCACCGGTAGCCTTAGTTTATCTGATCCACTGACAGGAAGACTAAGCCTGCTTGTTCCACGGACATGTAGGCTAAGTCTGTCTTATCGACTGGCTTGTATGCTAGGCCTGCCTGATCGACTGAGAGGTAGGCTTTGTCACACTATTTCACTGACAGGTTGGTGTAGTCTGCATGAGCTTGCCGGCGGATGGGAATAAACATTCGGGGTCGTTGTGCTTTTGATAACAGCCCCCATCAACATACTTCGCAAAGCGTGCTCTGTTGCAATGATAATAAGCCACTTACTCATACATCCATCAGGACGAAATGTCTTACCAACGAATGCAGCTACAAAACACATTATAGTGACTGTTTAAACCGACGGAAGTATTTCTACTGTAGTAGCAAGGAATTAAACCACCAGCTGCCCCTTCAATTCACGTTGTCCACATCAAAGAGTACGGTCTTATTCGGGCAAGGCACGCCGTACCTCCTTGGTAGGGATCACATGGAATATTCCGCCGATTAATGCGTATTGCACAGACGTTGTACTCCAATACATACTGTTTTACCAGCATAGGCAATGTATGAGAACTTGGCGCGTGTAACCCATGTCGTGGGTCCGAGACAAACTGAATCTTAAAGGCTGGCTAGGTTAAGCAAAAGCAAACAAATGCTTGACTCGCCTGGTGCACACATTGAATACAAATATTGTGGACATTCAAAACATTTAAAGCGACGTGAATCCTAATTATGTAGAAATCCATGCATCAATATTGTGAAGCGAGAAAAGTAACATTGCAAAATAACAAGGCAAAAAGTATCGGACAACTATTTGCATAGAATCACAGTGAAAACTTGGTTCAAACGATTTTCACAGAAGTGTATACACTTATATGGACAAAACCGCGCCTCTTTAAGATTCAAGCACCTGGCCATTATGATTTGTCAAGTGATCCGCTTCAAGTTGCACACATATTTAGAGCAATATGATTGCGCTAACATTAGATGACGACCTGTCGATATGATCCACTCGAGGCCATAATGTGACAAAAAGGGGACGTGTTAAAAATTTGACGAAAAGCACAGATCGTTAGATGGGAAACTGCTCTGACTCTGTAAAGACTAAATCGCCCGACAACTATCCTTTTCTCGTCAATAGTCCAGTTCTAGCTTCATCGCTGCTAGGCATCATTGTGTTTCAAAAACGTGCGTTTTGTTTTTCCGTAGAAAATGGGGGTATTTTGATTTATTCCGGAATCACTAGGACATGTATCACAGCAATCGTACGACAAGCAGGGAGGTAACGTAGATATTTAAGTCATCGTAGCTTTCGATCGATAAAGCATTCTGACGTTAGTGGCTAAGGGCACCGTCCGGAATGTGGTTAACGCTAATCCCACCAGCAGAGGGCGCGTGTGGCGGCGATCAATTCGGGTTAGAAGCATTATCCCACAGCTTGCCAATTATGGTTTTTCTCAATGTTCCATATTTGGAACACACAGGATGGATTCCATGTCAACCAAAATCTGTAAGCATTGAGTAAAGTGTCCTGTTATAACCATATACTTTGATAATCATTATGGGTTCAAGGATCGATACGTGAAGCCATGTTTTTTCAAAGTTTTTCGGGCTCTTGACGGTAAAGTGGACAGGTTGGGATATATGCAGACTGTGATGTATCCACACTAAGGACATAAATGGCAACATTGCATGGCAAAGTTAAATTTCCCGTGCATTGTTTGGCGCTGCCCAATGTACGTTGCCGTGTTGCCCAAACGCGGACGTATCTTTGAATCCAGACTTTTTTGCGCACAGTTTCTATGAATGAATGCAATAACAGCACAGTCTCCAACAGACAAGCAATTACACCGAGCACTATTGTCCACACGTGTTCCCTTCCAAGACTACATTGTTCATCGGTATGTAGCACATGGGACTCTCCCTACTAGTGACTTTCTAGAGTGTCGCGGTACTCCTAGAGAGTCGCAGCACTCCTAGGTGGTCCCTTACACTCTTAGATGGTCGCTGCACTAAAAGAGGGTCACTACACTCTTAGAGGGTCACTACACTCTTAGAGGGTCACTACACTCTAAGATGGTCACTACACTCTTAGAGGGTCACTACACTCTAAGATGGTCGCTGCACTCTTAGATGGTCGTTGCACTTGTAGAGGGTCGCTGCAGCAGATTTGAACACCATTAGTTTTTTATGTGTTTTGCGAACTCGTCCATGTTGTGGTTAAATGTTGTCTTTTAACGCCAATCTGGCATAACAATCAACCTAATCCAGCTGCATCATACCTTGATAGTATTCAGGTACATGATACAACGGTTTATCTCGCATTTTAATAGTTTCTCAGAGTCTGATAATTGTCACATTTGGAGTAATCAGTGATTCCACTGGAGTGTCCGGACATGGGGCAGAGCAAATAGTTGGTATTGTGGTTGAAGCTAATAATAAACGAGTCGTTGTCAGTTAAATTTCGCGCAATGGGTGGTCAATATTTGTCTGCCTATTTCAGGATCAATCCTATTGGACTCAGTTGCTGCTCAGCCCACACATATCATATTCCTCCTTAAAAGCATGTAATGATTTGATCTCAATGGCATTTAAAAAGTGTGTTTTTACCTTTGTAATGCAATACATAATTTCTATTCTACATAGAGAAGAAGCCCGGTACATTTTGTGGAAACGATAACAAGGAAGCAATGGTGACTGACAATGTTGGAAAAAATCAATGATTCTATGATTCTCACTGCTTGCTGTGGCGGTCAGGAGCATCGTATACAGGTACAAGTGTCATCCTCAGTAGGATGAAAACACGATGACATTTTTGGCATATCCACCTTTCGATGATTAGCATAGCAACAAATCAATTGACACTGGCATGATGATATAGATATCATTGTCATTGTTAACCCATTGCCGGAAATAATGATCTTATCTCAGAGTCGTGATACAATGTGGGAAAACAACATGTTCCATTTCGACAGGGCATCACGTAGATGCCACGAGCCATGCGGAAAAATAGCGTAAGAAAAACAACATGATGTCTGTCGCTTGAATGTATAATTACATACCATTATTCTTCATTACAAGAGATACACCGGATTTGTTCCTCTTAACCGTGGATTAGTAGTACTGAGGACCCTGGTAGTGAAATCTCGTGGATCATTGTAAAAAAAAACCTAACAGATTTGTATGAACTGTTAAAGGTCAGACAGAATCCCTTAAATTGGTTTATCACCAGCACAATATGAGAGCTGAAACATTGAGAGAAAGTAATTAATATCAAGAACGTCTGCACACGGGTAACTTCTGCCGAGCCGCCGACATCTTCACAGCCTGTCTGTTATTCTGTATTTGTGTGCGTCACGGTGTTCTCGGGTCGCGTCACATTACGCATTGTTTTACTTCTAAGGAATGTGGCATAAAGTGCTCTCGATGAATATTGATATGATTCTGTTGTCATCGTTGACGAGTTAATACAATGGGGGCAAATGCCGGTGCGACAGTTCACTTTTTGTGTCTTTCATTTTATTGTTCAAGGTCTTTGATTGAAAACCAATATGTATAAAACGATTCGTGTGCAAACAAATGACATTAGCTTAAATCTGACAAAATTGTTAATTGCATTGCTGTGTTCCGTGTAAGGCTATTGCATTATCTTTGGTTGGACTACTTTTCTATTATTTCTAACCCTTACGTGAGTTATCTACATAATTGATTTAATCAGAGAGGCCTTTGAGGGAAGGAGAGATGTCCGAGAAGTCGCCCATCCAGACATCACCATAAAACACTACCTAATTTAATCTGTAGCGGTATCGTTAATCATCCACGGCCGGTGTTAAAAGTGCCCCACTATCACACAAGTCGCCATGGTTGCAGTAGGTGTTTCACCTGTCGTCCATCATCCACAAAAAAGCCATTGCATTGCTGTATTCTGTGGAAGGTCAATTCATTATGTTTGCTGTATTCCGTGGAAGGTCATGGCATTATGTTTGGTGTTTCTCGTGAAAGGTCACTGCATTATGTTTGCTGTATTCCGTGGAAGGTCATGGCATTATGTTTGGTGTTTCTCGTGAAAGGTCACTGCATTATGTTTGCTGTATTCCGTGGAAGGTCATGGCATTATGTTTGGTGTTTCTCGTGAAAGGTCATAGGGTTATGTTTGCTGTTATCTGTGAAAGTTCATTGCATTATGCTTACTGTTTTCCGTGAAAGGTCACAGCATTATGGTTGCTGTATTCTGTGAAAGGTCATTGCATTATGTTTGCTGTATTCTGTTAGTTTGGAGTGTTTCTCTGTAATTCCTTTCCATTAGTGAGTTATCTATATTATTGCTTTAATCAGGGAGGCCCTTAAGGAAACGAGAAATATCCGAAAGGTCGCCCAACCGAAAATCAAAGTGAAATTCTTTTTAAATGATTCTGTATCGGTACCGTAAACTGTCCACCACCGATGCTAAAAGTGCCCTACTTAAGTTAAGATATCTGCATATGAGTCCGAGCTGAGTTTTGTTAGAGCATCATCAATACCGCTCTCAGTAAACAATACATGCATTTACAAGTGCTGCTCTCTATGAAGACAAAATAAGAAACGCGAAAAAATTAACTTAAGCGAACATGAGACCCGCAAAGCGAGTATGGCCCAGGACAGGAAGATTGTGTGATACTTTCATAACCTGGCCAAACGAGTAATGAAAACCAACTAAAACACCTGTCGAACTTCAAACTTGATTTACCGGTTTTACAAAATTATGACAAAACTGAAGGAACATTTCTGTTTGGTTAGTTTTAGAAAAACAACCACGAAACTCATTATCATTGTTGTTGGTCTAATTTCCCCCGAGCGTCATCAATAAACCTGTAGAATGGCACATGTTATAAGCCATTTACACTTGTCACTGATTGCATTGGTGTTCGCGGAAATTGCAGTGATAATCGAAATGCTACACGATCGTGTGATGTGCTCGTCATCAGTCTGCTGAAGGCAATCATTGTGCTGATCACAGCGTGACAGGTAGCTATTGGTATGAATCTCTAATGGGCCGAATCGACAGCGCATCATGTGGTGTGATCATACATGTAAATATAGATATCGCTGCTTATTAATGCTCAATGAATACGTTCGAAAATAAAGTATGATTAATCTAGCGCGATTTCAATGCTTAAAATATTTCATTTGCTTAGTTCTGATATGCAATACGTGGCTGTCACTTGATGCAGAAAGACAACACGGCACAATTAGGACGTCAAGAGTTGAAGCAGTTGATTTACACGCTGCGATTTGAGAACAGAATGGGCTTCTAACCATTGTATGTCAAATTGATTTCGCGATGACGAACAACAATGTTCGTATCAAGTCCGCTCCAGCTATATCAACAACAATGCGTTTGAACGCCAGCTACAAACAAATGTCTCATAGTCATGGCAACAGAAAAACAGCCTCCTAGTATGATTGTTAGTACAATCGCAATATTAAATTTCGGCATATTGTGGTGCTCAACACAGATGAATCCCTTCCCCCTGAGAATATCGTCATGACATTCAATATGATTGTGGCAGGTCTACAGCAAGCGGTAGGCAACGAGAAACCTTCCTAAAGCACGGCCGCCTGCATAGTCACTTGTAAAACACTGCCGGCACAGTCCATCATAGCAAACTATCGGCACAGTCCATCACATAATTCTACTGACACATTCCATCATAAAACACTTATGGCATCGTCCATCATATAACACTGTAGGCATAGTCCATCATAGAACACTATAGGTATAGTCCATCATGGAACACTACATGCGTTGTTCATCATAGAACACTACCGGCACAGTCCATCATAGAACACTACCGGCACAGTCTATCATAGAACACTTCCGGCACAGTCCATCATAGAACACCACCGGCACAGTCCATCATAGAACATCGCCGGCACAGTCCATCATAGAACACTACCGGCACAGAAAATAACAGATCGCAACCGGCAAGCGCTATCGTGGCTTATGTCAGACGAATATTCGGGACTAGCACTAGGTATCCTAGTGACCATCCATCGCTACACGTCATACGTCATATTGCTGACCGATTTTGTGCTATAGAATTGCTTAATATGTGCATTGCGTTAGCTGACAACCAATCTTGTTACGGTAATGAAATATTGCATTACCTGCTAGCACCACTGAAAGAGAGCTGAGTAGTTGTTGTAAAGCTCTGGTGAATTTGTTGCAACCTTTCATTTGGCAACACCATAAGCAGCGCCAACTTAATTAAGTTAATGATAGAGTTGCGAACTGACATTTTCCCCCTTGCGAGACTGACCCAACCTTCATAGAATAAGGCCTTGTGCTGGCTTCATCTTAAATATGCCTCATTCATTAAGCCTGACAAGCTTGCATAGTCATGTATCTGTTTAACATAGGGCACCGGCCTCGGGGGCTGAAAGGTTATTTTGAATACAAATATGATTGGAAGAGGGGGTGGGGAGCACAAATAATCGTGTGGTTTCGTCAAAACGCCAAAAGACGGCTTAAATGGCGGCTCAAACAACGCATTTGCAAACGTGTCTACGTAGTAACTGAGCGACGCATACTAGGTGCATTACTTGATTTGGCTTAATAATGACTATCTGATGATATTGTGTCCACCAATATAGCACGCTACAGCACAAAGGGGTCGTACACGCGACACACAACGATGATTGTGCTCGCTTGATAACGACCGGTGATGAAACATGGTTAACAGTACTAATATTACCGGCCCCATTGGATGGTCTCGACCGTATGCTAATGTGGGTTATTACAGGGGATGACATATGGGTGTGGACGTGGCTAATCTGGTTGTGGCGTTATGATGATATCTTCAATATTGATTACATATAAGCTCCACATCATACCAGGTTCGGCACAAGAGACCACTTTTTATTCCTTGAATAAAGTAACCTTGCGTCTGGTTATATTCCAGGACGTGTGATCGATCGCTGATATTTCGGGGCTCACTACATTTGGCGGGATGTAAACTATTGATTGGCTCTATTCGTTTGTGTTATCACCTGTTGTGTAATATTGTAGCTGTCCTGTTGTATGGTATTATAGCTGTCCTGTTGTATGGTATTGTAGATGTACTGTTGTATGATATTGTAGTTGTCCTATTGTATGGTATTGTAGCTGTCCTGTTTTATGGTATAGTAGTTGTCCTGTTTTATGGTATTGTAGCTGTCCTATTGTATGGTATTGTAGCTGTCCTGTTGTATGGTATTGTAGCTGTCCTGTTGTATGGTATTGTAGTTGTCCTGCTGTATGGTATTGTAGCCATCCTTTTGTATGATATTGTAGTTGTCCTATTGTACAGGAGAGCATAGCGTACACTCAAATAACAGCCTACAGGAGAGCATAGCGTACACTCAAATAACAGCCTACAGGAGAGCATAGCGTACACTCAAATAACAGCCTACAGGAGAGCATAGCGTACACTCAAATAACAGCCTACAGGAGAGCTATTGAACAGGTTTTTACAAAAATTGAAGAGCCAGCATTTATTTCCCACTGAAGAAGCCACCGAGCTGTAATGCAGTGACGAATCTTACACATGCTATTTTAGTGCTATTAACCAGTACGGGTGCATAATGTTTCAAATGTCATCGCAATACATCAGCTCTCTGCGGCACGACCCGGTTAATGTTGACTGCTTGAGACATGCAACTGCGTGATAGGTCGCGTTCTATCCGGGAAATAATCAGCATTGATGACTACATGTTTGTCAATCTATCGACCAGTTCACTACACTTGCGTCCCCATCAATGATGTCGATGTGACAGCGCAGACGACGCACTTGGTGGTAACTGTCTTCGTCCTGTCATGAGATTGGCTAGCAAGTAAGAACTGCCATGGGTCAGATAGATTTTACACCGCGTACAATCATTTAACAAAGCTTTACTAGAATGCTTACAACTTTAGCGACGTCGGGCAAATGGACATTCCAGAAAACATGTTTTAGCAAACCTCTGACTTCAGTATCAACGAAGATATAATACCGACAAGTAAATATATCTTACGGGCTTTAGAAAGAGGGCTTCGTATGGCTTCTTAATTAAGGTGATACAAATACGCAGGTATCTGATGTATTTCACATATTAGTGCCCTGAGTATAGCTGACATTGTCAATGCGTACCGACATACTGTGTCTCTCAATCATACAACAATAGGCTATTTTAAAAAGCCTCTGCCGTTGGATCAGCAATCCCACGTGCTCTTGTTAATTTCATAGTATCGTCGCCTGAGGACGGCGTTGTATTTCATGTAATTTCATAATCCCACACAGCTTAGCAAAGCTATTAACTCTAGCCTCGAGATCTTCACATGTCCATGGGTGTTAAAGTTTACACCTGGTCAGTTCCCTCGTCCCGGAAGGTTGTTGACAATCTAATATCACCATCTACAGCGCGGACATTATACATCGAGAAAATTAAACGGCGCGGACGCTGTGAGAGGCGAGCAATTTATCAAGATGACATTTATTTCAAATTGTACTAGTTATTTTCGCTATTTTTAAACCTATGTCCGACGTGTTTTGGCAGCGAAAAGACTCTGCGAAACGGCATTTTACCCGCTCTCATTAATCACAGCGAGCCCAGTATCATCATGTGCTTTTGTTCACATCACGGTAGCGCCACCTAACGATGGCAGTGTGTTATAATTAGCGAAGCGGTCACCACAGAACCACTCGAAGTGAACCATTAAGCGATTCACTCTATTCACCTTTTGCTGTCGCTACATGACACCACAACATCGCATGTGTGATAAAGCATATGGTAATGGCTGTCATAACGTGCAAACCTTACCTCATCAGAACCATAACGTGAGCTGGATCTGCCCTCTGTTGTCGTGGTTTATCCTCGTTTTGCGTATCGCGGCTAGGTCTCACTGGTCTCGCAATAAATGTGCCGTCCTACAAAACAGTCGCCCACCAAACCCCGCCCCTACCGACCTAACCAAGAAGCTCCCCAAGAACGAGGTTGTCCACCAAACCCCGCCCCTACCGACCTAACCAAGAAGCTCCCAAAGAACATGGTTGTCTACCAAACCCCGCCCCTACCGACCTAACCAAGAAGCTCCCCAAGAACGAGGCTGTCCACCAAACCCATCCCACTGACCTAATGAAGAAGTTCCATAAGATGAATAACATGGCATCATATCTTACATGATTCAACATGAATATGTGAGTCACACAATTAAACAACGCTAACCCAATCACTTCCATGAACAACTTGTACCACCATCTTCTGGGTAGAAAATCAATGTGATGATCAGGTAAGATTTGGTAAACCACACATAATATTTGAGTGTCATGCAGCAAAGATATGCAGGCAAAAGGACAATAAAACAACAGTGGAGAGCATCTCTTAACAAGATAGATTTTGGAAAGTGCCGCTACCTGAGGGAATGTTTCAAACTTGCTGAAGCCTGCTACAGAGCAGAAGAGTTGGAGGCTGACACAGGAAGTGACGATGATAAGGCACATGGTGAAGAAAGATCAAACTGCCCAGCTTCTTACCCGGCCCAAAGATCTGTTACACATGGGATCAGAGTTCATGAACAACCAGGGATCAACGGTTTCATTGATACGGGGCGGTAAAACTGCCCATACAGTTTCTCGCCTGGCCCCAAGATCAGTTACACACAAGTGTCACAAATAAGGTTTTTATTATGACATGCTCAAAATTATTGGATCACAATAATTGGTGAGGCGAGCGCAATGTTGATTGAAAAGTGCAAGCCAGGTCTGTTTTTATGTCCCAGCCGCTGTGGTCCAAGCCAGACGTGTAACCAGTCAGTATCCTCATTTGATGATCAGGTCAACCAATGATATACTATCTTACTGGTGTCTGAGCATGAAAATGACATTAGTTTAATCGATTACGAGCAGTGCGTTATTTACTGTATAATAGCTTTCTTGAAACCAGATATTCTATTCACTTCTGAGTTATCTCCTTTGATACCAGAAACGCATGATATTTTATTGGTGATATAATGACGTGTGTGAAATAAGTATGTCATAATCTTCCGATATGTGTGTGTTTGTGTGATGTGCATCATCCACAGAAGATTACAATTATGCAAACAACTTCCGGCATCACGGAAAGCCTCCACAACATGCCAGTATCGTTTTACATGATCGTAGTGAAAATGCCCCCCTTTTAAGCGAGGGTTGTTGACGCTACGCTTATAAAAGGTGAATCCTTGTGTGTTGGGAAGCACTAGTCGACCCTAATGAACGCGTATGTATAGAACGTACGTATGTCAGTGAGCTTGAAAGTCTTGTTCTGCATT
Organism: Urechis unicinctus; assembly: GCA_034190875.2. Lineage (NCBI taxonomy): Eukaryota > Metazoa > Annelida > Polychaeta > Xenopneusta > Urechidae > Urechis > Urechis unicinctus. The sequence goes on along the minus strand of CM067348.1, from coordinate 25,672,906 downwards.
ATCCACAGCTGTGACTCCCATCCAGCCGTTGCATATACTACTACAGTTACATGGCTTTAACACGAGCAAGAATATTTACAATATATGGTCATTATGCGATGACGATTATGCAACTGAATCGACACCAATAGGCTCAAAGTGCTGGCGTACATCGTGTTTGCCAGCTCACATGAACCTGATCCTCTGATACGCCCACCCACAACCACCCACACGCCATGGTCTTAGCCAGGCCATTTCCTTTTGTATGCACCCCCACCCCCTCCACATAGTCCAAGCTATGCCTGTTCCTCTTATACGACCCATTCCAATGCTCCATCCAAGTATGTTCCTGTAATACGCCACATTCCGATGATCCACACCAAGTCTGTTGCTTTGATACGCCCCCTCCTCGTCCCCATGATCCGAGCCAGTTGCGTTACTCTGATATGCCCCCGTCGCTGTGATTCAAGCCAGACGTATAAGTAACCAGTCAGTTTTCTAATTTGATGATGCTGATCACTCGTCGACCATGGAATCCTGCATAACTGCTTCAGCCATTACCAAAGACAACGAGACAATTCAACACGCGATAAACTCTCTCCCACGTATCTGAGCATGAAAATAACATTCGTTTAATCGGTGAACAAGACCCTAAACTTGGTTAATGGGACTAACTGCTTAAATGATACTTTCAATACCCAATAAATGCATATGTCGTATCGTGATATGTACCCGTTTGATCTCAAAATGAAAGTTCTTGGAAATTGTGGGTCGGCTCGAATGACCCCAAACATCCGATTAGCCAATCACAGCTCACCACATCAAGCCACACCCATTTTTCACTACGAATACTGCTGCATCAGACGCACAAAACATATATACCTTATAGATACACAGAAAATACAAAATGAAACACCCAAAAAAAAACAAAGAAAGAGCGTGCCAGTCAGTTGAGACAAATAAAGCTCAAATAGAACTTCATTCAAGTCTCGAGTATCTTACTGCAAGTGTCTACGAATATCTATAGTGTCAGAGTCATCCAGACTAATCTCTCGTCCCTCATCACCATCCCCGACTTAACGACGGTGACCTCTGGCTATAATTGGCGGAGAATCCGTGGTTTGATCACTTTCTAGCTGGTCAACACAACTACAGCTACCACCGGTCATATTATTTGTTCCAATACGAACTTTGTTTGGTAAAATAAGTTTTATACGTGTTTTTGTATTGATTGTGGGATTACGAGCAGGGCGTTATTTACTGTACAATAGCTTCCTTGAAACCAGTAATCACTTCGAAACCGGAAATTCGATTCCCCAACACATGATATTTTATTGGCGATATAATGACGTGTGTTAAATTTGTATATCGTAACCTTTCGATGTGAGTGTCTAAATTTACACGTCGTCACATCATTAGGTTCAAATGGCAGGCGTATATCGTGTTTGCCAGCCCACTTTGACAGGGTATGTATAAACCATATCAGTCGGATAGCTCGATTGCCAGCCAGCATTGAAAACATGGAACATTAAGAAGGTTTCTCAGAGAGCACGTCACGTTGATAAACGCAGTGGGAAGAGCGAATTCTATAGACACACAGAAACTGTACCTTCCAATAACTCGGTACATGGTAGGACTTTGAGTTGGTATTATGAAGTACAGACCACACAAGAACAAGGCAGTGGTCTTGTTGAGCTTGGTCGTGTGTACTATCTATGTATGCTGGCGGCGATCAGCTGTCCAGGGCAGCGTTGATGGATCAGTGGCACCAATGGAAATAGTTGTAAGTAAAGAAATTCCTCGCTTGATTATATGACTACCTGATATATTACTAACATGGCGAATGCTGCCGTTCAGTTATCTTGGTCAGTCTCGTTTTGGGGCTCGTTTGCTTGTTTATGGTTTTGGATTGCGGAAGAGGTAGTAATTCTCAAATTTTTCTTCGTCATTAGTTTTTAGTATCTAAAGTAACATATATGAATGAAGTTTATTAAATGTACTATATCCTATTTGCTGCATGAACTGTATTGCCATGTCTGTCATTTCGGTCGACATCTATGCTAAGGAAAAGATAAGCGCCAACCATGATTTCATACCCTGCCTTTGATTTTTCAGCCGGCAAGCCATCCTGCTATCAGCAACCTCGACAGTATCTCCAACACGTCGCCACATCAACTTGATTCCACCTTATTTACGCTCAACTATTCATTAGAAGGACTTGACGGGAACCAAGATGTTACCATTGTGACTGCTTATTTTAACATAGGGACTTTCCAGAAAGGAAATGGCGGCTCATATTTTACACCCAACCTTTATCATACCTGGATGAAAATATTCGCAAAAATTCATAACCCTGTTATCGTATACCTGGACAACTCTGCAGATGTACGATATTTCACCAGCCTCCGTGAAAACGTACCATCGAATCTCACACAAATAATACACTTGTCCAAGGAGGATACTTGGGCCTTTAAATTACGGGACTCCATCTCGAAGATCTACTCTCGCTCGGATTATCCCAAACATTCACCAAATACTGTAGTCCCTGAATATTCCTGTGCTATGCACGCCAAATACGAATGCATGCTGATATCTTTGATAAATAATCCCTTCAAAACCAAGTACTTTGCATGGTTGGATATTGGATATTTTCGAGTTATCTCCCAGAAAAATATAAAAGCATTCACTCTTGGTTTACCACCTGGATTTGATGAGAACAAGGTGGCTTATAGCCAGGTGAATCCCGCTCTTGACTCCAAAACCACAGCTAGTAATGTTTTCTACAGCAATATTGTGTGGGTGAGTGGAGGTTACTTCGTAGCCAGGGCCGATGTGATGGTCACGTGGGTACACGATTACATAAGAGCCACGGAGTACTATCTGTCCCGAGGTCTAATGAACACAGACCAGCAGATTATACTGGCTATGCATGTTGATAAAAGTTTTACACATGAGGCTTCCGTGCAGGTTTACCGAAGCAAAAGAGAGTACAACCCGTGGTTTTATTTGGGCTACATCAGTAAAGAAAATGGTGTTGTTATTGATAGGTTGGATTAATGTCATTTCAAACGACCTATAACACTAATGGCTGTTTGTAATATCCATCACCTGCCAAGTGAATGTGTTCCTCTTAACCCCCCGCCCTATAAAACACACACACACACACACACACACACACACACACACACACACACACACACACACACACACACACACACACACACACACACACACACACACACACACACACACACACACACACACACACACACACACACACACACACACACACACACACACACACACACACACACACACACACAGGTCATTTCTTCTTATATGCCCTCTACGCATCCCCATGGTCCAAGTCAGTTATTTTCCTCTGATACGACCACTCCCTGTGTTACAAGACTGTTATTTTCCCTGTGATACGCCCCCACATCCTCGTTTCTATTGTCCTAGCCAGTTGTGTTGCTTTGATACGTCCCCTATCCTCGCCAGTTCCTCTGATAAGCCCCCTTCGCTGTGGTCCGAGCCAGACAGTATCCCCATCTTGATGATCTCTCGTCGACCATGGCCCTCTGCATAACTGCTGACATCCAATATCAGAGACAAGGAGGCAGTTCAACCAGTGATATTTTATCTTACCCGTATCTGAGCATGATAGTGACATTAGTTTAATCGGTGAACAAATTAGGCATTGGTTAATGGGACTAACTGTTTACAGAGGACTTATTTCAATAAACTTTCTCTCATGATATAATCTCATACGTGTTTGTGTATTGATTGTGGGATTACGAGCAGGGCGTTATTTACTGTACAATAGCTTCCATGAAACCAGATATTTTATTCACTACTCAATAATCGCCTCCAAACCAGAAACACATGATATTTTAATGGTGATATAATGACGTGTGTGAAATAAGTTTGTCATAATCGTTGATGTGTGTGTTTGTGTGCTCTTCACTGTTAAGTCGGGTATCCATACGCCTCTTTTTGATCTCCATGTTTGTAAACCGCATTTTAATTTATTATCAAGTTCCCGCCTTACATTCCTCGGGCGCTGGTGTGTGTGGGCATACATTCCATCATTTTTGAAATGTTCATGTTTTTATATTAGCGTTATTATGTTTGCGTGTGAATTTGATATACGACTGTCTGCCAGTTCACTGTGACCAAAGCAGACATGTGACATGAGTGCTTGAGGGGAGAGGGGTATTATCCTTTATGTTTCAAATGCCTATTCCCCCCCCACCCCCCACTGGTATTTGACCACGATGATGGGGTTAGTTTTGATAATGTACTCCACTAAATTGTGCTGGTAGTTTTAATTGGGAATTAATCAAGATGACTGCCAAGGTATCACCAACTTCAGCAACATATCCAGTGCGTCGCTAAACAAGCTCGAACCTGTATAATTCACTCTCAATTGTTCATTCAATATATTTGACAAAAGTAATGAACTTACAGTGGCTAGGTAGCAAGTTGATGATCCGGCCTTTTGGGGTCCTATTCTGCATCACGCTAAATGCTACCGCGGTCACTTGAATACATGCAAATGCTTATTTCATTAAAAGTGAATGGAAAATTTATTTTTCACCAAGCCGTAAAGTTAATTAAAATTATTATTTCAGATATATGTTGACCGATAGGTATCCTTTGGCCACGTGGCCAAGTATTTTACTAGAAAAAAATTGGTGTTCTGGTTGCGAAGTCAATGGTAAATCACAATTTTCCATGTCATTCAATAAGTTTGTATTCAATCGAGTCCATGCAAATGACATACATTATCTCAAACACGAACAGCTCGTCCTCTACCAAGATATGTCCACCCATGGAATACCCGGATCTATTACCAGATCAAAACGGCATCCCTTGCCTTCAGCAGAAACATATCTCTTCAAAAGCACTTTTATTTCCTTAAAAACGTTTACAGTACACATAGATATTGAATGACACCTGATCTGGCTTCAAAATGAGAAAGACTATATTTGGCATAAGGTCATAATGTGATTGCCACTCACGTACTTGTATAAGCTGCGTTATGATTATAACATGGTCTTGTACTCAACGACGTCCTGTACTTGTATTTTATAATATTCGTGTACTCGAAATAAAAAAAGATCTGAGCTATTTACAAGTTTTCGAACGACAAGGGGCTTTATTCACCAACAGATTTAAGTTCAGCGTGGTTGGTGAATACGGGTCCAGGAGTGTTTACATGTACATTATTCGACCCTTGTCTTGAACAAGAACAAGGTTAGAAGAACAATTATGCAAGCATTTTCAGGTAATCAGAGAAAGGACATCTAAGAATGGACATCACGGAAAGTCTACACAACATGCCAATATAGTTTTACATGATCGTGGTGGCCACTTTTTAAGCAAGGGCTGATGACAACTACGTTAATCAAAGGTGAATCCTTGTTTGTAGGGAACCCCCAGGGCCCGTATTCACCAACCACGCTGAGCTTAAGTCACGATCAATGCTGAGTCGCCGTTATGATGACTCAGCTGATACATTGCTAAGTTGGTTTTCACCAACGTCGTCGAGTCCGGACTTAAGATGCGCGCGCAATTTTTTGGTAGAATCAAAAACCTCGCCTCTAGCAGTGCGCTGTAGTACACAAATTTTGCACGGGTTTGTAGCATATGATGGTCGTGGATGTCTAATACAACTGGACAGTTTGGATAGGGAGATTTACATCAGCCCGTTTGTGTGAATGGATGGATAACAGAAAGCTATGACAACAACGGGTGGATCGAGTGAAATGATAATGGGCGCTAGTGTGTTTAATGTTGTAATTACAGACTGGGCAAACCAGATAATATAATAATAATACAGGAAGAGGCTTTACAGTCAACAATGACTCCGTTTTGAACGCTGGTTTGCAACAGCTTTTCCCCACATGTTAGTTTCTGTAGAATGCATTGATGGGCACGTGACAGCTGTGCCATTGTGTGCTTCAATGTGCTGAGTTACTGTGTTGTAATCAATAATGGATTCTCAAGAAATTAGGATAAGAAATATGAATTGGTAGGGGTTGATGGAAAAGATGGAAAATAGAATCGTTGTTTTTGAGGGAAAATTTTTGAAGCAGGGTTAACAACCCAGTCCTCAAATGAGACATGGTTGTCTATATAGTCTGTGTTTTTCATGTATTGTTCTTATTCAACTGAAGATGGTTTGATCATCTTAGCATATGTCATAGTAGCATATTAATGTGTGTTAAGTTTCTGTACTGTCCATGTTGTCAGTGTAGGAGACAATTTACTCAATGTGGATGAATGCCAGAAAAAATATCCAAAGCAAAAAGAGATGTGGTGAAGCATCTTTCAACTGGAGGAGGGAAGGAGCCCAAGCAGGCTGATACTTCATGACGGCCGCCTAATAAATGACTGGATGAAGTGTCGACTATTACCCGTTGATATTTAGCACTATACTTGTGAACGATATTTTCTGTTTCAATAACAGATTAATTACACTAACTTAAGTTCTTTTTAACATGTGCTTAAGTTTTATGACCAATAACACCTCACACTAACTTATGTGCTTAAGTTTTATGACCAATAACACCTCACAATTATCTAAGTGAGCATTGGAGTGAGCAGTTATTAATAAATTATGATTGGAGGAAATTGGTTCACTTATTAGTGTTCACTAATTTGTTTCATATAAAACAAACATGATGGTTAATGGTTCAGCAATTTTATTGCGATGCTACATTCAGTTAATTAATGAAACAATCAAATTAGTTTTACAAGGTCTTTAAGCTGGTGCTGCTCAATCTCATTTACCTGATACTGGCTTCAGTCTACATTTGGAACATAGCTAGTGTCTTGTGAGGGAAAATGGCATGCATTCTGTTGAACAGACACTTTCACCAGCATTCACAGTGTCATCAATTGTTTGTCCAAGGTTTCAAAATCATTGTCTCGGCGATACAATGTGGCAATTCTCTCGCCCATGGTAAAGCACTTTGGAACAGGGGTAGTTGTGAACAATCTTACTGGCACGCAGATGTGATCAACGGTTACTGCTGCGCGGGCTAACAGAATCCCTTAAGTATTTAAGTGTGGAAAAAACTTTTGTTGATTTCCTGCCTATATAATTTAAAAAATGTTGTTATATTATGTGCAGAATGTACAGTAATATTGCTTGTGAATGAAATGTTACTGGTTCCGAAACTCATTACTGCCGAATGTTTCTTTAGAAATGGAATGCCTAACTACATTGGGGAGTGAGAGTTGCTCAATATCACAAAAGCAGGTGGTAACTTTTGGTTACTTATAGATAATGACGAGGTAATGCTGGCACAGACACATTTGCTAATTTTATAATTAAATCTGATGCGTAGTGATGGTAATAATTTGGTCAATACGTCTACAGATAAATCCGCTCCTGAGTCGACTTTAGCTTTGTGTTGCTTATTTGATAGTTTTAGGTTCAACTCATTGTGATGTAGAATGTGAGTGGCGTACTAAGTGGCCAGACAAGACAAGGCCTGCAAATTTTCCTCAAATAGAAGAGGACTCGGGCCGACTGTACTTCTGGCACATATTTCAATCCAAACAATTTCCAACCATTTGCAGATATTTTACTCTTTATTGTATAGAATGTACGTATGTCAGTTAGCTTGAAAGTTTTGTTCTGGATTATCCACACCTGTGACCCCCATCCAGCCGTTGCATGTACTAATACAGTTAGTTGGCTTTAACACGAGCAAGAATATTTACAATATATGGTCATTATGTGATGACGATTATGCAAATGAATCGACACCAATAGGCTCAAAGTGCTGGCGTACATCGTGTTTGCCAGCTCACGTGATCCCGATCCTCTGATACGCCCACCCCACCACCACCCACACGCCATGGTCTTATCCAAGCCATTTCCTCTTATATGCACCCCCACCCTCTCCCCATAGTCCAAGCTATGCCTGTTCCTTATATACTCCCATGTTCCATCCAAGTATGTTCCT
>CM067348.1:25384626-25664845 GCA_034190875.2 Urechis unicinctus | reverse complement strand
CTGAAAATTCATATTTTAGCCATTACTTGCCCTATGATATCCTCCTTGGTTTCTTCCCATTTCCTCGTATAGGGCCGTTCTCGTTGAAAGAGAGTAGACATGACTGTGTGTCGTGTTTTCCGTTCAAATATCTGGAAGTATTAACAAGATCGCCTCTTATGCATCTGTATACTAATCTTTAAGAGCTTCAAATTCGTGTGCCTCTTAGGAAGGTGATAGGGTAAAGGATAAGCCGCGAATAATGGCCTTTACTTTGGTGAAGATGTCCGACATGGTTGAGGTTGTGGATGACAGATTGTGGTCTCTGTGAAGCAAATGCCAGCTGTTTTTACGAACGAAGGAGCATGCAGAGCGCGTGTGACGGGAATATTGTCAAACGGGAAATTGTGTTCTGACAATATTCCCTAGTCGCTGTATAGAATGTACGTATGCATAGTATGTATAGAATGTACGTATGTCAGTGAGCTTGAAAGTCTTGTTCTGGATTATCCACAGCTGTGACCCCCATCCAGCCGTTGCACGTACTAATACAGTTAGTTGGCTTCAACACGAGCAAGAATATTTACAATATATGGTCATTATGTGACGACGATTATGCAACTGAATCGACAAAAATAGTGCTGGCGTACATCGTGTTTGCCAGTGATCCCGATCCTCTGATACGCCCACCCCACCACCACCCACACGCCATGGTCTTATCCAAGCCACTTCCTCTTATATGCACCCCCACCCTCTCCCCATAGTCAAAGCTATGCCTGTTACTCTTATACTCCCATGTTCCATCCAAGTATGTTCCTGTAATACGCCACATTCCGATGATCCACACCAAGTCTGTTGCTTTGATATGCCCCTTCCCCGTCCCCATGGTCCAGCCAGTTGTGTTCCTCTGATATGCCCTCGTCGCTGTGATCCAAGCCAGACGTGTAAGTAACCAGTCAGTTTTCTAATTAGATAATGCTGATCTCTCGTCGACCATGGAATCCTGCATAACTACTTACATCCATTACCAAAGACAAGGTGAAAATTCAACAAGCGAAAAACTCTCTCATATGTATCTGAGCATGAAAATGACATCCGCTTAATCGGTGAACAAGACATTAAACTTGGTTAATGGGACTAACTGCTTAAAGGGTCTTTTCAATCACCAACAAATGCATATGTGGTATTGTGATCTGTGCCCGTTTGATCTCAAAATGAAAGCTCTTGGAATTTGTAGGTCGACCTGAATGAACCCAAACATCAGATTAGCCAAACACCTCATCAAGCCACCCCCATTGTCACTATGAATGCTGCTGAATCAGACGCACAAAACATATACACCTAGAAGATACACAGAAGTCTCAGAGTGAAACACCCAGAGAAAATACAAAGAAAGAGCGTGCCAGTCAGTTGAGACATATAAAGCTCAAATATAACTTCATTCAAATTTTCGAGTATCTTACTGCAAGCGTCTACGAATATCTACAGTGTCAGAGTTAACCGGATTAATCTCTCGTCCCTCATCACCATCCCCGACTTAATTGGCGGAGAATCCGTGGTTTGACCACCTTCTAGCTGGTCAACACATCTACAGTTTCCACCGGTCATAGTATTTGTTCCAATACGAACTTTGTTTGGTAAAATAAGTTTTATACGTGTTTTTGTTTTGATTGTGGGATTACAAACAGGGCGTTATTTACTGCACAATACCTTCCTTGGAACCAGATATTATATTCATTGCTCAGTAATCACCACGAAACCGGAAGTTCGATTCCCCAACACATGATATTTTATTGGTGATATAATGACGTGTGCTAAATTTGTATATCGTAACCTTTCGATGTGAGTGTTGAATTTTACACCTCGCCACATAATTAGGTTCAAATGGCAGACTTATATCGTGTTTGCCAGCCCACTCTAACAGGGTATGAATAAACCATATCAGTCGGATAGCTCGACTACCAGGCAGCATTGAAAACATGGAACATAAGGGAAGTTTCTCAGTGATCACGTAAAGTCGATAAACGCTGCGGGAAGAGCGAATTCTATGGACACATAGCAACTGTACCTTCCAATAACTCGGTACATGGCAGCACTTTGAGTTGGTATTATGGAGTACAGACCACACAAGAACAAGGCAGTGGTCTTGTTGATCTTGGTCGTGTGTACTATCTGTGTATGCTGGTGGCGATCAGCTGTCCAGGGCAGCGTTGATGGATCAGTGGCGCCAAAGGAAATTGTTGTAAGTAAAGCAATTCCTCGCTTAATTATATGACTACCTGGTATATTACTAACATGGCGAATGCTGTCGTTCAGTTATCTTGGATAGTTTCGTTTTGGGGTTCGTTTGTTTGTTTACGGTTTTGGATCGCGATAGAGGTGGCAATTTTCAAAATTTTCTTTGTAATTTGTTTTTATTATCTAAGGTAACATCTATGAATGAAGTTTATTAAATGTACTATATGCTGCTTGAACGATATTGCCATGTCCGCCATTTCGGTCGACATCTATGCTAAAGAAAAGATAAGCACCAACTATGATTTCAAACCCTGCCTTTGATGTTTCAGCCGGTAAGTCGTCCTGCTATCAGCAACCTCAACAGTATCTCCAACACGTCACCACATCAACTTGATCCCGCCTTATTTACGCTCAATTATTCATTAGAAGGACTTGACGGGAACCAAGATGTTACCATTGTGACTGCCTATTTTAACATAGGGACTTTCCAGAAAGGAAATGGCGGCTCATATTTTACACCCAACCTTTATCATACCTGGATGAAAATATTCGCAAAAATTCATAACCCTGTTATCGTATACCTGGACAACTCTGCAGATGTACGATATTTCACCAGCCTCTGTAAAACGTACCATCGAATCTCACACAAATAATACACTTGTCCAAAGAGGATACTTGGGCTTTAAGTTACGGGACTCCATCTCAAAAATTTACTCTCGCTCGGATTATCCCAAACATTCACCAAATACTGTAGTCCCTGAATATTCCTGTGCTATGCACGCCAAATACGAATGCATGCTGATATCATTGATAAATAATCCCTTCAAAACCAAGTACTTTGCATGGTTGGATATTGGATTATTTCGGGATATCTCCCAGAAAATATAAAAGCATTCACTCTTGGTTTACCACCTGGATTTGATGAGAACAAGGTGGCTTATAGCCAAGTTTATCCCACTCTTCACTCCAAAACCACAGCTAGTAATGTTTTCTACAGCAATATTGTGTGGGTGTGTGGAGGTTACTTCGTAGCCAGGGCCGATGTGATGGTCACGTGGGTACACGATTATATAAGAGCCACGGAGTACTATCTTTCCCGAGGTCTCATGAACACAGACCAGCAGATTATACTGGCTATGCATGTTGATAAGAATTTTACACATGAGGCTTCCGTGAAGGTGTACCGAGGCAAAAGAAAGTATAACTCGTGGTTTTATTTGGGCTACCTCAGTAAAGAAAATGGTGTTGTTATTGATAGGTTGGATTAATGTCAGCTCAGACGGCTTGTTACACTAATGGCTGTTTATCGTGCCTTGGAGTAAGGCTTAGATATTATTATTTATTCTTTTATTGCGCGTTCGTTTTACTTCACTTTACCAACACGTTTGTAGGTGAACAGGTAAATGAAGTTTGCAAACCAAAGTTGGTTTATTTTCTATTTCACTCCACAGCACAAAGTACTTAAGTCTCTTCTGAAGCCTATCGGGAAGTTGACAAGAGTCAGTCTCTTTTGGAGTATGGCTATCTTCCTTCTGTGACTTCAATGGACGTCTGTGGACTTCTGTGGAACTTCTGTGGAACTTCTGCGGAGCTTCTGTGGAGCTTCTGTGTTGGTGCGCTATTTTGTGTTTCTTATATACGCTAGGATCGGCTTAACTATTTCCGATAAAGAAAAAAAGTAATTCACCACACGACATTTACCTACACCTTCAACGCATGCAATATACGAGAGATCCGACACCAAAGCACTTACATGGCTTACGAGGGATGCTAAAATAAAAGCAATAACACAGCATACGAGGGTTTCTGAGGACAAAAGCATTAACATGGCATATAAAGCATCGCCAACTTAATCAAGATAGGGGTTTCTGAGGACAAAAGCATTAACATGGCATATAAGGCATATAAAACATAGCCCACTTAATTAAGAAAGGGGAATTGAAATGCCACTCATACATCACTCAGCCATCAATGTCAAATAAAAAAGGAAGATTATTACTCATAAATAAGCAAGATGAATAAGCCACGGTACAAATATAAGTATCTCCATTAAGCAATAACATCACGCTTAATCCTATCCATAAATCTCGTACTATATTACTTTCTTAACCAGCTGCTCAAAAAACAGGGTCGTAACACTGTTTGTGATATTCATCACCTAGCAAGTGAATGTGTTCCTCTTAACCCCACCCCCTATAAACACACACACATACACACACAGGTCATTTCCTCTTATATACCCCCTACACATCCCCATGGTCAAAGCCAGTTATTTTCCTCTGATACGCCCCCTCTCCATGGTCCAAGCCTGTTTTGTTCCTGTGATAAGACCCCATCCCACGTTTCCATGGTCCAAGCAGTTGTGTTGCTCTGATACGTCCCCTACCCCTTGCCAGTTCCTCTGATACGCCCCCGTCGCTGTGATCAGAGCCAGACGTGTAACCAGTCAGTATCCTCATTTGATGATTTCTCGTCTACCATCGCCTGCTGCATAATTGCTGACATCCAATATCAGAGACAAGGAGGCAGTTCAAACAGTGATATACTATCTTATTTACTTTAATCAGTGAAAAAAATTAGCATTGGTGAATGGGACTTACCGTTTGCAGAGGACTTATTTCAATAAACTTTCTCTAATGATATGTTTTATACGTGTTTGTGTATTGATTGTGGGATTACGAGCAGGGTGTTGTTTACTGTACAATAGCTTCATTGAAACCAGATATTCTATTCACTACTCAGTAATCGCCTCCAAACCAGAAACACATGATATTTTATTGGTGATATAATGACGTGTGTGAAATAAGTTTGTCCTAATCGTCCGATGTGTGTGTGTTTGTGTGATGTGGATCATCCACAGAAGATTACTCTCTTGACTGTAACAGTCGGGTATCCACATCCGACGGGTGCTGGTTTGTGTGTGCCAATGGGCATACATGCCATCATTTGTCATCCATTCCCGGCCAGAATTGTTCATGTTTATATTAAGCGTTATATATATATGTAATGTATTTGCGTGTGAACTCGATATGGCATAGACGAATGTAAAACCAGCCTCTCGACGAAATGATGACCAAAGAAGACATGTGATATGAGTGCTTGAGGGGAGAGGGGGAGGGTCTTTACCGTGGTATTATCCTTTGTGTAGAGAGTCCCCCCCCAATAACGCCTATCCCCCCTTCCCCATTGGTATTTAACCACGATGAACTGGTGTTAGTATTGATAATGTATGCCACTAAATTGTGCTGGTAGTTAGCGGTGTAATAGGGCATTAATCAAGATGAATGTCCAGGTATCACCAACTTCAGCAACATATCTAGATTTGACCAAAGCAATGAACTTACAGTGGCTAGGGAGCAAGTTGATAATCCGGCCTTTAAGGATTCTTATTCTGCACCACGCTAAATGCTACCGTGGTCACTTGAAGGAATGCAGTCGGTGATATGCTTATTTCATTCGAAGTGAATGGAAAATTCATTTTTCATCAAGCCATACAGCAGTAGCCAATTAATATTTAAGATATAGGTTGACCGATGGGTTTCCTTTGGCTACGTGGCCGTTTAAGAAAAGTATTTTACTGGCAAAATGTGGTGTAATCTGACTGGTGTCTAAGTCAGTATAATTTCTGATAAATTCCAAGTTGTGCATTAAGTTTGTACTTAATCGAGTCCATGCAAATAACATACATTAACTCAAAAATGAACAGCTTGTCCACTACCAAGATATGTCAACCCATGGAATACCAGGATGTGTTACCAGATCAACACGGCATTCCTTGCCTTCATCAGAACATATCTCTTTAAAAGCACCCTTAATTTCCTTAAGAGCGTTTACAGTACAGTTAGATAGTGAATGACAGCTGATCTGGCTACAAAACGAGAAAGAATACATTCAACATAAGGCAATAACGTGGTAAGTGTTGTGCACCTAACGCGACACCAATAGGCTCACGCTGACAGGGCATGCATTAACCATATCAGTCAAATAGCTCGACTGTTAGACAGCATTGATTACATTAAGCTTATCGGAAGTTTTTCAAAAAGCAATTAACACGTGCAAGATCCGGTGCCGTTATGATTGCCACACACGTACTTGTGCAAGCTGCGTTATGATTATAACAGCGTCTTGTACTCAACGACGTCCTGTACTTGTATTTTAAAATATCAGGGTGAAAAGCAATAATGTACATTGTTCATTAATAAAGTTTGTATACTCGTTATAACAAAGATCTGACCTATTTTTTTCGAACAACAAGGGGCCTTATTCACCAACAGATTTAAGTGTCAGCGTGTTTGGTGAATACGGGCCCAGGAGTCTTAACCTGTACATCCCTTGTCGTGCACATGAACAGGGAGAGAAGAACAGTTATGCAAACAACTTCAGGCAAACAACCCTCAGAGAAAGGACATCACGGAAAGCCTTCACAACATGCCAATAATGTTGTACGTGCTCGTGGTGAAAATGCCCACTTTTTAAGCAGTACGCAAATCAAAGGTGATCCTTGTTTGTAGGGAAGCACCAGGGTACGTATACACCAACCAAGCTGAGCTTAAGTCACGACTCAACGTTGAGTCGCCGTTATGATGACTCAGCTGAGCCGTCGCTTAGTTGGTATTCACCAACGACGTTGAGTCCGGACTTCGTTGAGACGCGCGCGCAACTTTTTGGCTGTCTACTAGAATCAAAACCTCGCCTCTCGCAGTGTGCAGGCGTACACAAATTTTGCGCGGGTTTGTAAACATATGATGGTCGTGGATGTCTAATACAACTTAACAGTTTGGATAGAGAGATTTACATCAGCCCGTTTGTGTGTACCATGGGTGGATCGAGTGAAATGATAATGGACGCTTGTGTGATAAAACAGACTGGGTGAACCGGAAATAATGATAATACAGGAAGAGGCTTTACAGTCAATAATGACTCGTTTTGAACGCATGTTTGCAACAGCTTTTCCCCACTTGTTAGTTGCTGTATAATGCTTTGCTGGGCACTTGACAGCTGTGCCATTTGGTGCTTCAGTGTGCTGAGTTACTGTTTGCCATTGTAACTAAATGATATTTTTCTGATGCCAGCTGTGTAGCTATACATCCCCGTGTCGCTATATTTTTTGACCGATATGGTTGCTCGTCCTCACTGGCAGGCGATTTAGACAATGAATCGTTTTAAGAGGTCTGAATGATATGCAATTGAGTCACACATTGCTGCATGACAATGGTGCGACTAATTTCCCATGTTTTGCTGCGACCAAGCCCACGCATAGATACATACAATATTTACAGGTTTCATGTGTTTTCGGGAGCGTTACTCATCACCGAATTCACAATACAACCGATGTGCTCCTCGTGTAATCAAACAATGCGACCAAACGTATGCATGCTTATTCGTGGTCTGAATTTATTTTCATAATTACCCGCGGATACCAGATGTAAACCAAGTCGCTGCTAACGGATTAAACCATATAATTTGAACATTTATCAAATCTTCAATTCCTATTGCAATAATATTCAAAACCTAGTTCTCCTTCTAACTCATTTCATTGGTACCCTTATTAGTACTGTGATCACACAAAGTAATAGCAACACCTATAGGTAATTGTCTCACCTTCATGGTTATTTGCTGTCACTCATATCCTAAAGGCATTGCTGTGAAGCATTCACAATAGTCAAACTCATTTGAGTACTGATGCCGATAGCCTTAAGATTTATAAGACAATCAGTGCATCGTTGAATATGAATTACAAGACAACTACACAGATAGTCCCATTGTTCACAATTCTACTTGTGTTTAAAACGTTTTGTCGTGAATAACAATCACTATCTATTATTCGAATTACCATGGAAACAGTTGTGAACGCCGTCTGAAGACAATAAACCTATACAATTTGCAATTCTTGGATCAACATCCAGCTGGACTAATCCTTAATTTCGAGTAGTCTAGCTCAATATTCTAGTAGTTTAACTCATTTTCTACCTGTCTACTGCTCCACCCCTTTTTCACTGTAATCACGAGTCGTCTGCAACCAGATAGTCCAGTTTATTCGGAGTGTAACAGTGTTTTCATCAACAATAGATTCTCACGAAATTAGGATAAGAAACGTGAATTGGGTGGGGTTCGATGAAACAATGTTGATGGAGGAGATTGAAAATAGAATCAGAGCTATTGAGGAAACATTTTTGAAGCAGGGTTTTGATGAAGCCGTAACAACACAGTCATAAAATGAGGCATGGTTGGCTATTTAGTCGTTGTTTTTCATGTATTGTTCATATTCAACTGAAAATGGTTAAACCATCTTAGCACATATCATGGTAGTATAGTAATGTGTATTAAGTTTCTGTCCTGTCCATTTTGTCAGTGTAGGAGACAATTTACTGAGTGTGGATGAATGCCAGAAGAAATAGCCAAAGCATCCTTTAATTTGAAGAGGGAAGGAGCCAAAACAGGCTGATACCTCATTACGGCCAGCTTATAAATGACTGGATGAAGTGTCGACTAGTTCCCGTTGATACTTAGCAGGCACTATACTTGTGAACGATATTTTCTGCCTAAATGTTTCAATAGCAGATTGATTACACAAACATGTGCTTAAGTTTTATTACCAATAAAACCTCACAATTATCTAATTAAGCATAAAACCTCACAATTATCTAATTAAGCATTGGAGTAAGCTGTTATTGCATAAGTTATAATTAGAGGAAATTGGTGAAAAGTGTTGACTTGTCCAACTTGAACAATAGGGATATCTTGTATAACATCGTGATATTGAGCATTATATATATCTCTTTGAATGTTTGTTCTTTGCAATTAGTTTCAGTTGACCAACTGGCATGGATATCACAGGGTAAATAATACAAACATCGCCTACAGTTTGATTAAAAAAAAAGAATATGGATGGACCAAATCTAGTGAATTTTCTATTTATCATCATCTAACAATAATATGTAAAAGCACTGATAGGTCTACTCTACACTGGAACTTGTGTATGTACTGTTTGTTGAATGTGTGTCAACATTTTTTCAAGTATTAGTTGTTGCACAGTGATACATTCAGATCATTCTGATATTGCTGTTTTGTTATCATATGAATTAAAGATTTCTTATGAATATTGATACTTTTCAATTCACTAGAGCTGCCAAAGAGTATGTGGTCCTACCAACCCTAATCTATTTTCAATGAGGACAATAATTATTGATAGCATAATTGCCACTTTGCCAGCTGGGGTCAATAAATCATGGGTACCTATGGCCATGGTAGAATGTCCCCCCTGCCATAAACCCTTTCCTTGGTATTATATGTCACATGAATACGCTACTGTACATAACCCCGCAATGCTACACATACCGCGAAATTGATACCTAATTAGTGCACTGATGTCACCACAACTAACCGCCCCCATACCCCACCCCCATAAAAAAAACAACATACCGCCTCCATCATACCTATCACATCTCCTACCAACATATTATTTTGCGACAACCCTAGCTTCAGTCGAACGGTAATATAAATATATAATATTAAACGTCTTGTAGGGCTAAGACAACCCCAGTCTGGATTTACTTTGTATATAATGATAGCTAAACTTTCATAAAGTACAAACAAACTCCCGCCCTCTCCACTTGATATTGAACCCCGGGTTACCTGTCAATTCTGTTCGGAATTTTATGAAGCATCCCTCTGCCTAGCCCTGCAAGACGTCTGGGTAGTATATATTAATATTATCGTTCGACTAGGGCTACGCTCTGCTACACCACTGTCAAAATCTAGCCAATGTACACGCAATGTAGAATGGAGGATTTTAATCAATTGGCAGCACCACTTTTAAAACAAATCACGTTTCCTTATTCCGCAATACTTTATGATGGCCGGGATATAAATCATCATAATGAGATTTTATCTTTGTAACGGGCGAAGCTTTTTTTATACAAAATAGTATTGCCATCTTCTGAATGAATGACTGACTATTTTCCTATGATATTTAGCAGACGCTATACTTTATATGTGACACCAATGTCACGTAAACCTCATCGGCTCTGGGACATGTGTTCGCTGCCACCTTGGCAGTGTCTAGAAGAAAAGGGTTTCGAGCGAAATATCCCGCTTTGCAGACAGATTGTAATCCCTTTCGGCCAATTGCATAAACATTGCTTATATTAAAACTGTAAATGGAAAAGCTTGTCGCTTTATCTCTCATTTATGATTATTATGAGCTATAATCAAACAATAACATGTTGATGTTAACTGTGACGGCCATATTTAAATCATTATTAAGAACTTAAGTCACCGTCGAGGGTCTCTCATCTTTAAGCACGTTTAGAATCAGAACTTGAACTTAAGTCTAAGTTCTGTCTTAAAAAGGCTGAGCCGTGACTTAGCGGTATTCACCAACGAACTTATGTCGGTTGGTGAATACAGACACAAGACTGTCCATAACCGTCTTCCCACGCTAGACAACCCTTATGAACGTGTATGTATAGAATGTAGGTATGTCAGTGAGCTTGAAAGTCTTGTTTTGCATTATTCACAGCTGTTACCCACACCCATAAATCAATAGAATAGCTGGACTGCCAGGCAACATTGAAAACATGGAAGGTTTCTCAGAGAGCACTTCACGTCAATAAACACAGCTGGAAGAGCGAATTTCATAGACAAATAGCAAATGTACCTTCCAATAAATCGGTGCATGGTAGGATTATGAGTTGGTATTATGGAGTACAAGCCACACAAGAACAAGACAGTGGTCTTGTTGAGCTTAGTCGTGTGTACTATCTATGTATGCTGGTGGCGATCAGCTGTCCAGGGCAGCGTTGATGGATCAGTGGTGCCAATGAACATTGTTGTAAGTTAAGCAATTCCTCGCTTAATTATATGACTACCTGGTATATTACTAACATGGCGAATGCTGCCGTTCAGTTATCTTTTGTTTATTTACGAATTTGGATCGCAATAGAGGTGGCAATTTTCCAACTTTTGACCGTCATCAATTTTTATTATCTAAGGTAACATCTATGAATGAAGTTTATTAAATGTACTATGTGCTGCTTGAACGTTATTGCCATGTCCGCCATTTCGGTCGACAACTATGCTAAAGAAAAGATAAGCACCAACCATGATTTCAAACCCTGCCTTTGATGTTTCAGCCGGCAAGTCGCCCTGCTATCAGCAACCTCAATAGTATCCTCAACACGTCACCACATCAACTTGATCCCGCCTTATTTACGCTCAATTATTCATTAGAAGGACTTGACGGGAACCAAGATGTTACCATTGTGACTGCTTATTTTAACATAGGGACTTTCCAGAAAGGAAATGGCGGCTCATATTTTACACCCAACCTTTATCATACCTGGATGAAAATATTCGCAAAAATCCATAACCCTGTTATCGTATACATGGACAACTCTGCAGATGTACGATATTTCACCAGCCTCCGTGAAAACGTACCATCGAATCTCACACAAATAATACACTTGTCCAAAGGAGGATACTTGGGCTTTAAATTACGGGACTCCATCTCAAAAATCTACTCTCGCTCGGATTATCCCAATCATTCACCAAATACTGTAGTCCCTGAATATTCTTGTGCTATGCACGCCAAATACGAATGCATGCTGATATCTTTGATAAATAATCCCTTCAAAACCAAGTACTTTGCATGGTTGGATATTGGATATTTTCGAGTATATCTCCCAGAAAATATAAAAAACATTCACTCTTGGTTTACCACCTGGATTTGATGAGAACAAGGTGGCTTATAGCCAAGTGAATCCCACTCTTGACTCCAAAACCACAGCTAGTAATGTTTTCTACAGCAATATTGTGTGGGTGAGTGGAGGTTACTTCGTAGCCAGGGCCGATGTGATGGTCACGTGGGTACACGATTATATAAGAGCCACGGAGTACTATCTGTCCCGAGGTCTCATGAACACAGACCAGCAGATTATACTGGCTATGCATGTTGATAAGAATTTTTACACATGAGGCTTTCCGTGCAGGTTTACCGAGGCAAAAGAGAGTACAACCCGTGGTTTTATTTGGGCTACATCAGCAAAGAAAATGGTGTTGTTATTGATAGGTTGTATTGATGTCATTTCAAACGACCTATAACACTAATGGCTGTTTGTGATATCCGTCACCTG
Source organism: Urechis unicinctus (assembly GCA_034190875.2). NCBI lineage: Eukaryota > Metazoa > Annelida > Polychaeta > Xenopneusta > Urechidae > Urechis > Urechis unicinctus. The sequence continues at coordinate 25,652,495 of CM067348.1, read as the reverse complement.
CCAAGTGAATATGTTCCTCTTACCCCCGACCCCTATAAACACACACACACACACACACACACACACACACACACACACACACACACACACACACACACACACACACACACACACACACACACACACACACACACACACACACACACACACACACACACACACACACACACACACACACACACACACACACACACACACACACACACACACACACACATACACACACACACACACACAGTTATTTTCATCTGATACGACCACTCCCTGTGTTACAAGACTTATTTTCCCTGTGATACGCCCCCACATCCTCGTTTCTATTGTCCTAGCCAGTTGTGTTGCTTTGATACGTCTATCCTCGCCAGTTCCCCTGATAAGCCCCCTTCGCTGTGGTCCGAGCCTGACAGTAATCCCATTTTATGATCTCTCGTCGACCATCGCCTGCTGCATTACTGCTGACATCCAATATCAGAGACAAGGAGGCAGTTCAACCAGTGATATTTTATCTTACCCGTATCTGAGCATAATAGTGACATTAGTGTAATCGGTGAACAAATTAGGCATTGGTTAATGGGACTAACTGTTTACAGAGGACTTATTTCAATAAACTTTCTCTCATGATATAATCTCATTTGTGTTTGTGTATTGATTGTGGGATTACGAGCAGGGCGTTATTTACTTTACAATAGCTTCTATGAAACCAGATATTTTATTCACTACTCAGTAATCGCCTACAAACCAGAAACACATGATAATTTATTTGTGATATAATGACGTGTGTGAAATAAGTTTGTCATAATCGTCCGATGTGTGTGTGTTTGTGTGATGTAGATTACGCTCTTCACTGTAACAGTCGGGTATCCATACGCCTCTTTCTGATCTCCATGTTGGATTAAGTTAACCGCATTTTAATTTATTATACTCAAGTTCCCTTTTTCAACAGAGCCTTACATTCCTCGGGCGCTGGTTTGTGTGTGAAAATTGGCATACATGCCATCATTTGTCATCCATTCCCGGCCAGAAATGTTCATGTTTATATTAAGCGTTATATATCTGTAACGTATGTGTATGATGTATTTGCGTGTGAATTTGATATACGACTGTAAAACCTGCCAGTCTCGACGAAAGGATGACCAAAGCAGACATGTGACATGAGTGCTTGAGGGGAGAGGGGTATTATCCTTTATGTAGAGTGCGCTCCCCCCCCCCCCCCCCCCAAATAACGCCTATTCCCCCCCCACCCCCCACTGGTATTTGACCACGATGAACTGGGGTTAGTTTTGATAATGTACTCCACTAAATTGTGCTGGTAGTTAGCGGTGTAATTGGGAATTAATCAAGATGACTGCCCAGGTATCACCAACTTCAGCAACATATCCAGTACGTCGCTAAACAAGCTCGAACCTGTATAATTCACTCTCAATTGTTCATTCAATATATTTGACAAAAGTAATGAACTTACATTGGCTAGGTAGCAAGTTGATGATCCGGCCTTTTGGGGTCCTATTCTGCATCACGCTAAATGCTACCGCGGTCACTTGAATACATGCAGTCGGTGATATGCTTATTTCATTAAAAGTGAATGGAAAATTTATTTTTCACCAAGCCATAAAGTTAATTAAAATTATTATTTCAGATATATGTTGACCGATAGGTATCCTTTGGCCACGTGGCCAAGTATTTTACTAGAAAAAAATTGGTGTTCTGGTTGCTAAGTCAATGGTAAATCACAATTTTCCATGTCATTCAATAAGTTTGTATTCAATCGAGTCCATGCAAATGACATACATTATCTCAAATACGAACAGCTCGTCCTCTACCAAGATATGTCCACCCATGGAATACCCGGATCTATTACCAGATCAAAACGGCATCCCTTGCCTTCAGCATAACATATCTCTTCAAAAGCACTTTTATTTCCTTAAAAACGCTTACAGTACACATAGATAATGACTGACACCTGATCTGGCTTCAAAACGAGAAAGACTATATTTGGCATAAGGTCATAATGTGATTGCCACTCACGTACTTGTATAAGCTGCGTTATGATTATAACAGTGTCTTGTACTCAACGACGTCCTGTACTTGTATTTTATAATATTCGTGTACTCGAAATAAAAAAAGATCTGAGCTATTTACAAGTTTTCGAACGACAAGGGGCTTTATTCACCAACAGATTTAAGTTTCAGCGTGGTTGGTGAATACGGGTCCAGGAGTGTTTACATGTACATTATTCGACCCTTGTCGTGAACAAGAACAAGGTTAGAAGAACAATTATGCAGGCATTTTCAGGTAATCAGAGAAAGGACATCTAAGAATGGACATCACGGAAAGTCTACACAACATGCCACTATCGTTTTACATGACCGCAGTGAAAATGCCCACCTTTTAAGCGAGGGTTGTTGACGCTACGCTTATAAAAGGTGAATCCTTGTGTGTTGGGAAGCACCAGTCGACCCTAATGAACGCGTATGTATAGAACGTACGTATGTCAGTGAGCTTGAAAGTCTTGTTCTGCATTATCCACAGCTGTGACTCCCATCCAGCCGTTGCATGTACTACTACAGTTACATGGCTTTAACACGAGCAAGAATATTTACAATATATGGTCATTATGCGATGACGATTATGCAACTGAATCGACACCAATAGGCTCAAAGTGCTGGCGTACATCGTGTTTGCCAGCTCACATGAACCTGATCCTCTGATACGCCCACCCACAACCACCCACACGCCATGGTCTTAGGCAGGCCATTTCCTCTTGTATGCACCCCAACCCCCTCCACATAGTCCAAGCTATGCCTGTTCCTCTTATACGACCCATTCCAAGTATGTTCCTGTAATACGCCACATTCCGATGATCCACACCAAGTCTGTTGCTTTGATACGCCCCCTCCTCGTCCCCATGATCCGAGCCAGTTGCGTTACTCTGATATGCCCCCGTCGCTGTGATCCAAGCCAGACGTATAAGTAACCAGTCAGTTTTCTAATTTGATGATGTTGATCTCTCGTCGACCATGGAATCCTGCATAACTGCTTCAGCCATTACCAAAGACAACGAGACAATTCAACCCGCGATAAACTCTCTCCCACGTATCTGAGAATAACATTCGTTTAATCGGTGAACAGGACCCTAAACTTGGTTAATGGGACTAACTGCTTAAATGATACTTTCAATACCCAATAAATGCATATGTCGTATCGTGATATGTACCCGTTTGATCTCAAAATGAAAGTTCTTGGAAATTGTGGGTCGGCCCGAATGACCCCAAACATCCGATTAGCCAATCACAGCTCATCATATCAAGCCACACCCATTTTTCACTACAAATACTGCTGCATCAGACGCACAAAACATATATACCTTATAGATACACAGAAAATACAAAATGAAACACCCAGAGAAAATACAAAGAAAGAGCGTGTCAGTCAGTTGAGACAAAGCTCAAATAGAACTTCATTCAAGTCTCGAGTATCTTACTACAAGTGTCTACGAATATCTATAGTATCAGAGTCATCCATACTAATCTCTCGTCCCTCATCATCACCATCCCCGACTTAACGACTGTGACCTCTGGCTATAATTGGCGGAGAATCCGTGGTTTGATCACTTTCTAACTGGTCAACACAACTACAGTTACCACCGGTCATATTATTTGTTCCAATACAATCTTTGCGTGGTAAAATAAGTTTTATACGTGTTTTTGTATTGATTGTGGGATTACGAGCAGGGCGTTATTTACTGCACAATACCTTCCTTGAAACCAGTAATCACCTCGAAACCGGAAATTCGATAACCCAACACATGATATTTTATTGGCGATATAATGACATGTGTTAAATTTGTATATCGTAACCTTTCGATGTGAGTGTCTAAATTTACACGTCGTCACATCATTAGGTTCAAATGGCAGGCGTATATCGTGTTTGCCAGCCCACTTTGACAGGGTATGTATAAACCATATCAGTCGGATAGCTCGATTGCCAGTCAGCATTGAAAACATGGAACATTAAGAAGGTTTCGCAGTGAGCACGTCACGTCGATAAACGCTGCAGGAAGAGCGAATTCTATGGACACACAGAAACTGTACCTTCCAATAACTCGGTACATGGTAGGACTTTGAGTTGGTATTATGAAGTACAGACCACACAAGAACAAGGCAGTGGTCTTGTTGAGCTTGGTAGTGTGTACTATCTATGTATGCTGGCGGCGATCAACTGTCCAGGGCAGCGTTGATGGATCAGTGGCACCAATGGAAATAGTTGTAAGTAAAGAAATTCCTCGCTTAATTATATGACTACCTGGTATATTACTAACATGGCGAATGCTGCCGTTCAGTTATCTTGGTCAGTCTCGTTTTTGGGCTCGTTTGCTTGTTTACGGTTTTGGATTGCGGAAGAGGTAGTAATTCTCAAATTTGTCTTCGTCATTAGTTTTTAGTATCTAAAGTAACATATATGAATGAAGTTTATTAAATGTACTATATCCTATTTTCTGCTTGAACGATATTGTCATGTCTGTCATTTCGGTCGACATCTATGCTAAAGAAAAGATAAGCACCAACCATGATTTCAAACCCTGCCTTTGATTTTTCAGCCGGCAAGCCATCCTGCTATCAGCAACCTCAACAGTATCTCCAACACGTCGCCACATCAACTTGAACCCACCTTATTTACGCTCAACTATTCATTAGAAGGACTTGACGGGAACCAAGATGTTACCATTGTGACTGCTTATTTTAACATAGGGACTTTCCAGAAAGGAAACGGCGGCTCATATTTTACACCCAACCTTTATCATACCTGGATGAAAATATTCGCAAAAATCCATAACCCTGTTATCGTATACCTGGACAACTCTGCAGATGTACGATATTTCACCAGCCTCCGTGAAAACGTACCATCGAATCTCACACAAATAATACACTTGTCCAAAGAGGATACTTGGGCTTTTAAGTTACGGGACTCCATCTCAAAAATCTACTCTCGCTCGGATTATCCCAAACATTCACCAAATACTGTAGTCCCTGAATATTCCTGTGCTACGCACGCCAAATACGAATGCATGCTGATATCTTTGATAAATAATCCCTTCAAAACCAAGTACTTTGCATGGTTGGATATTGGATATTTTCGAGTTATCTCCCAGAAAAATATAAAAGCATTCACTCTTGGTTTACCACCTGGATTTGATGAGAACAAGGTGGCTTATAGCCAGGTGAATCCCGCTCTTGACTCCAAAACCACTGCTAGTAATGTTTTCTACAGCAATATTGTGTGGGTGAGTGGAGGTTACTTCGTAGCCAGGGCCGATGTGATGGTCACGTGGGTACACGATTACATAAGAGCCACGGAGTACTATCTGTCCCGAGGTCTAATGAACACAGACCAGCAGATTATACTGGCTATGCATGTTGATAAAAGTTTTACACATGAGGCTTCCGTGCAGGTGTACCGAAGCAAAAGAGAGTACAACCCGTGGTTTTATTTGGGCTACATCAGTAAAGAAAATGGTGTTGTTATTGATAAGTTGTATTAATGTCATTTCAAACGACCTATAACACTAATGGCTGTTTGTGAACTTGTTCCTCTTAGCCCCAAGCCCTATAAACACACACACACACACACACACACACACACACACACACACACACACACACACACACACACACACACACACACACACACACACACACACACACACACACACACACACATACACACACACACACACACACACACACACATACACACACACACACACACACACACACACACACACACACACACACACACACACACACACACACACACACACACACACACACAGGTCATTTCTTCTTACATGTCCCCTACGCATCCCCATGGTCCAAGTCAGTTATTTTCCTCTGATACGACCAATCCCTGTGGTACAAGAATGTTATTTTCCCTGTGATACGCCCCCACATCCACGTTTCTATTGTCCTAGCCAGTTGTGTTGCTTTGATACGTCCCCTATCCTCTCCAGTTCATCTGATAAGCCCCCTTCGCTGTGGTCCGAGCCAGACAGTATCCCCATTTTATGATCGCTCGTCGACCATGGCCCTCTGCATAACTGCTGACATCCAATATCAGAGACAAGGAGGCAGTTCAACCAGTGATATTTTATCTTACCCGTATCTGAGCATAATAGTGACATTAGTTAAATCGGTGAACAAATTAGGCATTGGTAAATGGGACTAACTGTTTACAGAGGACTTATTTCAATAAACTTTCTCTCATGATATAATCTCATACGTGTTTGTGTATTGATTGTGGGATTACGAGCAGGGCGTTATTTACTGTACAATAGCTTCCATGAAACCAGATATTTTATTCACTACTCAGTAATCGCCTCCAAACCAGAAACACATGATATTTTAATGGTGATATAATGACGTGTGTGAAATAAGTTTGTCATAATCGTTCGATGTGTGTGTGTTTGTGTGATGTAGATTAAGCTCTTCACTGTTACAGTCGGGTATCCATACGCCTCTTTCTGATCTCCATGTTGGATTAAGTTAACCGCATTTTAATTTATTATACTCAAGTTCCCTTTTTCAACAGAGCCTTACATTCCTCGGGCGCTGGTTTGTGTGTGAAAATGGGCATACATGCCATCATTTGTCATCCATTCCGGCCAGAAATGTTCATGTTTATATTAAGCGTTATATATCTGTAAGGTATGTGTATGATGTATTTGCGTGTGAATTTGATATACGACTGTAAAACCTGCCAGTCTCGACGAAAGGATGACCAAAGCAGACATGTGACATGAGTGCTTAAGGGGAGAGGGGGGGGGGGGGCTTTACCGTGGTATTTTCCTTTATGTAGAGTGCGCCCCCCCCCCCCCCCCCCCCACCCAAATAACGCCTATCCCCCCCCCCCCCCCCACTGGCATTTGACCACGATGAACTGGGGTTAGTTTTGATAATGTACTCCACTAAATTGTGCTGGTTGTTAGCGGTGTAATTGGGAATTAATCAAGATAACTGCCAAGGTATCACCAACTTCAGCAACATATCCAGTACGTCGCTAAACAAGCTCGAACCTGTATAATTCACTCTCAATTGTTCATTCAATATATTTGACAAAAGTAATGAACTTACAGTGGCTAGGTAGCAAGTTGATGATCCGGCCTTTTTGGGGTCCTATTCTGCATCACGCTAAATGCTACCGCGGTCACTTGAATACATGCAGTCGGTGATATGCTTATTTCATTAAAAGTGAATGGAAAATTTATTTTTCACCAAGCCATAAAGTTAATTAAAATTATTATTTCAGATATATGTTGACCGATAGGTATCCTTTGGCCACGTGGCCAAGTATTTTACTAGAAAAAAATTGGTGTTCTGGTTGCTAAGTCAATGGTAAATTACAAGTTCCCATGTTATTCAATAAGTTTGTATTCAATCGAGTCCATGCAAATGACATACATTATCTCAAACACGAACAGCTCGTCCTCTACCAAGATATGTCCACCCATGGAATACCCGGATCTGTTACCAGATCAAAACGGCATCCCTTGCCTTCAGCATAACATATCTCTTCAAAAGCACTTTTATTTCCTTAAAAACGTTTACAGTACACATAGATATTGAATGACACCTGATCTGGCTTCAAAATGAGAAAGACTATATTTGGCATAAGGTCATAATGTGATTGCCACTCACGTACTTGTATAAGCTGCGTTATGATTATAACAGGGTCTTGTACTCAACGACGTCCTGTACTTGTATTTTATAATATTCGTGTACTCGAAATAAAAAAAAGATCTGAGCTATTTACAAGTTTTCGAACGACAAGGGGCTTTATTCACCAACAGATTTAAGTTTCAGCGTGGTTGGTGAAAACGGGCCCAGGAGTGTTTACCTGTACATTATTCGACCCTTGTCGTGAACAAGAACAAGGTTAGAAGAACAATTATGCAAGCATTTTCAGGTAATCAGAGAAAGGACATCTAAGAATTGAAATCACAGAAAGTCTACACAACATGCCAATATAGTTTTACATGCTCGTGGTGGCCACTTTTTAAGCAAGGGCTGATGACAACTACGTTAATCAAAGGTGAATCCTTGTTTGTAGGGAACCCCCAGGGTCCGTATTCACCAACCACGCTGAGCTTGTCACGATCAATGCTGAGTCGCCGTTATGATGACTCAGCTGATACGTTGCTAAGTTGGTTTTCACTAACGTCGTTGAGTCCGGACTTAGTTAAGATGCGCGCGCAACTTTTTGGTAGAATCAAAACCTCGCCTCTAGCAGTGCGCAGTAGTACACAAATTTTGCACGGGTTTGTAGCATATGATGGTCGTGGATGTCTAATACAACTGGACAGTTTGGATAGGGAGATTTACATCAGCCCGTTTGTGTGCATGGATGGATAACAGAAAGCTATGACAACAACGGGTGGATCGAGTGAAATGATAATGGACGCTAGTGTGCTTAATGTTGTAATTACAGACTGGGCGAACCAGCTATTATAATAATAATATAGGAAGAGGCTTTACAGTCAACAATGACTCCGTTTTGAACGCTGGTTTGCAACAGCTTTTCCCCACATGTTAGTTTCTGTAGAATGCATTGATGGGCATGTGACAGCTGTGCCGTTGTGTGCTTCAATGTGCTGAGTTACTGTGTTGTAATCAATAATGGATTCTCAAGAAATTAGGATAAGAAATATGAATTGGTCCGGGTTGATGGAAAAGATGGAAAATAGAATCGTTGTTTTTGAGGGAAAATTTTTGAAGCAGGGTTAACAACCCAGTACTCAAATGAGACATGGTTGTCTATATAGTCTGTGTTTTTCATGTATTGTTCTTATTCAACTGAAGACGGTTTAATCATCTTAGCATATGTCATAGTAGCATATTAATGTGTGTTTAGTTTCTGTACCGTCCATGTTGTCAGTGTAGGAGACAATTTACTCAATGTGGTTGAATGCCAGAAAAAATATCCAAAGCAAAAAGAGATGCGGTGAAGCATCTTTCAACTGGAGGAGGGAAGGAGCCCAAGCAGGCTGATACTTCATGACGGCCGCCTTATAAATGACTGGATGAAGTGTCGACTATTACCCGTTGATATTTAGCACTATACTTGTGAACGATATTTTCTGCATAAATGTTTCAATAACAGATTAATTACACTAACTTAAATTTTTTTTAACATGTGCTTAAGTTTTATGACCAATAACACCTCACAATTATCTAAGTGAGCATTGGAGTGAGCAGTTATTAATAAATATGATTGGAGGAAAAATTGGTTCACTTATTAGTGTTCACTAAATTTGTTTCATATAAAACAAACATGATGGATAATGGTTCAGCAATTTTATTGCGATGCTACATTCAGTTAATTAATGAAACAATCAAATTAGTTTTACAAGGTCTTTAAGCTGGTGCTGCTCAATCTCATTTACCTGATACTGGCTTCAGTCTACATTTGGAACATAGCTAGTGTCTTGTGAGGGAAAATGGCATGCATTCTGTTGAACAGACACTTTCACCAGCATTCACAGTGTCATCAATTGTTTGTCCAAGGTTTCAAAATCATTGTCTCAAGCGATACAATGTGGCAATTCTCTCGCCCATGGTAAAGCACTTTGGAACAGGGGTAGTTGTGAACAATCTTACTGGCACGCAGATGTGATCAACGGTTACTGCTGCGCGGGCTAACAGTATCCCTTAAGTATTTAATTGTGGAAAAAACTTTTGTTGATTTCCTGCCTATATAATTTAAAAAATGTTGTTATATTATGTGCAGAATGTATAGTAATATTGCTTGTGAATGAAATGTTACTGGTTCCGAAACACATTACTGCCGAATGTTTCTTTAGAAATGGAATCCCTAACTACTTTGGGGAGTGCAAGTTGCTCAACATCACAAAAGCAGGTGGTAACTTTTGGTTAATTATATAGAATGATGAGGTAATGCTGGCGCAGACACATTTGCTAATTTTATAATTAAATCTGATGCGTAGTGATGGTAATAATTTGGTCAATACGTCTACAGATAAATCCGCTCCTGAGTCGACTTTAGCTTTGTGTTGCTTATTTGATAGTTTTAGGTTCAACTCATTGTGATGTAGAATGTGAGTGGCGTACTAAGTGGCCAGACAAGACAAGGCCTGCAAATTTTCCTCAAATAGAAGAGGACTCGAGCCGACTGTACTCTTGGCACATATTTCAATCCAAACAATTTCCAACCATTTGCAGATATTTTACTCTTTATTTTACAGTTGTCTTAAGTCCTTAAGTGTTGCTTGAAGTCATCTTCTTTTTCATGTTTTATGTAAATTTAATTATTTTTTGCTGCAAAAATAGTTATTCATTATAATTATGCCCTGTACCATGTGCTCATGTGGGCCAATGCTTACAGTGGCAGAGAGTTAATGCTGTCAAAAAATCCCACAAGTTCTCGAGAAAGTAAAATTTTTGGGTGTGGCCTGTATTACAGTATACCCAGAATTTGTCTCTAGGTGTCTGTGTCCCTGGACACTAGAAATAGCATATAGTGCTTGGTGTCAGAGGTACACTAAAAATGCTGCCAGCCTGTGCTGTACTAAGAATTAGAGAAGTTTTTCCCAAGGAAGAATCAGTTTATGTTTGTTTCAAACTGCCAGCATTGAAATAATAAAGGGGCAAAAAAGCATAATGTCTTATTCTGTTATTTACATTAAGCTTTGCTAAAAAATATTAGAAGCTAAAGATGATACTACACACCGATGAGAACCAGCAACAAAATATAGTGAAGTGCTGTCCACCTAATTTATTATACCATATGCATAAAACGATAGGAAGCATCAATTCCAAAATCATGACATACCTGCAGGACATATGCATCATGTTCCTGTATGCTGTATCATTCAAATAACTGTATGTTAACAGTCATTCAATATTTTTGGCATGATATTTTATCCATCTTGTGTCATTGCACGGCAATCATCATGATTGAATTTCGCGGGCACATTATACAAGTAATGCGTATTCAATTCTGCTCACAACTACAAAAAGTGTCTGGTTCTTATTCACTTGTCTGTGATAATGGAAATGGCAAAATATATACACCAGTCCAACATATATATCTACAATATTACTTCTCAGCAAACCACAAAGAGGAAACATATTTTGAGTTTCACAACAGCTTAGGTTACATTCGACCCATTCAATATTCAAATTAAGACTTTAAGCCATATACATACTGGATGATTTGGAAAAAAAAATGTATATATATTGTTGTTTAACATCACTTTCATCATCCGAGGTCATATTGTGATGGTCACCTCACCAATGATGTTTATGATGATCAGCCGGCAGCTGTGGCCTGGCAGCGTGGGTGTTTGTCTATTTGCCTAAATGTACCAAGTTCAAATCCCTGTGTTTGCTATTCACGGTGGTGCCATTTGGGCGATAGCATCTTAAACTCTGATGTCTGTTAGTCATCATTCATCACCGGTTTGAAATGACCTTTGACGCAGAAAGTGAATTTCAACCCCAGTATTTTCCATTTATTTTGTAAGTATGATGATAAGGAATAGTTATGTCCTTGTGCACCTGCTAACGGACAGGTAAAATGAAATTTTAAAAGCCTACTTAGCTGAAGCCAAAGCTGAAAAATAAACAGAGCTTAGATATTACTTGTAAAAAGAAGCAAATGTCCGTGGCAACATCTTCTGGTGACATATGACGTCACAGCGCCTTCGTTCATCTTCAGTGTGTGGTCGGGAAGTTCCAGAATGTGTTGTTTGATTTTGCTTATTTCTTGTTTACTACGCATCGGAAAGAAAAAAAGAACTACAAGTTATTGCTAAGAAAATCGCGTTCTATATGATCCTGAAAATTCATATTTTAGCCATTACTTGCCCTATGATATCCTCCTTGGTTTCTTCCCATTTCCTCGTGTAGGGCCGTCCTCGCTGAAAGGAGTAGACATGACTCTGTGTCGTGTTTTCCGTTCAAATATTTGGAAGTATTAATAAGATCACCTCTTATTCTTCTGTATACTAATCTATAAGAGCTTCAAATTCGTGTGCCTCTGAGGAAGGTTATAGGGGAAGGGATAAGCCGCGAATAATGGCCTTTACTTTGGTGAAGATGTCCGACATGGTTGAGGTTGTGGATGGCAGATTGTGGTCTCTGTGAAGCAAATGCCAGCTGTTTTTTCGAACGAAGGAGCATGCAGAGCGCGTGTGACGAGAAATTGTGTTCTGACAATATTCCCTAGTCGCTGTATAGAATGTACGTATGTATAGTATGTATAGAATGTACGTATGTCAGTTAGCTTGAAAGTTTTGTTCTGGATTATCCACACCTGTGACCCCCATCCAGCCGTTGCATGTACTAATACAGTTAGTTGGCTTTAACACGAGCAAGAATATTTACAATATATGGTCATTATGTGACGACGATTATGCAAATGAATCGACAAAAAGGCTCAAAGTGCTGGCGTACATCGTGTTTGCCAGCTCACGTGATCCCGATCCTCTGATACGCCCACCCCACCACCACCCACACGCCATGGTCTTATCCAAGCCATTTCCTCTTATATGCACCCCCACCCTCTCCCCATAGTCAAAGCTATGCCTGTTACTCTTATACTCCCATGTTCCATCCAAGTATGTTCCTGTAATACGCCACATTCCGATGATCCACACCAAGTCTGTTGCTTTGATATGCCCCTTCCCCGTCCCCATGGTCCAGCCAGTTGTGTTCCTCTGATATGCCCTCGTCGCTGTGATCCAAGCCAGACGTGTAAGTAACCAGTCAGTTTTCTAATTAGATAATGCTGATCTCTCGTCGACCATGGAATCCTGCATAACTACTTACATCCATTACCAAAGACAAGGTGAAAATTCAACAAGCGAAAAACTCTCTCATACGTATCTGAGCATGAAAATGACATCCGCTTAATCGGTGAACAAGACCTTAAACTTGGTTAATGGGACTAACTGCTTAAAGGGTCTTTTCAATCCCCAACAAATGCATATGTGGTATTGTGATCTGTGCCCGTTTGATCTCAAAATGAAAGCTCTTGGAATTTGTAGGTCGGCCCAAATGAACCCAAACATCAGATTAGCCAAACACCTCATCAAGCCACCCCCATTTTCACTATGAATGCTGCTGAATCAGACGCACAAAACATATACACCTAGAAGATACACAGAAGTCTCAGAGTGAAACACCCAGAGAAAATACCAAGAAAGAGCGTGCCAGTCAGCTGAGACAAATAAAGCTCAAATATAACTTCATTCAAATTTTCGAGTATCTTACTGCAAGCGTCTACGAATATCTACAGTGTCAGAGTCAATCCGACTAACCTCTCGTCCCTCATCACCATCCCCGACTTAACGACGGTGAACTCTGGCTATAATTGGCGGAGAATCCGTGGTTTGACCACTTTCTAGCTGGTCAACACAACTACAGTTTCCACCGGTCATATTATTTGTTCCAATACAAACTTCGTTTGGTAAAATAAGTTTTGTAACCTATTTTTGTTTTGATTGTGGGATTACGAACAGGGTGTTATTTACTGCACAATACCTTCCTTGAAACCAGATATTATATCCATTGCTCAGTAATCACCACGAAACGGAAATTCGATTCCCCAACACATGATATTTTATTGGTGATATAATGACGTGTGCTAAATTTGTATATCGTAACCTTTCGATGTGAGTGTTGAATTTTACACGTCGCCACATCATTAGCTTCAAATGGCAAAAGCATATCGTGTTTGCCAGCCCACCCTTAACAGGGTATGAATAAACCATATCAGTCGGATAACTCGACTACCAGGCAGCATTGAAAACATGGAACATAAGGGAGGTTTCTCAGTGAACACGTCAAGTCGATAAACGCTGCGGGAAGAGCGAATTCTATGGACACATAGCAACTGTACCTTCCAATAACTCGGTTCATGGCAGCACTTTGAGTTGGTATTATGGAGTACAGACCATACAAGAACAAGGCAGTGGTTTTGTTGATCTTGGTCGTGTATACTATCTTTGTATGCTGGTGGCGATCAGCTGTCCAGGGCAGCGTTGATGGATCTTTGGTGCCAATGGAAATTGTTGTAAGTAAAGCAATTCCTCGCTTAATTATATGACTACCTGGTATATTACTAACATGGCGAATGCTGTCGTTCGGTTATCTTGGATAGTTTCGTTTTGGGGTTCGTTTGTTTGTTTACGGTTTTGGATCGCGATAGAGGTGGCAATTTTCAAAATTTTCTTTGTAATTTGTTTGTATTATCTAAGGTAACATCTATGAATGAAGTTTATTAAATGTACTATATGCTGCTTGAACGATATTGCCATGTCCGCCATTTCGGTCGACATCTATGCTAAGAAAAGATAAGCACCAACTATGATTTCAAACCCTGCTTTTGATGTTTCAGCCGGTAAGTCGTCCTGCTATCAGCAACCTCAACAGTATCTCCAACACGTCACCACATCAACTTGATCCCGCCTTATTTACGCTCAATTATTCATTAGAAGGACTTGACGGGAACCAAGATGTTACCATTGTGACTGCTTATTTTAACATAGGGACTTTCCAGAAAGGAAATGGCGGCTCATATTTTACACCCAACCTTTATCATACCTGGATGAAAATATTCGCAAAAATTCATAACCCTGTTATCTTATACCTGGACAACTCTGCAGATGTACGATATTTCACAAGCCTCTGTGAAAACGTACCATCGAATCTCACACAAATAATACACTTGTCCAAAGAGGATACTTGGGCTTTTAAGTTAAGGGACTCCATCTCAAAAATTTACTCTCGCTCGGATTATCCCAAACATTCACCAAATACTGTAGTCCCTGAATATTCCTGTGCTATGCACGCCAAATACGAATGCATGCTGATATCTTTGATAAATAATCCCTTCAAAACCAAGTACTTTGCATGGTTGGATATTGGATATTTTCGGGATATCTCCCAGAAAAATATAAAAGCATTCACTCTTGGTTTACCACCTGGATTTGATGAGAACAAGGTGGCTTATAGCCAAGTTTATCCAACTCCTCACTCCAAAACCACAGCTAGTAATGTTTTCTACAGCAATATTGTGTGGGTGTGTGGAGGTTACTTCGTAGCCAGGGCCGATGTGATGGTCACGTGGGTACACGATTACATAAGAGCCACGGAGTACTATCTGTCCCGAGGTCTCATGAACACAGACCAGCAGATTATACTGGCTATGCATGTTGATAAGAATTTTACACATGAGGCTTCCGTGAAGGTTTACCGAGGCAAAAGAAAGTACAACCCGTGGTTTTATTTGGGCTACCTCAGTAAAGAAAATGGTGTTGTTATTGATAGGTTGGATTAATGTCATTTCAAACGACCGTATAACACTAATGGCTGTTTGTAATATCCATCACTGGCCAAGTGAATGTGTTCCTCTTAACCCCCCACCCTATAAACACACACACACACACACACACACACACACACACACACACACACACACACACACACACACACACACACACACACACACACACACACACACACACACACACACACACACACACACACACACACACACACAGGTCATTTCTTCTTATATGCCCTCTACGCATCCCCATGGTCCAAGTCAGATATTTTCCTCTGATACGACGACCACTCCCTGTGTTACAAGACTGTTATTTTCCCTGTGATACGCCCCCACATCCTCGTTTCTATTGTCCTAGCCAGTTGTGTTGCTTTGATACGTCCCCTATCCTTGCCAGTTCCTCTGATAAGCCCCCTTCGCTGTGGTCCGAGCCTGACAGTAACCCCATCTTATGATCTCTCGTCGACCATGGCCCTCTGCATAACTGCTGACATCCAATATCAGAGACAAGGAGGCAGTTCAACCAGTGATATCTTACCCGTATCTGAGCATGATAGTGACATTAGTTTAATCGGTGAACAAATTAGGCATTGGTTAATGGGACTAACTGTTTACAGAGGACTTATTTCAATAAACTTTCTCTCATGATATAATCTCATACGTGTTTGTGTATTGATTGTGGGATTACGAGCAGGGCGTTATTTACTGTACAATAGCTTCCATGAAACCAGATATTTTATTCACTACCCAGTAATCGCCTCCAAACCAGAAACACATGATATTTTATCCGTGATATAATGACGTGTGTGAAATAAGTTTGTCATAATCGTCCGATGTGTGTGTGTTTTCTGTGTTTCCCTTTGTGATGTGAATCATCCAGGGAGATTACGCTCTTCACTGTAACAGTCGGGTATCCATACATCGTTATGTATTACTAATGTACGCTACGAAATTGTGCTTAGTTAGCGGTGCAATTAGGCATTAATCAAGATGAATGTCTAGGTATCACCAACTTCAGCAACATATCCATTACGTCGCCAAACAAGTTAAACTTGCATTATTCACTCTCAATTGTTCATTCAATATATTTGACCAAAACAATAACTTACAGTGGCTAGGGAGCAGCAAGTTGATAATCCGGCCTTTTGGCCTTTTGGGGTCCTATTTTGCACCACGCTAAATGCTACCGCGGTTACTTGAAGACATGCAGTCGGTGATATGCTTATATCATTAAATGTAATAGAAATTTATTTTTCAAAGCCATAAAGTTAATTAAAATTATTATTCAGTATATGTTGACTGCGATGGGTATCTCTTCATAACACACCTGGCCGTTTATTTCCTAGAAAAATTTAGAGTTCTGGTTGCTAATCAATGGTAAATTACAAGTTCCCATGTTATTCAATAAGTTTGTATTTAATCGAGTCCATGCAAATGTGATACATTATCTCAAACACGAACAGCTCGTCCTCTACCAAGATATGTCCACCCATGGAATACCCGGATCTGTTACCAGATCAAAACGGCATCCCTTGCCTTCAGCAGAACATATCTCTTCAAAAGCACTTTTATTTCCTTAAAAACGTTTACAGTACACATAGATATTGAATGACTCCTGATCTGGCTTCAAAATGAGAAAGACTATATTTGGCATAAGGTCATAATGTGATTGCCACTCACGTACTTGTATAAGCTGCGTTATGATTATAACATGGTCTTGTACTCAACGACGTCCTGTACTTGTATTTTATAATATTCGTGTACTCGAAATAAAAAAAGATCTGAGCTATTTTTTTTTTTCGAACGACAAGGGGCTTTATTCACCAACAGATTTAAGTTTCAGCGTGGTTGGTGAATACGGGCCCAGGAGTGTTTACCTGTACATTATTCGACCCTTGTCGTGAACAAGAACAAGGTTAGAAGAACAATTATGCAAGCATTTTCAGGTTATCAGAGAAAGGACATCTAAGAATTGACATCACGGAAAGTCTACACAACATGCCAATATAGTTTTACATGCTCGTGGTGAAAATGGCCACTTTTTAAGCAAGGGCTGATGACAACTACGTTAATAAAAGGTGAATCCTTGTTTGTAGGGAACCACCAGGGCCCGTATTCACCAACCACGCTGAGCTTAAGTCACGATCAATGCTGAGTCGCCGTTATGATGACTCAGCTGATACGTTGCTAAGTTGGTTTTCACTAACGTCGTTGAGTCCGGACTTAGTTAAGATGCGCGCGCAAATTTTTTTGGTAGAATCAAAACCTCGCCTCTAGCAGTGCGCAGTAGTACACAAATTTTTGCACGGGTTTGTAGCATATGATGGTCGTGGATGTCTAATACAACTGGACAGTTTGGATAGGGAGATTTACATCAGCCCGTTTGTGTGCATCGATGGATAACAGAAAGCTATGACACAACAACGGGTGGATCGAGTAAAATGATAATGGACGCTAGTGTGCTTAATGTTGTAATTACAGTCTGGGCGAACCAGAAATAATAATAATACAGGAAGAGCCTTTACAGTCAATAATGACTCCGTTTTGAACGCATGTTTGCAAAAGCTTTTCCCCACATGTTAGTTTCTGTAGAATGCATTGATGGGCACGTGACAGCTGTGCCATTGTGTGCTTCATTACTAAATGATATTTTTCTGTTACCAGCTGTGTAGCTATACGTCCCAGTGTCGCTATATTTTTTTACCGATACAGTTGCTCGTCCTCACTGGCAGGCGATTTAGACAATGACTCGTTTTTTGAGGTCTGAATGATATGCAATTGAGTCACACATTGCTGCATGACAATGGTGCAACTAATTTCCCATGTTCTCCTACGACCAAGCCCACGCATAGATACACACAATATTTAGCGGTTTCATGTGTTTTCGGGAGCGTTACTCATCACCGAATTCACAATACAACCGATGTGCTCCTCGTGTAATCATACAATGCGACCAAACGTATGCATGCTTATTGTGGTCTGAATTTATTTTCATAATTACCCGAGGATACCAGACGGAACCCAAGTCGCTGCTAACGGATTAAAACATATAATTTGAACATTTATCAAATCTTCAATTCCTATTGCAATAATATTCAAAACCTAGTTTTCCTTCACACTCATTTCAATGGTACCATTATTAGTATTGTGACCGCACAAAGTAATAGCGACACCTACCGGCAATTGTCTCACCTTCATGTTAATTTCCTGCCACTCATATGCTAAAGACATTCCTGTGAAGCATTCACAATAGTCAAATTCATTTGTGTACTGATGTTGATAGCCTAAAGAATTACAATAAGCCAATCAGTGCATCTTGAATTACAAGACCACTATACAGATGTCCCCATTGTTCACAATTCTACTTGTGTTTAAAACGTTTTGTCGTGAATTACAGTCACCAACTATTAATAGAATAACCATGGAAACAGTTGTGATCGGCGTCTGAAGACAATCAAGCTATACAATTTGCAATTCTTGGATCAACAACCAGGTGGTCGAATCCTTAATTGTGAGTAGTCTAGCTCTTCATTCGAGTAGTTTAACCCATTTTCTACCTGTCTACTGCCCCGCCCCTTTTTCACTGTAATCACGAGTCGTCTGCAACCAGCTGGTCCAGTTTAATCAGAGTATCAGAGTGTTGTTATCAATAATTGATTCTCACGAAATTAGGATAAGAAACGTGAATTGGGCGGGGTTCGAGGAAACAAGGTTGATGGAGGAGATTTTGAAGGAAAATTTTTGAAGCAGGGTTTTGAGGGAGCCGTAACAACACGGTCCTGAAATTAGGCATGATTGGCTATATTGTCGATGTTTTTCATGTATTGTTAATATTCAACTGAAGATGTTTAAATCATCTTAGCACATGTCACAGTATACTAATGTGTATTAAGTGTCTGTCCTGTCCATTTTGTCAGTGTAGGAGACAATTTACTGACCGTGGATGAATGCAAGAAAAAATAGCCAAAGCAAAAAGAGATACTGTGAAGAATCTTTCAACTGGAAGAGGGAAGGAGCCAAAACAGGCTGATACCTCATGACGGCCGGCTTTTAAATGACTGAATGAAGTGTCGACAGACTATTTCCCGTTGATATTTAGCAGGCACTATACTTGTGAACGATATTTTCTTCCTAAATGTTTCAAGAGCAAATTGATTACACAAACATGTGCTAAAGTTTTATTACCAATAAAACCTCACAATTATCTAATTAAGCATTGGAGTAAGCTGTTATTGCATAAGTTATAATTAGAGGAAATTGGTGAAAAGTGTTCACTAATTTGTTTCATATAAAACAAACATGATGCTTGTTGGTTCAGCCATTTTATTACAATGCTACATTCAGTCAATTAATAAACAACCAAGTTAGTTTTACAAAACTTGTATAGTTCTTGCCAGCTCATTCCTTGAACCTGGGGTCATCACCTACATGGGTAGAGAACAGGACACTTATCAATAGCCCATCAACATTTCAAGGGAATCACTTTGTACCATAACCCTACAATAAATTAAGTTTTTTTTTATACAAAACAGTATCGCCATCTTCTGAATGAATGAATGACTATTTTCCTATCATATTTAGTAGACGCTATACTTTGCATGTGACAACAATGTCATGTAAATCTCATCGACCCTATGTCATATGTTCGCTGTCAGCTTGGCAGTGTCTAGAAGAAAAGGATCTCGAGCGAAATATCCCGCTTCGCAGACAGATTGTAGTCTCTTTCGGCCAATTGCATAAACATTGCTGAAATTAAAACTGTAAATGGAAAAGCTTGTCGCTTCTCTCATTTAACATTATTATGAGCTGTAATCAAATAATAACTCTTGAAATCATAGAAAAAAAAGAGGGCGGCATGTTGATGTTAACTGTGTCGGCTATATTTAAGTCATTATTAAGAACTTAAGTCACCGTCGAGGATGTCTCAGCTTTGAGCACGTTTTGAGTCAGAACCTAAACTTAAGTTCGTTGATGAATATCGCTAAGTCACGGCGTTTATAGACAGAACTCGTTTTTAGACAGACCTAGGTCTACCTGACGTTATGATTTACCATCGTGACCAATCATAAAGCCTTACGTGACGTAGTTCATGCGCCTGTGGTCTATTTCATCTGTTAACCGAAACTAACCTCACCTGTATCGCATCCGGCAATGGTGATCAGGACAAGTAGAAATGTGTAGTGTAAATACAACTCGGCGTTCCATACTGCGGATGTCCGAGCACGCTGTGAAGTGCCACTCTCATACCAAAGACTAATGACGATTTAAGTTGGGCCAATGGCTAAAGTTTTGATGGTCCCAGTTATACCTCTGATTATCTGAATGGAGTAAGAGTACAATTTATGTAGCATAAGCAGTTGATTCAGATTCATATCACATAAACAAGCTACCTATCGAGACACTTAATGTACCAACTTGCCGTGTCTGTTTATTCATTAAATGCTGAAGCGAGTAGTTTGGTTCGCTTAATTTGTACAGGTATGTTCCTCAAACATGGTCACATTTATTTGAAAGGATCGACGAATACACATGAATTCGAAAAAGGAAGATGGAGTCAGGATAATACAGGACACGAGGGTCACAATAATTGTTCCATGACGTCACATTCCCCGCCGTGGATGTGTGTGTCATAAGTGAGGCAGACTAGGACTGAAAACCTCGGTCGATGACTCATCTGAAATGCAATATTATGAATGGACCAAATATCTAGTGGTCTGTTTTTCATAGGGTAACTGCCGCTTAAACTTTTAGTAGCGTTATTCCACGTGTACGGGATACAGGGTGACATACAAAAACCCACACATTGAGAGACAGAAGTGAATGAGCCAACGAACAGGAGAGCAAAAGTGGAAAAAAAACACACACACAAGAGGATGAAGGGTGTGTGTGGGGGGGGGGGGGGGGGGGGGGGGGGGTGGGGGGGGGTGGTTGGCGGAGACAACGACAAAAGGAAATTGCACAAATTCACACAGCCACAGACGGTTGCACTAACAGATTGCCGTCCCTCCATGTAGCCGCCCGTTTTATCAACTGATGGAAAATATAAAAAACTAAAAACTGACACTATTAAGTAGACTAAAGTGCACTTACTATCCACCGTACTATGTATTTTTCGGTAGTATCTATTAATAAACTGATCTGGTAAATGCCACGATACCAAGTTATAAGAGATAACCACGGGGAAAACCCAGACACTGATGACGCGAACATCACGTTAGGTACTTTATGATGTAACCGCGATGAGGTATTGATGCACCAAGTCGCGCTCCCCGGTGCAACCATTTAACGAGGGGGGGTGGGAGGAGAGTGCGGATCTTGCTCAATAAAATATGCACAGGTAACTTCAATGTTAGAATTTTCTTACAACGATACAGACTGATTTCAACAACATTGAAGGTACCATCAGAATCAATACGTAAAATAAAAATACAATCTTTCACAAATATATATTTAAAAAAATACTCATTAAGGGTCTCGACTTTTCCACCAGTAGAGCCATATGATGCAGTCTGAATAATGGAAAAGTAGAATCTAGAAAAGTAGTACGTCTCTCCATTAAAATGAGGCCACCAGCGAGAGGCACTTCCAAACTCGAGTGCCAACGGTCAGAACGTCGGTAGAACGTCTACACAAAAAAAACTACACGTATTATTCGCCGAAATCCAGACAACCACGAGACAAGCAGGGGTGAAATTGGGACAGTGACGGGACACGCGAACTAAATTTATTTTATTTTATTCATTTGTAAAATCTTTATATTCCACCAATATTAATATAAATTCAGTTCAGAGATGGTTGACTGAAAAACGATGAGAAAAATAGTAAAATACCATAGCTCGAGAGACAAATGTTTAGTAAAATCAAAAGTGCCCCCACCTGGTCAAAGTGGGGCTTTCCGTGGTTAACCAGGACGGTTAACCAGTCGCATGAGGTGATGAGTAGACCTATATAAGACTTGTTTGCGGACGAACGATGCAGTTGAGGCTCTGCAGTGCATAAGCAGTACGTGACCTATAGTTGCCGAACTGCTTTAACAATAACAACAACAACATCGATACAGTTCATCCTAAATATTGAATCAACAACAACAAAGAATCGATCATTACCTGACGACTCGAATTGAATATACGACGACGAAACACACATAATCAAATCGCACAACGCTGAGCAACAATCGATTTCAAAGAATCGAAATCTAAAAGAGATATCAAGAAAATAGGGTTGTCTTCTCGCTACGAATACGATTGCTCGATGGCTAAAGGACTCAGTGATGTAAGTGGAATAAAAATTTACTTCTCACTTTTGCGTTGACAGTTAAACGTTATTCTTATGTACCCGAGGTGTACTTACTCCCTTAGACTTAGCCGCGAACGACGGTAATATAAATATATACGTCGTGCACGGCTACCTTAGACTTAGTGCAGTGCCATAGTAGTGCCATATTAGCCGTGCACGACGTTTATTAATTTATATTACCGCCGTGCGCGGCTAGTGCCATATGAACCACCCACGTGTAGCACCTCCGGTTCCTCTACGTCAAAATCGCAGTTCATATCGTCATTTCAAAACATATGGCAGGCAGAGACTTAGACAGGTTAGACTGTATGTTCACTTGAACATACAGGTGGAGGTCTTCAGTCTTTCTGCTTTAAGAGTCATTCTTGTATTATTCTCTAAGATATGGTATAATATCATGACATGTCTATTTACAGGATGAGGAAGGAGGGGTCATTGGGGTCATGCCCACCCCAGATGGTGGTACTACGATCACAAAGGGTGGTAATCCAATCCCAAAGGGTGTTACCCCATTCTCGAAAGGTGGACCACCAGCAACGGAGGGTGTTACCCAAATCAAAGGGTGTGGTTCTCCAACAAGGAAGGATGGTACCCAAATTCCAAAAGGTGGAACTGCAGCAACAAATTATGGTACCCGAATCGCAAAGTGTGGTATCCGTACCACGGAGAGCATGTGGACTCCACACAAGACGACAGATTGTGTAAGTCTATGTTCCAGTTTGAGTAGTGAGACGATTAAAAAAAAGTATGGAAGGGATCATTTAAGTGGAAAAACACTGTTTTAGTTGTGTTTTAAGACAAACTGTTCACCCAAAATCCTGAGGCAAAATACCCTTTGAATTTATCTTTTTTAGCAGATGTAGTTCAATTACCTTGTTGTACACTCAGCATATATGCACTCAATCCAACATCCCCTATGATAAGACCAAAAGGGATATGTAAATAATGCAATCCTCTGTCTCTTTGGAACCAAAAATAACGATATACCATAACCTCTTCTTATTGTTGATATGATATCATGATCCTCCACATAACTTACAAACATGATGTGTTTAGATATTTTGTTGTTATCTCAATATGTTCATCAACATGTGAAGTTTATGTAAGATCGTTGTCGTCTGAAATTGCTTGATAAAATTCTTGGCATGTTAAGTGTGGTATTTGATATTAGTAATCCTTGTTGCGACAGAATGCTGAACCAGGTTCGCACCTTTCTTCCACTGTGCTGGAAAATGATCCACAGGCTGACATTGGCAAATGTCAAGGTAAGTTCTCCTGGATAGAAATATATTACTATGTGTAGTCATTACTTTGAATGTTTTCATTTGGGATAACCATTTGAATGTTGACATTTGTTATAGAACAGATACTTCATGGTTTTTGTTTTAAATCTTGTTCATATCAGGAGAAATGGACTCGGGCCATTGGTCCAACCATAAACAGACAACCACTTGGGAGAGCAATGATGAAATCCGTTTTCTGACCGATACACCAACCAGACGTGATGAATATGAAGAGGTAGCAAAAGCTACTGAGCAGGCCAGAAATAAGTGCTACACCAAAGGTAAATATAACTGAAAATTCACTTCAATGATAGCTGTCACTCCCTTTTCTGCTTTATATTATTGAATGGTGACTTAGTGCTGGTGTGCTCTCTAACGTGTTACCTGTGTTTTGTGTCACAGGGAGGGGTGTTCTGTGGCCAATGAGTGCAGCAACTGTTCTTAAGAGGTGTCTGCCATTGATCCTCATAATTTGGCTCGCTCCTCCATCAGCAGGTGAGTCATGTGATATCAAATTTCATGAGTTTTTTTTATATTGAAGCAGCTGCATTTTGTCACAAGTGAAAAGAGTACTAGTGTTCTGTGGCATATCTTATATCTCTTGATTCTGTATGTAGTAAAATACAATTATTTCTACTGCTGTTTCAGCGTTTATCGACGTCTCTGGACCGACATCCATATACGCAGGATGCACTTTACTGTTGCGTTGTGAAGGCCATGATGCCAAAAATCTGCTCTGGTGGCAAGGCTTGGGAGGAGACAAAAGATCTATTAACCCCTCCGCTAGGTATGAGATCGATGGACCATCACGGAGTCGCCCATCCGGAGTGGTATCCACCACTCTGAAGATAAGGAATGTCTCTGAGGAGGATTCTGGATTCTACTCCTGTTACAATGGCAAAGGTTATCATGGATTTCAACACAAAGTGGAAGTACTGCCCGGTAAGCATGTCATTGATGAATGTATTTTATATTCAATTAACGATGTAACATATACTGCTGATGCATGGATGTCCAAATCCCTCTTCTATTTATATTAATTAATGCGTTAAATGAGTCACATTAACTTGTGTGTTACTAACTGAACACATGTATCGCATGATTTTCAGGAATATCATGTGGGTCCTTCACCCCACCTGATGACATGTGGGTGGAATACCACTGCGACCATGTAACAGTCGGCTGCATGAACAACTCTGGCTCCTGGTCCCTGCAGTGCTTAAATGATACATGGCAGGGTCAATACGGGCCCTGTCTTGCAATGGGTAAGTCAATATTGAAGAAGTTATCTCAAATTAATAATGTGTAGTTGACCATATATTATTGAAGTCTGTTGAACCCCAAGATGATATTATATTAACTTGGGTGATCAGCATTATTTAGAACATATTTCAAATATTGAGTTGACAAGAAGCGAATTCAATGATTTGATGTTTCAAAGAAGTCATTAAGTCAATAGGCATGTGTTTGCAATCATTCCTATTTGTAGCAATTTATTTTAAAATAGTATTGGAGGTATAAAATACCCCCAAAAAATTCAATTTATTCTTTAATTCAGTTATCATATGATGTGTCTCATAAAGGAAAAACAAAGCTGTGCGAGATAATTAACATCTTTATTAATTCTTTTGTTTTGCAGAAACACCAATTGACCATGGGAATGATTGTACCATGCAGATTGCTGTTACATCTTCAGTGATTATCATCATTGGGGTTGTGGTCGTTGTAATTACTGTGGTGATATGCAAGGGATGGTGTAAGAAGAGAAGTTCCACATTAACTTCTGCAAAGGAGAAAGTAAAAGAAGTTGATATAAGAGATTGTGTTGACAGCTGCTGGGTCTGAATCAACCACAAACAAATGGCTGATCTGAAATATTGTAATCTATCTCAATGCATGTCTCTTCTGTACAATATCCCAGAGCACTTAGAATATGTTGTCGCTGTTGTTGTATTACAATGTGCTACTTCAGCATTTTTTTGATGAATCATTAGATTGTCAAATGTTTAGATTTACTTTATGTATGGAGCACTTTGTCATCTTAGGGTGTTGTTGAGAATTGGATAAAAAAATTAAACATTAGCATTGTGATGTATTTACAAAATTTTTCTTCTTGAGGAGGTATGTTCATAATTGGCGTGATTTAGGCATGTTTCATTGGACACTATATGTATATTTATGACTGACATCTAGTGCTGGGTTCCTTTTGAATAAATTAACTGATCAATCCAGGTTCATAGTTAACTTTGTGTCATTAATGCAAGTTTGATTGAATCAGGTTGTATCAGGAGGAAAATGGATGTACACAAAAATAATTCCATTGCTAGCACTGAAGTTCACATCACAAAGGTGGTTTCATACAGATCACTTTTAAATGTGAAACCAAAATCTCATTTACAAAACCAAATTACCGTTTTATCTTTGCAACAGACTGACCCCTTCACACTTCATCCAATACACTAGTTCGCCATTTAAAAATGTTATGAGAGATCTAATTGAAATTTAAAAAAAACCCAATGGTTTAACTTCACATACTGTTGGTCATATCTGAATAATGGGTTTCATATAGATCACTTTCAACTGATTTTACAATAATTTCTAAAAAAAAAACAACATCCACAAATCATTGTTTTATCTCCGTAATGGACTAACTTACCAACACTAGATTACCACAAACACATCCTAGGAACACATTTATTCCACATTTCAAACCGAGACAACATGATCGTGGGTGTTGCTTGGCTACATTTGAGTTCTCTTTGTGCCAGAATCTGAACCACTTAGATTGAGATTAGAATAACCAGCAACACCACACAGGCTTAGCCAACACAACACACTCTTGGACGATGAAACACAAAGGCAGATGTCTGAGAACCCATATGGATATGTTTTAATTCAAAATTATGACCCAAAAGTTTTTTACAAAATTTATTGTTTGACCAGCTGCAGTATTTTGAAAGCAACTATGTATCATTGTATTCACTGCGTTACCCATCTTAGACAGGTTATTTGATGAATTATATCATTTTAGCTTAGTCATGAAATCACAAAGATATATTATTGCATAACCTTTTAACAAAAATGCAAATATTCAAGATTCTGATTCAAAGTGCAAATATTCATGATTCATTAATGACCTTGTCAAGATTGGTATGATGCCATTGAGTAATTAAAATATATACTGATGAGGCACTGACCTGATCAAGGTTAGACAGACTATTAGGGTCCTGACTGATCCCCTGCCGCTAAACTTCTTCAAGTCGACCACATAAAGGGCGCTTTACACAAACAATCAGGATTGGATGTACGATAAATTCAATGCACCCGACATATACTTAATTGAGTAACAAACATGGAAAAGATGTTCTAAGGAAGTGATCACATTTAATTAATAATTCATTCCAGCTCATTTCAGATATCAATTTGTTATTCGTGAAATATGACAGGGTTAAATACAAAGGCCCTTTTCATGACATATGACCTTAGTAGAGAGGTAACAGTCAGCTTGATTGTTGTGTACAGTGGTAGATAGATTACAAGAGAATGATAGAACTACAAACTGCCTGGCATAGTAAGTAGGACATTAGTGGCAACCTGATGTGATATTTGCGGCCAGCCAGATGACTTGCCCAATACCCAGACTTCCAGAATCTGCAAAAAAAACATATAGGCAGTCATCCTATTATAGAGATAGTGCTCATAAAACTAGCTGATAAGTCAAATGAAACAACCTTCCTGGATTGTTATATTTTAAAGTTACAGCTTCATATATTGATCTGATATGTGAAAGTTTTGAGAAAATACCCAAACTTGGACATATATGTGCAGAAGTTATAAGTGTATGACATATACTGTGGTATGTGTGATATTAATCAACAACGCAATTGATCAGGCCAGTCATTAGTAAGGGAACATCAATGTGACAGAAGTGATGTCAGCACGAGTTATAAATAGACTGTGCTGATGAAAGGTTCTTTGTGATGCTATAAGACAAGCACACTGTTTGCACAACCTTCAACTTGATTGATATAGCACATTGCATGTATGGTAATATACCGTGTACAATGGGCCAGGTGGTTACGCCTGTATGGTTAAAAGTAACTCAGTTGAATCTGTCAGCATCCACCAGCATCGTAATTGCACTGTGGTTCAAAAGAAAAATACCATGGTTGTATAGACACCAAGGTGGTTGTTCCCAAGGTGGTTATAAGCGATTTCCTTTGTTTCATCACTGTCAACCACAATAATGACTGCACAATGACCAGTGATTATATGGCAATTTCCCATGGTTGTTGAGAAGACGATTCTCCAATTCAAAGTCACACTGCTCCTTGAGGTCAGTAGCACAATCTGGCAACAAAATACCAGCTTACATACGAGATCTCGCTTGGTCACTGGTATATTTGCTTAAATGGTAAAACTTTTATATGGGCAGCAATTATTAATCTGATTTAATCAAACATGGTTAAGTTTTGCAAGTGAACAATAAAGTGAGGTTCTGCGCTGTTAGGTATATGATGTGAGGCATAAAAACATCCACTTGTTATCAGCGAGAACACATTTAAAGTGACCATCACTATGGTAGATATGTTTCCATGGTTACCTGATTAGCATCCACAAAGATGATCTTTTGATGCTGAGGGGGAAGAGGACATCGAGGAAGAGAATCTTGTACCTGACACACACACATACGTACCCATATTACCACTACAACGGCATCAGCATCATAACCGTGACAGTCTCAGAAACCCCAAAGGGTCTTATACAAAAGTACGTCTTATACTCGAGATGTTATGGTAAATTGAGGGATGACAAAATGCTGTGCATAGATGAGGGATATATGACCCCAAATGACTCGCTGATCCTCGCTCTGCTGATGAAGCCCGGGGGGGGGGGGTGGCACTAAAGTGTATGGAGGTAGTATATATGTGCCGCGCGAAGGGGTATGTTTTTTGGGCCTCATACTTGTACGAAGGGGTATGTTTTTCAGCCTCAATCTGTACGACGGGTTATACATTCGCATAATACCTTGTACGACGAGGTATGCTTTTGGCCATTTTGACCTTGTACGAATAAGGCCAAGTGCCCACCCCACCCCTGGTTTTGAAGCCACCTCGACCATTTATACTGTATCACCCAAAGTCAAACCATACATCAGCAATTAATAAATTTTCCATCACCAATATTCAAATTATACAGCATCAACCACATCAGCATCAGTAACCATCAATGACGATAACAGCATCAACAAAGACTACTTCGTGATCGCTCTAAAGCTACATCCTGTCGACAACCTTTTGAGGAACCTGAACTTGACTTTAATCTTGGTGTGTTCGAGGACACTTGTCATCATAATGCTATGGCGTCATAACATGAAACCCTGTAACTGATCAATTACAATCAATATCCAGCACCAGGACACCAATAGAAATCAAAAAAGGAATCAGTAATAGCAGCTGGAGTCACAGATTGGACTTGACTTTACATATTTCATTTCCAAAAGTAGTAGGGAATCACTCCATAAAGGTTTTTCACCTCACAATTTTCATGGATTTTGATGAAATGAACCTTTTATACAAAATGAATGCCAAAATAATTGTCATGATTGGGAAATAAGCTTACAAGAGGAAGCGCTCATACGGGTGTCCTGAGAAAGAAGATGTTGATGGTTTTCTCAGTCGAGTCTACCGCCTTGGTGCCCGTGAGCTTGTTGTTAACGGTGAAGTGTTTATAAACATATATTTCATCAACTTTAAGCCCGGGTGTTTATGTGATATGGATTGTTGCAACAGTCCATATATCATTTCTAGCATTGCTTGACCGTCCTACTATCTTGCCCATTGTATTATATTTAACACGGCAGTTGCCCATTGCATTATATTTGGCACGGCAGTTGTCCATTTTTTGCATTATATTTGGCACGGCAGTTACCCATTGTATTATTTGGCACAGCAGTTGCCCATTGTATTATTTGGCACAGCAGTTGCCCGTTGTATTATTTGGCACAGCAGTTGCCCATTGTATTATTTGGCACAGCAGTTGCCCATTGTATTATTTGGCACAGCAGTTGCCCATTGTATTATTTGGCACAGCAGTTGCCCATTGTATTATTTGGCACAGCAGTTGCCCGTTGTATTATTTGGCACAGCAGTTGCCCATTGTATTATTTGGCACAGCAGTTGCCAATTGTATTATTTGGCACAGCAGTTGCCCATTGTATTATTTGGCACAGCAGTTGCCCATTGTATTATTTGGCAGCAGTTGCCCATTGTATTATTTGGCACAGCAGTTGCCCATTGTATTATTTGGCACAGCAGTTGCCCATTGTATTATTTGGCACAGCAGTTGCCCATTGTATTATTTGGCACAGCAGTTGCCCATTGTATTATTTGGCACAGCAGTTGCCCATTGTATTATTTAGCACGGCAGTTGCCTATTGTATAATATTTAGAAAAAAATATTTCACCATGTACTGTCCTTCCCTCACTACTTTATGATTCTCAGGAAGATGAACACCAACAAAAGACTCTGTTTAACCCCTTAGTAAGATACACCACAGCCCTGCTCTGCCTTCTGACACTATTACCATTCGGACTGAAATATTCAACAATCAGGACATACATATCTTCATTGTCTTTCATTCACAAATTAAAAAATGTACCTGACACAACCTCATATTTATACATCAACAAACTATTGCAAGGCATACTAAATTCCCAATCCGCGCCACATGATACCAAGCTACTTCCTATCGCCAACGCAATTCTTAACCAATTGGTTGACACTGTCCATTTCTTTACCTCCTGTGATTACACTCAACACACGCTTAAGGCTCTCTACTTACTATGTTACTACGCATGCCTAGGAGAGGTCGTCCAATCTAATGACACAACCCATACTCTTACTTTACTCCACCTCACAACTTTGCGAAACACAAATACTCCCAGCTACCAGATTCATTTCACCTCCTACAAACATAGCAATCAAAACACGCCTAACTTAATCTTAAAACTATTACAAAACATTTTCCCTGATAACAAGTCGAAACCATGCACCAGACATCTTTTTGCATCTTTTCTCCAACAAAGCCTTACCCTAGGGACACTTCCCGGATCACGTTACAACACTCATTCATTCCGCACCGATAAAGCTACACAGCTGGCATCTGACAACACTCCTGCAACAATTATCACATCTACAGGCAGATGGAAGAGTTCTGCCTACACAAAGTACATCCGCCCGGGGCATTCACACTTTCTCACTAAAATACTACATGAAACA
The DNA here is from genome assembly GCA_034190875.2 of Urechis unicinctus. Lineage (NCBI taxonomy): Eukaryota > Metazoa > Annelida > Polychaeta > Xenopneusta > Urechidae > Urechis > Urechis unicinctus. The sequence continues at coordinate 25,621,278 of CM067348.1, read as the reverse complement.
TATCCTATACCACACATAAGGGGTCAGTACATTACTGACCTGATATTCAAAACCACATAAGGGGCCAGTACATTACTGCTCTGATATCCAAAACCACACACAAGGGGTCAGTACATTACTACCCTAATATCCAAAACCACACACCAGGGGTCAGCACATATCTTAAACCGCAACGCAAGGGGTCAGTACATTACTACCCTGATATCAAAACCACAACACCAGGGGTCCATAATCACCCTTCCGCTAGGAGTCAGTTTGTTTCTTGTTAGTGAATAAGTAGCTTTATCCTGCGTTGTGTATCCTGTTCTAAACATACCATAGTTATCTATCTCACTTATTGTATCGACATCATACATATACCATTAGCTGTTAAACAGTCATAACGTTACTAAACTTGTAATCATTATCTGCCTCATTCTAATACTGGTAATTAATTTGTAACGTACCTGCACTCGGAGATTACTCTGTATTCTACTATGTAATAATATAATAAGTGTGTGATTTGAACCATGATGTCACACAGTGTGCTACTTTGGAATCATTTCTAAAATAAAATTTACCCAAACATTGCTGTTACTCGACTCCTTCACAAAATTATATTTGTAAGCTTAAGCGTGTTAAGTGATGGCGCCAAAATGAAGCGTAAAAGATCAGTTCCCAAAAAGCTTTGTTGCAGATTGACCTGTTATGTCTACCACGATGAGAGACCGCGTTGCCGTTTTGTCCGAGAGGTGGCAGCCCAAAGCAACGCGATCCCATGCTTGACCGGAAGTTACCTCCTCAATGTTCTTACTTCACGGTTAACGCGTACTCACAAAATATTTGTTTCCATTTTGTTCCACTGCGACAAAGAAATGTTTAGACGAGCAGCTTCAAAATCTTGGGGCAACCAATGAACCACAGTGAGGTCTAGATTTCCTCCACATTATCTTTGTCTGTTATGCACCACGCAACTTTCGGCAGTTCATATGCCTAACATGCTGGGTAATTTTTGTAAAATTGAATGTGGAAGCACAGTATCTTTGAAGTGGTCCCTGAAAAAAAAAAAAACCTTACTTTGCATCCATAACAATCTTCACGAGGTGACAAAGTCGGCTGTTTGCACAAAACAACTGGCCCTGAATCTGGTAAAAGTAGTCATGTTGGCTGATGAGGGTCAGCTGAATGTTCACGCTGACCAGGTATGGCACCGATAATGGAGTGGCAGCTAGTTTGTCCCTGGTTCAGTAGGGGCACTTGACCTCAACAATCAGGTCATCAGACACAACACCATCTGACGAGCTCGCTATGCAGGGTGAGTTCGGAACTTCGGCCCCAGTCAACCCGGCACATTTCCTCAGAGCCACAGGTTTATTGTGGATGTCGTGGTTAATGGCTTTGACGCGAATCTGATTGACGTGGGTCAGTGACTTTGCCTTTCGGACCATGTCCGTTTTAATTGTGGTTTTGCCTAGCCTAACTAATTGGGAGGACTTCAATCCCTTGCATCTTTCCATGTGCCAAGCTTTGTTACTGGCTTGTCCCAGAGTTTTGTCCTTCAACTCTTGGCATTGAATCTCTGTGATGTGGATGAGGCCTTCATGCTGGAGGAATTCATCTTGTGGAGAAAGTTGTAAGAAATCGTGGCCATTGACAATCCCATATTGGCTTGCTGGGGGAAGAGCATCGGAATAGGCCTGCGGCAGGTGGATGTGGACGCGAAGTTGACACAATTGTTCATGCCGCGGATTAAAACTCGCGGTCTCTCATTGCAACACTGAAATGGTATTGAATGATTTGACAAGGCTTGCACTAGCTGCGTGGTGGGTACATTATTTACCGCACACCTTTTAATGCTTATCACTATTTGAAATCGGTATGATAGGTCATTGCGTGAGTGAACTACGTAGATAAGACGCGAGCTCGTCTCAGTGGCGCGATCAAAGAATAGGGTCACTCCGACAAGCTATGCGGTGATTATGATAATGAGTGAACCACGTGCCCATCGTCAGGTGGCGCCGTCACCACCATTACATCAACAAAAGCACATGGAACTGTTGATCCAACGTCTCGGGGATCAGAGACTTGCGGCTTATGTTGAAGATATGGAGTCTTCTGATTGGTCGAGGCGATCGCGGTCCCGTATAGGAGCCTTCACATTGTCGGGTTTCCGTCGCGGCCGCCAGGCGGCGATACTGATTTTTCACCGGAAATGGGGGCATGCTTTTCCTAAACACAAAGGCAATACACGACGCGGAACGTAGAGATTTAAGCTGTGGTGAATATTCGCCGTTTTATGTTTGATACCGGTGTTATTTTTGAGAAATTGTTTAGGAATTTCGTTCTATAGACTGCGCAACCATGGTTTACTTGCGCCGTCGTGGACTGCAAGGACGATGTTCGCAGTAAAGTTTCCGTCAGTTGTATTACTGACGTGACAACTATATAGACTGTGTAATTGCTATTGCCAGATATCAAAATAATCAAGGCGATAAGCCTGCGACATGTCACTTCATCAGGCGGTAATGCTGGATTAGACTTTGCATTGGTATTGAATTTGAAGTCAGCCGCTGCAAACATCATGGCTTTTTACCTTTCTCCCAGATAACACAACGCCAGCGGCCCGCTGGTGGCTATCGTCGGCAGTTCCCAGCTGACGGTCCACCGGCGGCCCAACGGTGGCTCGTCTTCGGCTGGATCCCAGATCACACAATGCCAGCGGCCCGCTGGTGGCTATCGTCGGCAGTTCCCAGCTGACGGCCCAACGGTGGCTCGTCTTCGCTGCCAATCTAGCTGCATCTTTGCAAATTAGTAACGACCTTAACCTTAGTTCAGTCGCTGAATGTTGGCGGGTATTTGGAAATTCGTAAAAATCGCTCAGTGTTCATCACTTGAAGTGCAACTCACCTAACACAGTAGAAGTGACACTTCTACTGTGTTAGGTGAGTTGCAGTTCTTTTATCCATTTTAAATACGTATTAAGATAATACATGGGATATGAAAATATCTAGTATTCATCGCATTTCTTTGTATTTGGTTGTTTTTTTCATGAAATTTACCCGAGTTGGATTTAAGGAGTTAGGGTCAACTCGTACACATACCAACTCGTACCCAGACCAACTCGTACCCAAGTTTTATGATTAATACCGGACTTGCGCGTTATTCACTTATGTACATCAACGCTGATTTTAACCATCATCAATATAAATTTCCATTTTAACAAGGAATGTTGACGCCCTGAACAGCTTAACTACTCTCATTGCCGACGCACCATGCCTAGCCCCCTAGCTCGCCCGTCACAAGCGACCAGACTCCAGAGCGCGGCGTCCCAAGCGTGGCATACGGTGGTTGCGCTTGGGTAGGGTAGCGTCGGGTAGGGAAGAGTAGCGGTGGGCAGCGTTGGGTAGCATCGGGCCGGATCGGGTAGGGCAGCGTAGGGTCGGGTCGGGCAGGGTAGGGTAGCCTCGGGTTGGGAAGGGCAGCGTAGGGTCTGGGAGGGAGGTAAGAGGGGAGCGGAGGTATATATATAAATAATAAAAAAATTATTGTTAATATAAATCTTCATGTCTACTTGATTTCAGAAAAAGAACTGAATGAAGAGCTACAGATGACAAGGCTCGCTGCACTTATTGATTATAACGATTTGTCTTCTGAGGAAGAAATTTAGTTTTCTTAATAAACTAATTAAAATATGGTGTTGCTGTTCTTCTTTGTATATTAGTTTAAGTCGTAAATTTTAATACTTGATGAGTTATCGGTGGGCCACTGTCGGCCCGTCGGCTTGCCACTATGAGCGGCTTGCCGCCTATAATTGATGAGTTATCGGTGGGCTACTGTCGGGCCGACGGCTATCAGCTGGTCATGCCACCGGTGGGCCATCGGAGGCGGCCACCGCCGGGCGGACGACGCGGCCGCCGATGGCCCACCAGCCTTGTGCTATCTGGGCTTCCACCAAACGACAACACCACATAAAACACAAAGTTAATATTGTACCAGCAAGGTGTATACATATTAATGAGATGTGTGACGTATCTGTATTCAACTTTCTTAAGTTAAATATTCTAATTAATTCCAAAGAAACTGCATGCTAGTCACAGGGTTAGATTTTAGATGGAGAAATGCAAGTCCATCTACCGAGTCAGAATAGGATTTCTGAACATACGATAATAGAAAACGTGTCCCATTACGATAAGTATGAAGTAATAATTATGTCCATACAGATCTTGACATAAAGATTTGCAATTTTAAGGTTGCAAAAATAATAAAATAAGCTTTTATTCATATGACATCTTTCATTTGTATTGATATTATATGAACAAAAAGTAAAAAACCAAACATGTTTATTCAATTCACTGTTTATGAAAATCATACACAATAACAAAGTACTATAAATGCACTCAATATTTCAACTGAATGGATCCAATTTTAATTTATCTGCTGTTCCGTTTAGTATTCTCATTGTTATGCACATTATTCAGATAGAGACTGAATGTACATAATAGTTGGGCATCTTAATTCACCAAAATTTTATCATTTTCAAAACAAGCACCTGTTCACTTCTCTGTAAATCTGCAGTATGTGTTAAGTAGAAGAATGAGATTTACAGAGATCAATGTTACTACATGCTGAGATGCTTGCATACAATTAAAGGCTTGCCTAGCAAATATGCAATGCCGTTGCTTTTTAATATTATCATAGGCTAACAAGCAAGAATAGTGGCACCCAATCAGTACAAACAGAATTATTATTCAAGGCAATAATATCATGCAAAACAGATATGTTCAGATTACATTTTCCGTATCATACTTAGTGGAGAGTTGAAATAGTGGATTTTTTAATAGGTATCTTTATGTGTTAAAATACCTGAGATGTTCAATGAGCTACACCTACAAATCTGTCAATGAATGAACATCCATCAGTAAATAAATAAATGCTCATCACAAATCATTCTCTGACCGTATGGACAAATATGGCAGCAACAAAATTCCCAGAAGTAAGGTTGATATTGACAATGGTTGGCTGCATGAGAGTCAAGAAAGGTATAGACAAGGTTACTGATGCAGATGTTAATAACACCTAGGAGACTCTGAAAGGATACAATACAATCAATTTTAATAAATGACTGAGCAAAGTGAAAATGTGAATAGGTTTGTCACTTAGGCATGAATTAAATTTGAAATGTTTTCAACATAAAATTAATTGTATCATTCATTGTCATATAAAGACACCAATTGTTTGTAAGAGGAAATCTGCATCTTAGAGATAAATACAAAACCAGGCTGACAACTTACTTTTTCACCTCAGCCTCAGCAGCTGCCTGGAGTCTTCTTTGCCTAGCTGATCTGTTCAGTACATTCCCTGAAATAAGAACCCAGAGGAATATCACTTACAAATGCAAAAGTGATTTGCTTGACTGGGGAAAACAAATTATAAAAATAAACAATATCAATGAAGAATTGCTACAAGTTAATGCAGGATAAAGACAGAATACTGAAAGACAACATCGCAAACTTCACAAAATGCTCACATAACATTTCAAAAGAATAAAACACTGGTAAATGCCGTTGTCTTGACTTGTTGGAGATATTGCCAAGAGGACTTACCACGAGCAGCATCTAGAAGATACAGGATTGTACAGGCCAACAGTGCAACTGCAATACAAAACAATTTGAAATTTAAATATAGCATATTGATTGATAGTATCCACTGCAATCATTCTTGATGATACATTTCACATAAACATAGCCCTGCACAGACTTACTATGAAGTATTTACGCTAATGTAAATAAACTTTCTGTCACTCAATTTCATTTAAGATTACCACAAACTGAAAATATGAATTCAGGAAAATTATGTACACTGTGTACTGGCACAACCACTCACCACACAACCACGCAAGAAAAAACACCTCGAGATACAGGTAACCCTTGGAATCCACTATTTTTCCAGCAGCAAGTGACACAGTGGCTAATCCCAAATTCTGGACTGATTGCATTCTATGTAAAAAGATTAGGAAAAATGAATGAAAGAAAACATCGGTACAAGCAATTTTATATGGACCCTTAATATGTGAAGTAGGCCTTGAAAACAATTGTACTTCAAACATCAAAGATTTTATAGCTTCACTAATTCATTGAACATAACACATTGAGATAAAGAACCTGGCATTATGATACTAACCTAAGAAACAAACACCTCAACTAGAACAAAACACATTACATATATCAATCTGAACAGGGACTTACAAGCCATATGCTGTACCAAGCTGGTATTCTGGAATGATCATAGACACCATGGGCCACAGAGCACTGGCCAGTACAGAGTAGGCCAGCCCCATGATCACCTGCATGATATACATAACATACTATGAGAGAAGAAGCAGGGTGAGGTACAAATTGCAAACAATAAGTCAACTACAAATCAGGGGGGAGTATTATATAAAGGTCAACTCAGTAAACTTATTAGAAACATCGGATGTTGAAGTCACTGTAACAAATTCAGTGATATTCATAGTTACGTATATCACTATAAACTCAATATTGGAACCTTATCAGGGGCAAATTTTCACTTATTCTTTGAACTTGGAAACTATCTGGTACACATTTGTAAATGATACTGTATTTGTAAATGTAAATCCTATGTATAAATGTTACCATATTTGTAAATGCAACCCATTCGACACATACATAATTTTTATTTTTCTATGAATAGACAATATGTAATATTTAATCGCCTTTGAAGTAAAATCAGCTCAAAGATACACCAGAAGGTATCAGCCCGATATTTTCCGATATTAACAAGTGAACTTACCATTGCAATAAATGGGGACCAGAATGTGAATGCAAGCAGAGCATGACATCCCAGTGTCACAATGGTGCCAGCAAATACCCAGAATATATTCTTCCCGGTTTTATCAATTAAGAATCCAAAGATTGGTGAAGCAACTGCCGATAAAATGTACACCAGACTGAAAACAGACATATGTAATACTACATCATTCCTATTCCATGCATAGAATTAGGTACATATTAGGTTCAACAAATATATATATATATATATATATATATATATATATATATATATATATATATATATATATATATATATATATATATATATATATATATATATATATATATATATATATATAAACACACACACACACATATATATATATGTTTGTGTATGTGTACACGTGTGTTTGTGTGTGTGTGTGTGTGTGTTTTATTAAGCAGTTAATGTCTGCTGGAATTAAACCAAATATTTCACTGCACCTCACCTGTTGACAGCATGAGCAGCACCAGGTGACATGGAGAATTTCATTTCAAAGAAGACCCTACAAGGAAATCATGATTTAACAGCCAAAGTACAAATCTTTAGATACAAATCTTTACCTTTCACTTTATTTAAGAGAATCATTAGATTAGGATGAAAAAAATAAGAATGGAAAAGTAGTTATCCTGAACTTACAATCCCAGGCCAATGAATGGAAAGATGGAGACATAGTATGCGACACAGATAATACACAGCAGCCACAGACGCACGTCAAAATCCTTCACGTCTGTGATATGAATCACTTCGCCTAAACACAAGCCAGGCCAACACTGAGAGAACACATATCACTGGGTCATCCTCATATAAAAAACTGATCACGGGCAGAACTCATAACATTTGAGAAACTAAGTCAGGTATATAGTGTTATTATGCATTTGACGATAAGCAGTTAAAAATATAAGGAGGCTATGGACTAATACATTCCAGGCCCAAGAAAGGCATGCTGAACTCACCTGTTTTTGCTTCTTCAGTGCCCAGAATACGACGAGCCCTTCTATCCAGAAAGGCCATCACTAATGCACAGAGCAATGAGAAGATACAAAAAGCTCCACCTGAAAACAAACACGCAATAAATGATAAGGTATGATTATGTTCATAAGACATAAGGGAATAAGGACACTTTCATTCCATTAAGTTTTAACATACATGTTACTAGGCATTTACCATATATGATTCAGTAAAGAAAGAACCATTATACCGGCAGGTGCTTGCCCTCAATAATGCGCCTTTAGCTTTGATAAAGGGAATGCTGACCTATAAAGAGCGTGATTCCAAGAACAGGGTGACCTTCCAGATTCCAGGATTCTACCCAGTTGTAGATCGGACCCATTATATTCATATTCACTGTACTTCCCTAACACAAATCAATTATCAAAACACTTATAAGAGCCTTTAACAAAGCAATTAGATTCTTCAGATTTATATTTTTAAAGACATAATCATCAAAATATAATCCAGCAAATATATAGAAGGAATTCACCAACGAAATTACAGAAGACATTGTCTCTGTGGATGGTAGATGTGGGATAAACTTGCGCCTTGATGCTTCAATCTTGTTTCTGACTTACCACTCTAGAGAAGCTGAGCTGCAGGCCAAACACCATGTTGAGTTCACGACCTTTGAACCAGTTGACAGCGTAGGTGTTCTGGGCAACACATAGAGATTCACCTCCTAATCTGTAATAACAATGTCACATAAATGGTCAAAAGTTTCATTGAATTTCAATCAGAAATGCCAATTGCCTATTCTACAAATAGTAATCAAAATTGTCAAAAACAACATTGTGAATTTTTTTTATATGCATAATAATCAGTTTAAATAACTATGGTACATAACAGATATAATTGCTGATCACTGAAGTTCTCACCCAAATATAAATCTCCCCACCTCCATCAACCAGAACCTCTGGGTAAAAGCCCCAAGACCGAAGACAAACTGTTTAACAAAGATAGATATTACATATTTTCACATGATGGACATGAACTTGTCAACTGTCCGTATGAATGAGGGCGGTAATAATTAAATCCCATTTAAAGAGAACATGCATTTCATTCACATTCCAAATGGTAAATAGAAAAAAAGAGATTTTGTTAATGGATTACTAAAAAAAGCTAACCTGACCAGCTGTGACAAACAGGGAAAAGATGATTGCCCCCAACCTGACCCCAAATACTTTGTCGATGAGGAAACCACCGAAGAAACAGAGGATGACATTAGGCCAGGAGTACCATGCATAAAGGTTCATGAATTGGCCTTAGGACATTCATGTCCTTTTCAATGTTGTCCTGTAGTGCAGCTGGGTTGTCATAACAAAAATAGCTGCCTGCAAGATAAAAAAGTTTATCATTTCAAATTTATTGACAAACAAGTTTAGATGCTGCCTGATCAAAAGCAAATATTGTGTTATCAGATTATGCTATTCAGGTGCTAACATGTGTGAAGTGAAACTACTTAATTTTATAACCTGGACCTCCCCAGAAGCCACTAGGAGAGGGCCATGGACTCATTCTAGGACCAGGCAATGGGCTAGGTGTACAAGAGGATGTGATGCAGAGAGTTTTATTGTTTATTGCACCCCTTAGACTGGGAACCAAAATTGATTGGTCCACGATATAAACTCTACCTTACTGAAAAGATGGCTTGCGTTAGACTATATACATTGATAGAAGAGGAAAGGATTGTGGGACCAGTTCATGGCTCCACAAAATATGACACCTTAAGACGGCAAACTGAAGATGTAGGAGAAGCAATAAGGGGATCCAGTCAGAGAAGCAATAAGGGGATCCAGTCAGAGAAGCAATAAGGGGATTCAGTCAGAGAAGCAATAAGGGGATCCAGTTAGAGAAGCAATAAGGGGATCCAGTCAGTGAAGCAATAAGGGATCCAGTCAGAGAAGCAATAAGGGGATCCAGTCAGAGAAGCAATAAGGGGATCCAGCCAGTGAAGCAATAAGGGGATCCAGCCAGTGAAGCAATAAGGGGATCCAGTCAGTGAAGCAATAAGGGGATCCAGTCAGAGAAGCAATAAGGGGATCCAGTTAGAGTAAGGGATCCAGTCAGAGAAGCAATAAGGGGATCCAGTCAGAGAAGCAATAAGGGGATCCAGCCAGTGAAGCAATAAGGGGATCCAGCCAGTGAAGCAATAAGGGGATCCAGTCAGTGAAGCAATAAGGGGATCCAGTCAGAGAAGCAATAAGGGGATCCAGTTAGAGAAGCAATAAGGGGATCCAGTCAGTGAAGCAATAAGGGATCCAGTCCGAGAAGCAATAAGGAGATCCAGTCAGAGAAGCAATAATAAGGGGATCCAGTCAGTGAAGCAATAAGGGGATCCAGTCAGAGAAGCAATAAGGGGATCCAGCAGAGAAGCAATAAGGGGATCCAGTCAGAGAAGCAATAAGGGGATCCAGTCAGAGAAGCAATAAGGGGATCCAGTCAGTGAAGCAATAAGGGGATCCAGTCAGAGAAGCAATAAGGGGATCCAGTCAGAGAAGCAATAAGGGGATCCAGTCAGTGAAGCAATAATATGGGGATCCAGTCAGTGAAGCAATAAGGGGATCCAATCAGAGAAGCAATAAGGGGATCCAGTCAGAGAAGCAATAAGGGGATCCAGTCAGTGAAGCAATAAGAGGATCCAGTCAGTGAAGCAATAAGGGGATCCAGTCAGTGAAGCAATAAGGGGATCCAGTCAGAGAAGCAATAAGGGGATCCATTCAGAGAAGCAATAAGGGAATCCAGTCAGAGAAGGAACGGGCAGCCATGGCAATGTTTGAAGAAGAGAGGTGAAAATGGCTCTGAGCATTAAAGTGCTGCTGTGAAATGACATGACTTGATGAGTCATGTGCACCAGGAACAACTTGTCTTGATAAGACTCCATTTGAAAAAAAGAAGATGACCAACTGTTTATTGACAGAGATCTTTGAGATGATGAGATCAGACACAACCTTAGCCCTACATAATATAGTTATGAAATGATAGGTCTGTGCAGTGGATAGCAGTCAGCGCAAGGGGCACATTGGTGATCAGAGGATGATGACACATGGCTGCATTGAGAAAGCATTTCAGCTGGTAGTCAGGCACTTTGCCATTACAACGACACAAAAATACCCCCAGATGGCGAACTTTGTTGAGGTTGACATACAAGCATATCATTTTGTGTGCGGATGAAGGAAAGCATTTTCAAAAAATCAACTGCCTCATTGTCATCTAGACCCGGAGCAGATGAAACTGTGGCTGAGAACAGGGTCTTACATAGGCTTGTGCCAGCGCTAGTTAACGTCGCACAAACTGTCAATGAATTTAGGGAGCTACAATAGAGTTGCAAGAAAGGATAACTATTGGTATAGTTCCAATACTACAATAGATAGAGTAGGATTGACCACTCCTCAACATTTGGCTTGGCATGGGGAAGGTTGCTATTGCAGACATAGCGGTCGACAGTAGGTCATTAAGATAGAACAATGAAATATGTTATGTTCTTTCATAAATCGAACCCTTTATAAAGTGGTAAAGTTTCATTACGATACTTAAAATATGATCCAGACCATACACCCCAAATTAAGAAGGTAGCGAAAATGTCACAGAAACTCACCGAAACTAAGAAAACACATTACGAAAAGTACGAAGTAGCGGTGGTACGGTCGGCGGGGGTCACAGGCAGCTGTGGCCCCACATCCATGCAACTCTTCCTCCTCAGCCCCATCAGAATTGCTGAGGAGAGGAGACCTCTCACTGTTGTATACTTCCTCAGTAGACATTTCTGTCATGTGACAACATTGTTTCACATGATGACACTGTTCATGTGACTTGAGAACGTTATGATTTTTGTGGTTAGCATTGTAAGGCCATGTTACCGACCGGAAGTTGAAGTTGAAACTCGTGAATCGTTCAACCGTGAAAGTTGATTTGCAATAAACATACCTCCGATTAAAATAATTATGGCGTCGTCTTTAGAGAAAATCGATATGTCTCTTGGTAAACATTAGCTCATTGCTGATACAGCATTTTGCACCATCCCAATAGCTACTTCTACATCTACTAAATAACTCCCCTAGGCTTCCTGGTGCAGTCTGCACTACTCTACTGGCGAAGAATATACATTCTGAGTTTTAAGTCCAATTTTTATCTGTAAACGGTCCAGGAGCCCGCCCCACCCCTTGCCCGTCGGGTGCTGACTTTAACCTTAAATCTTATTTTTCCCACCCTTCGACAGTTCAATTTGAATATATACATTGTGATTCGGACTTGTTATGGATGCAGACGCTCGAATGTTATTGTGGCCCTGAGCAAACGTATCAGTTCATCATAACATCCTGGATTTGTGGTATTGCAATCATATATTTGTAATGTCCGATAAATATATCAATTGTGGGTATGGGTGCACATTTTTCATTCCAATTCAAATGCACGATAAAACCAAATAGCTCACCAGATTGTACACATTCAAGATGTCTGAATAGAATTGTTGATTTTTTGCATTGTGTAAGATTCAGTTGCTGTAGGACCGCTATAGAGGCGTCTTATTGGGTCAATGTTCAATTTAACTTATCTGAAGGTTTGTCTGAGAGGTGTTCTTCTGTAATGGTTATGAATTTCCATGGACCACCACAGTTTATATGAGGCTAGAACCAACTGGAGGTTATTCACAATGAGAGACTCTGGAGTAACTCGGTAACAGAACCCTTTTGATTTGGTATGAAAATCATGCTCTGCATTTACTCCATGACCACTTACTGCCGCCTTTCACTCCTTGGTCCAAGTGTCAAATTCATTTATTGTCCGTATTGCTGATCTGTAAATTACAATATATTAGTCTTGGGATTGACTAATGTATTCAAATGGGACAATATGCATGTTAATCAAATTACAAGTATGTTTTCGAGTTTTCATTGTGATTCATGACATGGCCTAAGATGATTGCTTGGCATTTAAAGTTGTAAAAAAGGACAGTAGTTTATCCATCCTACCTGAGATTCTCCGTTATAAAATGATCATTGCAGACATTGTGAAGGTTTACCAGACCCGTCGGACATCCAGTAAACTTTTCTTTGGTCCGATAAAACATGTGATTGTTCACCGGTCCTCGGTCCAGTAATAAATTATAATATACTATACATGCAAGTACCACCTCAAAAATGAAAATAAACCCAAGAATTTGCTGTTTCACGTCTCTTTCGTCTTTCTGTCAATATTTATAATTTTCGCTGGTTCGTTATTCATTCGACTTCGGAAGTTCGGGTGATTTCGTGGTTGCCGGAAACGCACAAGTAGATTTCACACGGATTTTTAAAAGCACAGCGTGGCTATATAATTATGTTTGTTAAAACTTTGGTCCAGTAAAAAAATTCTCAGTCCGGTAAGTTTTTCTAACTTTTCCGGACTGCGGTCAGGTAAAGCTTGAAATTCCTTCACAATGTCTGATCATTGTCATTGATACCAACCCATGCCACTATTGGTAGCCATAAATTGTGATTGTTATGATGAATTATGAGGGCATATCACCTGGTTGCCTTAATCTCAACCAACTTGAGCCCTAACTCGCGCGTCTAGTTTATGTAACTTTTTTATTTCATGCCGATCATGTAGATGACGTCGCTGAACCGGGAAGCCGTGCTTAGAATTGTGTGTTTCCAAGATGTAATCCATTGTCTTTGTTACAATACAACTGTAAATGGCTGATGTCTGTTCAATTGTTGCCTCTCCTCTTAACAATTTAACTGCAAGTGATGTGAAGGCAAATATTATCAGCAACCATGTCTGTAATGTTATATTTTTGCTCCCTGCAGAGGATATTATTAAACTAAATCGACAGAGAGGTCAGAGAGGAGGTCAAGGAGGTAACCAGAACAATCGTAGCCATGTCATGAACATCAGGAAGTTCAGAGGTCGTGTTGGAGGCAAATTTGTTGGAGGAGCTCAAAAGCAAAAGGTAAACTCAATGTGTAGATACTGTAACATAATGATTACAACATAGATGGCTTCGAAAGTTGTCTGAGAAGCACAGTTGTAGGATTATAATCATCCTACTGATGCTTTGCAGTCATATGTCATAGTGATATTCTGCCAATGGTTAAATTATCATAAATAAACTGTCTGGCTGCCCAGTCACTCAGTTGTGCCTGTAGAATGATGTGCCCTTTAATTACTTTTTAAATCCTTTGATTAAGCTTCTCTGTACAAGAAAGGTTGAGTATTTGTTGGTATAGACCAGCATAAGACGTAGACGTCACATCGCAAGAAAACCTACTAGCACCTTCATCCTTTTTACTTAAAAGCAAAAGCATCTACATTGATAAGATGATTAAAATACTGTGTATTACATTAGTGTTCAATTGGTTGTTTTCCTCTCATCCCAGGCGTCAAACCTCACAAATCGACAGAAAACAGCCATGCAAGCAATAAAACTAGCCCAGCAGAAACTAGAAGCTGCCACAAAAGAGCTCACTCGAATCAGTGTTCAACAAAATCAGAAAGCAGCCCGCAATAACCAGATGTCCCAGCGACGTAATCTGCAGGTGTTCATATCTAACTCACTCTTTCATCTGGAGTGTTTTGGTCGCTAACTTAGGCTTTTCAGTTGATAGCTTTGTATTTCATTACTATTACTTGTAAGCTAATGATGCCATGGTGATTTTCTTCTGAACAATGTAAGAATTGACAGAATGCATGTGTCTCCATAACCATATCAACTGAATATGAACCAATGATGAATTGTCCTGATTGTCCTGATGTCTGTTGTGTGTATTGCATATGTACTTTGTCCTCCAGCCACTGAATGTGATTGTTTGTTGATGACAGACACAGCCAGCTGAGCGAGGCCTCATCCAGGGTAGACGACCCCTACAGCGAAACTACCACAAGGCCACCACACAGCAGCAGCAGCAGCAGCAGAACACACAAAGAGGGTAAAAACAAGTGGCCCATGTCCGCCCCTCACCATTCAGTGCATATTGAATCTATATCCAATCTTTTCCAAATCAGCCAGACAAAATCTCATTGGGCACCTATCTTTTTTATTCTGCCTACCGTATTGTTGGTGGTATCAAAATCAGTTGTAGATCATTTTCAAATAATATTTCTGTGAAATTATCATCAATGATATTTGGCTCAGACGTAAAAATGTCATAACATAAGCCTAAATGAGGATCTGTGATGCCCGCTTTGGTTGCTTTTGCCATGTTTTTGTATGATGTTGTGTGCCTGTAATCTGTGATTGACAGGCAGGATGGATGACGAGTCATGGTGTGTGAGATATGTGTGCATTGAGGATATTGACTGTTTTAGATGGCGAGGTAATAACTCACAAGCCAACATGACCATAAGCCTACCGCGAGGGTGAGATTGACATCAGTCATCATGTTTCTGTATGACTCGTTACCACTTTTCTCTATTTTGATTGTGGTTGAGTAATATGATTTACATATTTATTTAAATGTATTGTTCCAGGGCAAAAACTAATGATGTGCAAATAATATTAAAGAAGCAAGGTCAGAATCAATCACAGAGAGGTAGAGGTCAAGCCAAAAGAGGTCAAGGTCAATCACAGAGAGGTCAAGGTCAACAACAGAGGGGACAAGGTCAATCACAGAGGGGACAAGGTCAATCACAGAGGGGACAAGGTCAATCACGGAGAGGTCGTGGTGGAGTACAAAGAGGAGGTGGCATTAGGGGTGCCCAGGGTCTAGGTCAGAGGGGTGCACGCAAAAACTTCCAAGTGGAAACACAAAGCCAGGTAATATTTCATTACGGTTCATTTCTTGATAAGTATACTGTGAAGCCTTTCTTTGATAAGTAATATAGTTGTCAATCTCTTAAATTTTACTATTTTATGCAGATGGACTTAGGCAATATCAAGCAATATGTTGGACGGCAGGCTGGGGTGCGTTTTCAAACAACTTCAATCTCTATCAATCAGTTCATATATTTCTGCCTTCTTACATCAATTTGTTTAATATATAATATTTTGTACTATATTTACCATGCCAAACTTACGTTCACAATAATTGCAGAACCAGAACCTTGTGCCTACATTCGGTGGTTCTTTTCAGAGTACAATGTCTTTAAATGAGAGGTTCTCTACATCAAACAAAGGAGGCTCCCAGCAGGTTGGCCGTCAGTGGAACAACAGGGGTCAACAGAATAGCAGAGGACAGCGGGGAGGTAGGGGTCAGCGAGGAGGCAGGGGTCAGCGAGGAGGCAGGGGTCAACAGAGAAATGATGGATCAACTAGACAAGTTTTCTTCTAGAAATCATTTCCTCTTCATGTAAGATGCTGGCAGCAACAACAAGGAATGTGTAGAATGAGACGGACTATTTTCCATTGCCTTGTCAAGTGCCTTTGTGTTCTGTAGATTCCGTTCTTTCATATGATACATCTGATTTCCTATGTACTTTAGTAGGAAGCCAATATGAGCTGACTTCTCTAAGCAAGTATCCATCCATACTTTACCTGACCGATCTTTGTTGTATCAAGTTTACAACCATTTAAAGGAAATATGGCATGTCAATGTAATTCAATGTTGTTGATATACCTGTTTACCTCATAAGCACAATCTTTGTTGCTCTATTTGAAGAACTTTTACGATCATGGACTGATCTTGTGCAATGTGCAAAATCAAGTTTTAATTATAGTACAACTCAAAAGGTGAATGGTATTAAATTATACTGTTTCTTCCTATATTAGTCAGTTTAAATGTGGTCCTGGTTTGAATGAGGTTCCTGGCTGCAGGTAAATAATTTCATTGGTTCTCATTTTGTTAGCTGTATAGGAAAATTATCTGTCATGTAGAAGACTTATCATCAGTTATACTGTGACACCCTTGCTTTCCCATGCTGCTCATTCAACCGAATAACATCCAATGTAATCCTTGGCATAACTTGCCCAAGTAATGCTTAGAGTCCGTAATGACATTACCAGGGGTATTCTGTGTGTGAGTATGAACTTGTAACTCAAATATCAAAAATAGCATTGAAGCAAAAGACAAATCCTGAATTTGTAATGATATGGTTTTATCAATGATCTTTTATTATAAGTACAAAGAAGGTTTTATTTCAGGATATACTATTCTTGTTGATAATGTGTGTTTGCAATTATTTCCTCCTTCAGTTGTGTTCTGTAGTTTCCCTGAGTCCAGGTCTCATTGATGTCAATAAACTTCAAATTTGTCATAAATCTTCAGATAGGCATTGAAAGTGGTGTTAAACCCTCCACTTTCAATCACCTTTTCAATGGTCTGTAAGGGTGTAGTCTTCGCCCCAAGTAGCAAAGGTAATCCTTGTGGAAACCCTTGTGGATACTGTTTCCCCATAGCAGCTACGCGGTTAATGCTACATGCCCCGACCAAAATTATTTGAAGTCGGTTTTTTTATAACTATGAAGCCTGATTACACAATACTTCTTGATGCACAGATCAGACTATTGATACATATATTTTAGATTATTGATAAAACTCATGTATAGATAAACTGCCCCAAGCCACAATAGCATAATTTTATTGACACAGTCCAACATAGCATTTACTAGTAAACAGTAGAAGAGCTCGATAATACTGTACAACAATAATTTGCGCAATCATTGAGTTAATAGATAACATGATTTACCTGAACGTTAAATAAACCAGTTACGTTCCATTGTCTGAACTTGCAGAGAAATCTGAGTATTTCCCCTCCATGGCCATCCACATTCTTTGACAATCATGAGTCCGATTTCTGGCGACCAAATAGGCGACGGCAGTACTTCCAATAGCTGGGAGCGCCACAAGCGATTTTGGTGAAATGTAATAAAAACGACGCATGAACAACTGACAGCTGAGAATAAGGGTACCACCTGCAACAGAAATCAAATTACTTGATCAAAGAAAATAGACAGCTAGTATCCATATATGGGAATATTTGATTGTTAAATATAGCTGGAGAACTCAA
Organism: Urechis unicinctus; assembly: GCA_034190875.2. Taxonomy (NCBI): domain Eukaryota; kingdom Metazoa; phylum Annelida; class Polychaeta; order Xenopneusta; family Urechidae; genus Urechis; species Urechis unicinctus. Next base: position 25,603,548 of record CM067348.1, on the reverse strand, counting down.
ACCAATGACTATCAATAAAAAATGTTTTAAAGTGTAGACATCGCAATTGCTACTCACTGCCAACTAGAGAGCCCATTGCAGACACAAAAGCCTTGGACTGGCACTTTTTGTAGGCATTGTAGTACTGTTACAATATACCAATGATTTATGTACAATAGTGTCAACAACTACTCTTCAACTGCTTTTGTTGCTTTACAATGATGCATGATCTGTTCAATACTGTCTGACAATGATAACAAAATTTTTAAAAAACGGGTTATTACACATATTACCAAGTTTATTGAAGTCCTGCAGGGCTGCATCCAGCACAGGAATGAACACTTTAATCCCAAGTTATTGTATGGCTCATACAATTAGGCTACAGATAGATTTGCCATTAATAGATCAAGCCCATATTCTACATTAACCCTGTCTGGAAGGCCCTACAGGGCTAAGTCTATACTAGATAATGTAGTGATGAACTCACCTCATACTTTTTAGCAGCCTCAGTCGCATATTCACCGTGGAGGCTCATTGCTGTAAAACAGAACACTGTATATAAATAAAAATAACACTATAACTATAGCTTAGACTAAACTTAGAAGCGAAACATCAATTCGAGTTACAAACACCAGTTTCATTTATCCTATGCAAGAAAAAGCAATACTGAGAGGTGAGCTTTTGGATCAAAACGTGTTAATTTTTTCATTGGATCTAATCAAGACCTACCACCAGTTGCTATGTCTGCAGTAGCTAACGGAGAGACAGCAGTAGTTAAGTCTAATACTGGGTTAGACCTCGGCCAGGTACTGTGGCCTGGTACTTATAGGCCATTTACAGATTTATTCCATTTTCAGATATTTTATGTAATTAACTAAAACAGGAGGTGCTAAATAAACTTCCATTCAGAGGACTCAGGTCTGTACGCATGGCTGAACAAGTAACGTAGGTAATTCAGTGTAACTTAATGGTACCAGTAAAACCCAATGTTGTTGGGCACAGTTGAAATTATACGGTGTGCTTAGTCCTGCACGACGTCGTATATATGTATATCATCGTCCGACCGAGGCTTCGATTAGGCAAAGAAACTTCGCCTCTTACAGCTCTTGCGCTATTTATCATCATCGACCATCAATGCTGCCGCTGTAGCCTAAGGTGGCATCAGATCATCAAAACACCAGCCCAGGGCAGGCGCGATTGCCTTGCACAGTTGCATAGGGCCAGACAGTAGGCTACGACATCCTGTGCAGTGCGGTTACCATTACATAAACTTAACGTTGTTAAACATTCAACACTTGCGAAATAACTGACGTCATCTTACTTCGCTAAACTCTTCTTGCTTTTATATGTTCGTTAACAATCTACATCCACACATAATCAGCTGTGCACCAGTCAACGACCTGAGGTGTAGCTCTTGGCCTGTTGATGCCGACTAATACCGTAAACTGGTAAACGTTCGAATGTTTTTGCTGACAAAGCACCGTGCAAGGGGAAATTAAGGCGTTCTTGTTATTAACTTGGCAAATCGCTTCGCCAATTATCTTGTATGTTCAGATGTTTTTTGTGTACATTTCAATAAATTTGCATGACCCATTTAATGATACATTATGTTACAAATGATAATAGGAATTGAGTAATTATAACTTTTTTATATCCATCCTTGTCAATCTCGTTCCATTATCGTTCATTGATATGGGGATATAATAAGTTCACCAGCGGGCCGCGGCTGCATTGAGACGGGTTGTGGGGGAGGTTCACCAGTTTATGTGGTTGTTGAGAGCGTGTTTATTGTATCCGACGAAGAATGTTTTGCTGAGGTAATAGGTTAGGTTGGAAAACATGCATTTTCACATGCGAAGCAAAATGACCGGGACTTATGTAGTATATTGAATACTGCTATTTGATTTCAGCCGTGGGATGAAGCTGTGCGTCTGAAATATAATTGTCAAGTGACGCCAGTTTGAATGCTGACCAGTTTAATAGGGCACCTTGGTATGTACACGAGATGCATCATCATCGTGCTTACGATGCCAACAAAAGATGCAATAAAAAGGATGAAAAACAATAAATTGTGCAAAAGAAGCCAAATTTCTTGGATTCAGTGATTGGTGTGACACCAGTTGATAAGTATGGGGGTGCATGGCTTATGGCAGCTTCTGCAACCAGCAGGGCGACCCATCACCTTAGAGTCATTATCTGACCAAGTCCTTGCTGTTGGTATCCTGTTTCCTATAGCAAATGTGCTTATTACATTACTGATTATTATGTAGTATCATCAATATTATATCCATATTAATCAATCAACTCCTTGACTAAAATGTGTTGGTTGTATGAAGATAACTACCTTAACTTTCACCAGATGTCAGTATGTGGCTCCATCAGTTGATGAAGGGAATGAGGGATTGCCAAGGCAACCCTGTTCCTAATGCCCATTTGATTGGTCTGTACCATCGTGTTTGTAAGTTGCTGTATTACAGGGTCAAGCCGGTGTTTGTGTTTGACGGAGGGGTGCCTGTCCTCAAAAAACAAACCTTGGTATATATTTTATTGAATAATTTCGTTGATATTTTCAATTACCAATTTCCAATGGATAATTCATTTTTGAAAGTGAAGCTGATTTTAATCACATCAGTAGTTTGTGTTGGACTTGTATTTGTGTGTGATGTTATTAGGTATCCAGAAAGCAGAAACAAGAAGAAGCCTCACAGACAGCCAGTGGTGCTGCAAAGAAACTGCTAACAAATTTAATGAAGCAGAATGCGTTAAGTTCTGTACTCGGGACTTCTTCGAGCACAGCTGATGTTAGCCTCAAACCGAAAGCCAAAGAAAAAGATATCTTTGAACTTACACCACTCCAACAAAATGACCGATCTGAGTACAGCCTGAATTATTCCAAACAGTATTGCCGATGCTTTTATTTCAAGTTTTATCCCAGTATGCATGTTCAGCATGTGCTCTGTAAATGTATAGGCCAAGGGAATCATTTATGGAAATTGACTCAGAGGAGGAGGATGGGCTTATTGAGAGGAATCTACATCATGTGAGAATCTTTCCTCTTCTCTTATGTATGTCTGATTAAATGCATTGTCCAATTTATTGTTAAATGAATCGAAAATCGATTGGTTCCTTACAGAAACATCAAAATGTGAATGATATCGATGTAGAGTCTGAAGAATTTCACTCTCTACCTCCGGAAGTCAGACATGAATTATTATCTGAGTTGAAAGCCACACGCAAACAATCTTCTTGGTCAAAGATTGATTCTCTTCCAAAGGTGAGCAGAGTTTGGTTTTAAATGTATACCAAAACCTGTAAAGAGTTGGACAAGCACACTACACTAATCTTGTTGTTGCATCAATAATCCTACCTGGTGGATATCTTCACACCTTGTTTTCCATAACATAACATGGTTGTGGTTCATTTCAGGATGCTGAAGACTTTTCTGGCTACCAATTATCCAAGTTAATCAAGCAGAGTAAACTGTCTCAGAAAATAACACGCGTGCGGAAGGAGATGGTGGCACAGAGTGCCGGGGAGGTCGTCTCTGATATGGTGCCAGGGTCAGAGGGCCACCACATAGAAGCTCAGTGCATTGCATCAGAGGATGCTTCTCATTACATATTGATCCATGGTATCCAAGGAAACAAGGATGCTGTAGCTCAAGGAGCAGGAGTTGATAATGATGACGATGATGGTACAACCAGATCAGAGCCGAAGCACGTTTCTATGGTTGAAGCCAGGACAGACTCGGCTCATCAGAGTGGGTCTCTCCATGCTACACGACAAATTTCTAACAGCACTCAATATAAATCTCAAAACAAATCTCAGAAGAGAAAAAAGCCTATCACTGCTGCAGATGGTGCTGGTATCTGTGATAATATCTGTCTCAGCAGTGATTCTGAGGAGTCCTGTGATGAGAAGTCAGACATTGAATATTCAGATTTGTGGACAGGCAGTCCCAATTCCTCTGACTCTACATCTCAGCATCTTGATGATAAAAATGTCTCGATCTTGAAACCACCCCCAGTTATTGAAATAAAGCAGGAAGTCATACCCATCTCTGAAGCAGAGATCCATGTTAACAGATCACAATCAGAGGATGAAGTGATGATCAAAAAGTCAGAGGTGAAAGATGAAGTTGTCAAGTCTCTTGAAACAAGTATGGTGGTGAGTGAGCAAAACCAAACTGGTGACCGTAAGATGAGAGCAGTGAACTCTGAGACCGGGGAGTCTTCTGATGGTAAGCCGTGTAGGAATCTCATCAAACCATCAATGGAATATGCATTGAGCTTTGTTTGAAAAGACTTCACTTCCATATTGCTATATATCAATTGCTAACATTTAATCAATTGATATAGCTATGTTTTATCCAAAAATGATATCACAAACTTTTTTCAATTTATATTTCGTTCTATGAACTTTAATATTGTAACAACAGGATTGCATGTTGTAGATGAAGAGAGTTTCCTGGAAGTGGTTGTGGACATAAAGAATCCCCAGCCGGATGACGAGTTATTTCCTGCTAGTATATTTGAAGTGGGTGACGATGCCTCACAGTCCAAACACCTGCTAGATATCTCTACAGAAGATGTAACCCCTTTAGTTATAGAAGGGACTGATGTTTCTTGTGATGAAAATGATTTCACTGAAGCCATAACTGAAGATGTAAGTGAGGACCCATGTGATATGATGATCCCAGAGGTGGATGCAGGATTCATCACTGCTTCACAGGTGAACAGGTGTTCTATATGTGTCAAGGTGTCTAAGCACTTTTTTAAATAGGACCCAGCAGTAGCGCCTGTTATTTTTTTTATAATGATATATTTTCCAAAATCAAAACACTGTATTTGAAGATGCGAATTGAATGATATTTTATATAAGTACTCTGTGTGTATTTTGGCATATCTGCACTTGAATCTATGCTTCGACAACATAAGTATTTTTGTTTCCATGGCAACAGTCTAATGCTGATGTATTACAAGAGATGCTGAGTCAGGAAAGAGCAGCTCTGCAGCAGGAGTTTGGACAACAGGAGCGCTTAGCAACCTCCATCACTGACCAGATGCAAGCCGAGGCACAGGTCAGAGGTCAATTGCTGGTTAATGTATTATTGATGTTCAGCATTCAAGAAATATTTTGGCATTTACTACTAGCTCCTGAATTATTATACCCGGCTGCTAGGTTTTTATTGTAAACTGTAAATTGGTTAGATTTGACCCACCATACAGCCAGAGAACAGGGCTTAATGTGATTCTATAACGATGTAAAGAAATGTTTTTTGGTTGGCATATCTTGAGTTTGTATCATGGACTATTTATGTGGCAAAAGACCCAAGTATTTCTTTGTGAATGCACCAGTATAGGCTGTTGTTGGGATTGATGCAACCCATAAAATGGACATATTTATTTGGTGGTTGCAGGAGTTGCTGAGATTATTTGGCGTACCTTTCCTGGTCAGCCCTATGGAAGCTGAAGCTCAGTGTGCTAAGCTAGAACTGCTGGGGTTGGTGGAAGGATCTGTAACAGATGACAGTGATGTGTGGTTGTTTGGTGGGCGGAGAGTCTATAGGAACGTCTTCAACCAGAATCGCCACGTGGAGATGTACAGAGTGGAGGATCTAGTGAAGACTCTGTGTAAGACCACATCTAATTGCAAGATGGTCTTTAGTTATTTGATCTGATTCTACTAATTTTGCTATTGTTTAAGAAACGATGATTGGCACTTCTCCTAACATGGATTATAGATGAGTTGTTCACCAACAAAAAGTGTATTTTTGAATAAATATTGATTTACTTTTGTATTTGTTGTTCTATACTTTTTATTGCCTGATATTTGGAGGTATGGATGGTTCCCTGTTGCCAGCCTCTCTTCGTCATTTATCCAGTGAGGCCATTATTTGTTTGTTGTGTCTTCTCTCAGTGTTGGACCGTGGGAAACTCATCAACCTGGCGTTGTTGTGTGGTAGTGACTACACGTCAGGTATCGCTGGTGTAGGACCAATCACTGCCATGGAAATCATGGCAGAGTTCTCAGGAGAGGGGATTGAGCAGCTCGAAAAATTCAGGTAATTTTAAGCAGCCTTCAAATTTGAATTGAATTCTAATTACACATGATTACCTGTGCAATTGCTTTACCAACAAGAAAAACTAATTGGCTAAATTATTTCAACATGTACAGAGTGACTTAAAATGTTTGGAGGGTTGATTACAACTGTCTGAAAACTCTAATTTATGTGTTGATGTTGGTTGTTTTGAACCATATTAAAGGTCATGGTGGATTGCCTCTCAAACAAAGGTGAAGGTCATTTCAGAAACAAAGGTCAAGTCCAAACTACGCCGGCTGAATGTTCAGGAGGGTATGTTCTTAAACTATGCATTCTCTTCTTTTCACGTCGGTGTGTTACAAATAGAACGACTATTATTTATAAGAATTGTTGTATATAGGATTTCCCAACCCAGCTGTTGTTGAGGCTTACATGAACCCTGCTGTGGATGATTCTGATGATTCCTTCACTTGGGGAACTCCTGACCTTGACCTCCTCAGGCTGTATCCTTGGTTACCACATTGTATGTTGTATCAGCTCCATGTGCATACTGGTGACTGAAGAGGTGCACTTTCTCGGATAGAATGCCTTTGACTCTGAGGCATTGATGCCAATTGCATGTCTTTTAGGTGTTAGTATACTTGAAATTTATGATCAATCCATCATCACCAAATCATCCCATTGTATAACATTCTGTTATCTTTTCACTATGATAATGACCTTAAATGACCTTTACTCGGGTCAAGGTATGCCAAAGAGAAGTTCGGTTGGCAGCAGGAGAGGGTGGATGAAAGTCTTCTACCGGTCATGAAGCAACTCAGTGCTCGTCAGGTAACTGTGAAGGGCGATCCTACTCATGGGCAATCCAGGAATTCCAATAAGCTACCCTATGTGGCACCATGTCAAACATTCGTGCCAGTAAACCCTGCACTTACCTTACCTTTGATTTAGCTGTACATTAATGGGTATTTGATATCCCCATCATAGAGCTTGTGAAAAAAAAGATGATAAACATTCAAGATTTAAATACAACAAATCCCATTTTTCTTGCCTTTACTGTCCAGACTCAATCCACTATCACAAAATACTTCCCCACTGAATTCGCTGAACCGCGGTCACTCAAAAGCAAGCGAATGAAGCGTGTGATAAACGTCATGAAGACTTCTAGTCCAGAGAAAGCTGTGTCACCTAAGGGTAAAGCCCTCCGAGGAAAACCAGTGCAAAGAAAGTCGTCAAGTAAGAAGATAGATAAACTAGGAGCTTCAGGGGGTTTTGTGGAGAGGTCCAAGCCACAGCCTGTTCCTGAAGAAGTGGGGTTATCAGCAAGTAGTAGTGATGATGATATTGATCAATTTGACCTTCATGATGACATTGGTGATGACCTTTTGCGAAACATTGACCTCGACTCCATCAGTAGTGATCAGAGGGTTACACATATCAACGCTTCTTGTGCAGTCAAGTCACGGCGTGGATGCAAAGTTAGTCAGTATAAAAGCACAGCTCTAAGTAAAAAAGACCTGGCTGAATCTGGAATGGATGACCTCGTCACAAACCATAAAGGCAGCAAAATAACTTTATCCCTCGACCAAGCAGGGAAAACAAGGAAAAGGCCAAGTGGATCGAATGCCAAACAATGCAAAAGAAAGTCAAAGAAAGTCGTCTCACGTGAAATTAAGTTATCCAAGTCCAGTGGTAGTGAATAATTATGATTCATAACAATTAATATTATAATGTCATCAACTTTGAAATAAAGGAACATTTACTCTTTATTTAGAGACAATATTATTTTTGGATTTTATTAGCAGTAAGACCTAAAATAAAAGATGCTGTAATTATATGGCTTTGCACTTGTGGTAAGTTGATGATAAAATGGTCATTATCATGGGTAGATGGTCCATTTGTAAATCTTAACCTGCTTGCAGGGCACTGTTTTCCTGTTTCTATCTCCAAACAGCCTCACCGATTGGTATTAGTAATATTAGGGTTTTGTCACTTTCAACAAGGAGTTTATACTGAGACAGCGATAGATGAGGATGATTGTGATGCTTGGACAGCTCCTCTTAAGTGCCAGCGCCCACTTGACATGAACCTGTAGCCCAGACTGGGCTGCGAAACCCACACCCCTGGGACCAAGGTCTAGCACGGTACTATTGAGCTACCGGATCGGGTGCATCCCCTTTCAGTGATGGGACCGCCATTTAACTTGATCGTCCGAGTCAAGGGAAACCAAATTTTCACATCTTGGTATCGAACCCACAACCTGTGGGTCAAAAGGCGGCGCAATATACGGCTGCCCCGGGGGAACCGGCAAAATTGATTAGGGTAGAAGCTACTATATATTTTTTGGTGTGTGGTTGAAGCTGTATGGAACAATTGATGACAAAGAGCATCTACCTTTAACAAAGAGCTGTCTTGTAACAAAGATAACAACCATTTTATTCATCCAACAAACCAGTTTCTCATATTAAGCACATACTCTTATATACAGACAGAACATACAAATACAGAATTACAAGATTACATCAGTAATGAAAAACTCCAAAGCAGGCGGCCACACAGAAGAGCGAGTCCTGCAAGCAGACCATGATGGCATGCTAAGAGCGGTGGAATTATCATCATACGACAGCTGTACATTTTGTTAACTAAAAACACTTATTAACAGATTATACAATTAAGAAGATGCATAACTTACATTCATGAAGATATCTTGTGTGTAGTTGTCAGTATCAGAATCCCAGAAACACCTGCATCCCATTCTGTAACAAACCAACGACATGTTGTCAAACTGAGAAGCACCTTGAAGACTTCCCTACAATACCAAACCATACCAGCTCTTTTATTGAAAGGGTTCAGTTTTTTGTCTCAACCTCTCGGCAGAGGGTCAGCCAGAAATTTCCAAACGGGTGTCCTGGTTTCAAACACTTGATATGTGAAAGCAACCAGCCCAACCCTATGATGCTTATTCTCTCTCAACCCTGCAAAGTCACATGATACCATGAGCAATGAGATATATGATGGAGTTTATATAACCTTAAGACCCCAGGTTGTAATCATTATTGACACAATCCTTAAAATATCAAATCCAAAACATGGGCCCTCTTCTTTTGGTCGTTGTAACGAGGGCTTGCGGGCTGCCCGACAATGTAGGTGCCTCTCATTCATTTGACTTGTGTTTGAATTTAATACATCTTGAAGAAATAGCCCATCAAGCCTTCAGTCTTTACTTAAGTTCAACCAAGTGGGACTAGCCAGTATTTCAATTCATAATTAAAACCTTAACAAGGAGGTTTATCGCAAATATAGTCAATAGTAATTGTCTATTCCTTATGTATACCCACAGGAAGACAACTTCAATTATTAAAATCATTGTTTATGGAGAGTCAAAGTCAAGCAAAACAGTTGATAAGAATACCCACTTGACGCCTTCCCCTCGCTGTTCACCAATCACGACTTGTACAACAAACTTATAGCGGTCGTAACCCATATCTGAAAACAAACCAACACAAGATCAATGGCAACATTAATAACATCCACAAAGAAGCTTTATTTACCTGTAAGCTCACAAGAAATGATATGCCAGAGTTTTCTTATATTTCCTAAACTATGTAATAAAAAAGTATGTACATCATCATCACCGATGACTTTTGTACGGATATTGTGCAACTTAATGTTACTTGGACATTGTAAAGTTCATGCACAACAGAGGTAATTCAATCTCTCCTTCTAGGATTCACTTTCAAACATGACATGAACCTGAGGATTTTCTTAACACACTGATCTGCTGTAAAATAACATGTAATTCAATTGAAAAAAGGGGTGCAACCTTTTTGAGAGAATATGTTGCATGGGAATATGACATTAGAACAGATACCAACAGACATATGCACTGAGAGTACCAGGATGTGAAATTTAGGATCAGTACCTTGTGGTGTGAATGGTCTGCAAGTCGATCATTGGATGTGATCGTTCAATTGACCTTTTATGAATATTAATCTGATATCAGACTTAGTTTGATCACATCCTAGCCATCCACAATCCATCACTCACTAGGGAAGTTCTGTGTTGTTGTGAAATCTTTCCCTTCCTCACCTCATCTTGCCCCGCCAAGTTCATGTTATGCAACGCAGCTACCTGGGTTATCTCTCACTCCACTTCACCCCTCCCACCAAACCTGTCTGACCTCATCCAGATAATTCATCTAGGTAGCATGGACACTTTGATTGCTCAGTAATAAAGAAACCTTCTTGAAAACACCTAATTGATGCTGGAAGTAGGCAACAAAGCTGATGGTTGAATGAGAGGCATGTCTTTCTTTGTATGACATAACAAGATATTTGCATGTTATATACCTGTAAACTCACAGGGCCATCTTCTATGTAATTTTCTATCAATTTAAAAAACCCTAATACTCTCCTTTTACAGTGAGTTTAAATATATCACACTATGAATACTGACCTTTTAATTTACTTTTGATTTCGTCTGTGATAGTTTTACACCAGTCTGTGCATTCTTCTGCATTATAATCCTTTCCTTGTAAATTTTCCATGAGAATTGTGTGAACAGCTTCTTTCACCAAAACTGGACGGAATCTGCAAATAAGGAGTAACATGCATTTATCTACCCGTATGGGTGAAAGTCATCACGTGGCGCTCCTTTTAATGACATTGTGACGATGTATCTATTGCATGAGGCTCTTATATTTTCGATTATAAGATTCGACAGATGATTGATAGAATAACCATGAAGAGAATGCTGCATATTTCACACTCAGTGATTGGAATATGGATGGGAAGATATTGACAACAGATGTGGATGCTTATTGGGACATAAAGGACAATGAGGAGCAAAAATTAAGTAGCCAGTCATATAAATATGATATATTGATTGATATTGGAAAACTGAACAAGAAACAACTAGTAACACAACATCAAACTGATTCGCGTTAGCTCTTTTAACCACCTCAGAGTCATAAGATACAAACAACATTACTTCTAGATTAGTTGTCGTTGTGTTGAAATTACATTTGTCAGGATTCTAGCATGAGCCAGTGCTTGTAAATGGTTAGCAGGGGTGGGGTGAAGTGAGGAAGGGGTGGGGGGAGGGGGGGGGGGTGTTTGTAAGGGAATGCACTTGAGCCCATGCAACTGTTCATACCAGGTGTTTGGATATCAAAGTCACATCATAAAGAGAGTGATTTAAATGACAATTCATTTCTAGATAATTGTATTTACAATGCCGAATGAGTACAATTGTTATTTGCAGGAGTTTGAAAATAATTATTATCTTTAACTACAAAATTAACGACAAAACTGATAATTGCCATTAAACACTAACCAACTAAATATGCCATGTAACCAGAAAATACCAAAAACAATTCAACATAGCACGTCATTAATGCCAATACAAGCCGCATATGATGTAAAAAGCCAAAACGTCAGATTCAGACCCAAAGTCATCACCTCGGTAATATAAATATATACCAATAAGACGTCGTGCATTGCTACCTTGCTCAGAGTCAGAGTCAGACTCAGTGACTTAGTCAGTACAAAAACATCAGCTCACTTGTTGTGGAAGTTTGGTCGGATTACGTATGTGTTACTGGGAACTTCTTCCTCTGTCGGTGGTGCCGGTGGTGGTTGAACCTCTGTCATTTTTCTAAATTCAACTCGGGCCCCCAAAAAGTAGAACTTTTAACAGCTTGTCGCAGGAATCTCCAATATAAACATCCAATATGGCGCCCTAACGACCATCAACTCTAATCAAGCTACATCGATATAGTATTTAATCATGTAGAAATCTTATGTGGCTGTTCGATAACTACCGTCAAAACTCCGACCGCGAATTCTTTTTCTCGTTTGATATTAATAAGGGGTCCAAGAAACTTATTTTTACAGTTTAGCGAGATAGTGTTCGGGAACATACGGTCCTCATCCTCAGTATGAGAAGTTTAATGATCTCACGTAGAGGAGTACCTAATCTAATTTGTTATAATTCCCCAAAACACAATAACATAATTTCATAGATGCACAGGGTTGAAAAACTTTCTACCAATGAAAAATCACAGTCAATAAAGTTAAAATAGCAGAACAACAGAGAGCGAATTTCCATGTACTTTTGCTCTTTTTGTTCTGCTATATTAACGGAAATCACACTATTGAACAGTATTACTAATCATAAGAATAAATATAACAGCAATTAGTATTTCATAAATTGCCAAAATATGTGTTCTGGTCAAGATAACGAAAATTGTGGTTTATTTGAGTAGTTTATCATTTTATTTTGGAATTTAGTTTTAGTCGAAAAGCTACATAGATGACATAAGAAAACCTGTGGCGCGTTCACGATTTGAACTGGCAAAGCTCTTCATGCGGCGCCTATTTCATCGGATTTTATCCTCAGCCGTGTACGCGAATCAGGTGCTTGGGTTAATTTTTTATTTATTTACAACTATGAAAGATGAGAGCACTTGATAGCGCGGACGCTGTCAGATGCAAAGTCGACCTACCTTTGCGTAGAGCAGAACAGAAGTTATTGCATAATAAACAATATTTCTTATCACTCACCATTGAAACAGCAACCATTGAAAAATCCTTAAATTATGTCGATAAATTATATGACAAAATACTGAAAGATATCTATAACGTTTTCGATGAATAAGTGTTGGTCTCACGATCGCTGGATGGCGTATATTGTAGAACGTTATGATTACTATCGAAACTGCTGGCGGGCGAAAAGTAACGATTTTGTATTTTGATAAAGCGGAACGCCGCATCTTAGCATAAAATATTCCAAGACGTCACAGAACACCGTTGCATAATAAGGTGCGTTAGAGTCATTGATTGCTATACTATCTGTCTCTGTCGTTTTCGGGGTGTGTCCTTTTTGCGTTTGGGTGGTAATTCCTGACTTGACTGAAGCTCGAGTCGAGGTTCGAGCAGTTGTCAGGTTGTCTCAATGACAATGTTTCGCTCAATGATGGGGGTAGGCCCCAATGGGTTTCTACACTTTCAGATGGTGAAAATGGATAGGTTGCAAAGGTTTTTTCAGGCTTCACGGAGTGTTGAACTCGATTAACAAGATCATAGGTCTCTACAAACACTTATACACTACTGTCTGTTTGCAGCTGGTTTGCAATATAAATGTTGTCTAAACACAACCAATGATTTTACATCAGATTAGTTAGCGAACATCGCTTTGGGGCACCTACCTAATGTGGCTCATGGTTTTCTGGTAGTTCAAAATGCATTCAAAATGTACAAACAATTCATTACAGTGCTTGTTGTAAAAACAGGTTTAACAATATCTGATAATGATCAGATCAACATTGACTCATATTGCCATGGGCAAATTAAGAAATTGTGACTAGTCAGTGGGTTTAAATTATTCAACTATAAACTGCTTTACTGAAGTCCTTGTGTGGCTGCGGTATTGATTACGGATGAGAGACCACTGTGTTGCACATCTATACTGTGCCTGGCTCCCATGGCCCCACTGTATTGATTTTCCTGTACACTTCCCTATGTAAGCCTGTAACCTGCTTTCACCACGCAAACACCATACAGCATGCAGGGTGGATGATATAATCCCTCTTAGATTTGTGACTGATTGACATGTTTGGACCTGATAACCATGGATATGTTGTGACGGATATCCTGGCTTGGTTCACATGGTTACCTGTGACAACAACCTACATCACCATGGCAACTGATTCTCTCAGAGATAAATTTGCATGACAGTTGCATTATCACCAAAATCACATATAGTTAGAGGCAGTGGTCGTGTCAACTGCTAAGCTGCTGTGAATTAATTTAAAATCTGTTGTCATTTTGGGGAAATCACCGTAGAGTATAGTTGACGCTAAGAGATGTTGATGGAACTAGTGGATTTAAATGACCATGTGACCGGCACTGTTTCAGGATTGAACCTCATTGAAGATTTTATTCAGTTGTAAACAAACGTTGTACTGTTACTGAGTTTTACAACAGCAACAAATTTGGATGATATTTATGTTTATAAGGGCTATATGGATGCTGCATTAGCACCGACAGCCATTAGGTTGATGTGTTATCATCCCCTCGGACACATCTTGTCATGATTTAGAACAGCTGTTTATCCATGGATTAATCAATGTCGGTGACACTCCGGTGTTTATGCATTTGACTCGGCACAGCATCGTTTACATATCTGTTATATCTCTGGGAGATGAGTCATACACCCTGGTGACTCAGTTGGAGGAAGTTAACATACAAGACTACCTCAGATGGACTGCAGTGGTTGATAAAAGGCTGGTATTGAATTGAACATATTGATTATATGTACCTGTTGGTTCGGATAAGTGCTGTGTTTCTTTTTCGGTATGGAGAAAGCACCGATATGGGTTGTTACTGGCACCTGGATGTGTCATGAGTTGATCGCATCCAGAATGTCTACCTCCTTCAGCATGTTCAATGGATTATGAAAAATGCACAAGGATTAACAATCGTAGAATAAGATGTCAATCAATAACCACGGCAACCTGACTGATGCTTGATCCATTATGCCTGGTGTACATCTTCATGGCAACCCACATCATGTGGAAACTCAAATTGAAGCTTTCCTTGACAATTTCAAATATGTGCAGTCGTCGTTTGATTCTATGCCAGACATAGCATCCTTTGACCAGGGTTTTGACATCAATCAAAGTGCATTAAGACTGCAACCAGTGCGAATCATGGAGTCTTCATTTTCCTCTGCGTTCTCCACAGGGACATCGGTTGAACCTAACACTCCGTCCAGTGTCAGCTGTTTTGGAATCGGAGTGACAACCCCAACTAGTGAGAAGTCCCTGCCAACACCATGTAGCGTGACAAGTATGGAAACAGGTGGTGATGGTGAGTACCTCGTTAGCTGTCCAGGTGTCTCAATGCTCTCACCTGGTTATTTGGAGCAAATAGTGGTAATCAGCATCACAGCTTTACTCATGGTTTGGAACTGCAAGAATGGCAGGAAACTTTTTGCATTTCTTTGATAAATTAGCTTATATTCCAATGAATGCACTTGGTTGCCTTATTTGAACGTTGCTTTTGATGTTTGGCAATGACTTCGAAAAGTAATAAACCCAGAGAGAGTGCAAAAACTGACTCGCCACCCGGGTGCGTGAAAAGGCGAATTCAACTCGCTGAAATCGTTTTTAGTCGCCACGCGGGCGACTGTTAGTTTTCACCCGTGTTATGTATTTAATTTATGTTTATGGTGTATTTTGTGCCTTGAACTGGTTTCCTATAGCATTATGATATTTTATAACATGGATTTGAAGTCACACATATCATTCACATGGTTATTTAAAGAGCCAGATCTAACAAGTATTAACCTCTTGTGCCGAGTCTGCATGTGACTTGTTCTGTCAATATCAACAACTTAATTGATATAACCATGGCTGTGGTCCAGGATATCCTCTCTTCCAACATGGGGGGAAAGACTAGGCATCCAGCATGGGTAATGCAATGATTTATTGTCCAGGAGCTGATGACATTGTATCAGTGTTCAGTAAGGGTGATGACACTATATCAGTGTCCTGTATGGGTGATGACATTATATCAGTGTCCACAAAGGGTGATGACATTGCATCAGTGTCCTACATGGGTGATGACATTGTATCAGTGTCCAGTATGGGTGATGACACTTTATCGGTGTCCAGTATGGGTGAAGACATTGTATCGATGTCCTGTAAGGATGATAACACTATATCAGTGTCCAGTATGGGTGATGACATTGTATCAGTGTCCAGTATATGTGATGACATTGCATCAGTGTCCTGCATGGGTGATAACACTGTATCAGTGTCCAGTATGGATGATGACATTGTATCAGTGTCCAGTATGAGTGATGACATTGTATCAGTGTATAGTAAGGGTGATGACACTGTATCAGTGTCCAGTATGGATGATGACATTGCATCAGTGTCCTGTATGGGTGATAACATTGTATCAGTGTCCTGTAAGGGTTAATGCCATTGCATCAGTGTCCAGTATGGGTGATGCCACTGTATAAGTGTCCAGGATGGATGTTGACCTTGTATCGGTGTCCTGTAAGGGTAATGACACTATAAGTGTCCAGTTAGGGTGATAACATTGTATCAGTGTCCAGTAAGGTTGATGACATTGTATCAGTGTCAAGTAAAGGGGAGTACACTGTATCAGTGTCCAGTATGGGTGATGCCATTGTATCAGTGTCCATTATGGGTGGTGACATTACAGTATCCAGTAAGGGTGATGATGCTGCATCAGTGTCTTGTATGGGTGATGACACTGTATCAGTGTTCAGTGTGGATGATGAAATTGTATCAGTGTCCAGTATGGGTGATGACATTGTATCAGTACCAGTGTTCGTTATTGGTGATGAAATTGTATCTGTGTTCGTTATTGGTGATGACATTGTATCAGTATCAGTGGTCATCATGGGTGATGACATTGTATCAGTGTCCATGTCTGTATTAATTCTACAGATCCTATTATGTATTCCAAGCCCTTAGCTAAACATCATTTGATTCAAGTGATGACGGTAACTCGTGTAGCTTTGTTGATGACTGTGTTAGATGAAGTGGACTGAAGCATGTATTAGTAATCAATCTATTGTTATGTAGTTGTTTATGGTGGCTTCTGGTCAGGTGTTTCTTCAATCAGCTGATAGCCAGCCAGGTGTGCAACGTCATGGCTGGGGTTTAAACTTGGTTTTAGCAATAATGTCAGTACACTTGGACATCATATCATGGATTTTGTTTTTCCTTTACCACCTTCACCATTCCATTGGTGTTTACCATAGCCGTACGGTATCCTAGCTGAACGCCTACGTCTATGGAACAAAACACATATTGGATTATTTAGTCGCTGGGAACCTTGACATCGGGAACCGAGCGTTTGTGACTTGTGTCAAACAGATATCAAAGAAGTAAATGGTGGTAACTTTGAGGCGTCACCTTCCCCTGCCAGCCCTTGACTAGGTAGGCTATAATGCTCACCTGCATACACCTGCCTTAATCAGATTTAGACGGAGGGGCACCAATATACATAGACAGGTGCGCTTTCTAGAGCCATCATCCGGGTTACCTCTTGAAACAGGGAAAGCTGTTCGAAAAAACTGCGAAGGAAATTTGACGCTTACGGTCAAACAGGCGTTGATGTAGCAGCCCGGACTGATTCTACCCTGATGTAGAGATCACTCGATGTTATGATTGTTATCAGTAGTGGCCAGTGTAGCCGTTTTACAGCGCATATTATGTTAGTATATAGCCCTGATGAAGGACCAGTACCTTGCATTAGGGTAGGTTATTGGTTGTCTTCTGGGGATTCCAACTCGACACCCGCGTCACTGTACGCGTCGAGCGCCACTCGCTACCCGCACCCCATCTCATCTACAGGAATAATATCTTCCTGAGGTACCACCTCTCCCCCATACCCCCCCCCCACTCCTCCACCACCACACCACCACCCCGTATCATTCTCGACATGATATTCAACCCCTTATATTCAACCCCTTATAACTCATTATGGTCTTATAGGACGCGTTATAATGTTATATTTGCCAATGACTGCTCCAGGAATTCTTCCCCCACCCCACCACGTCCCATCCGGTCGCTGCATTCATTGCAGTGTATGCATGCTCGTAGCTTGAGTTGGTGGTATTCATACACCTATATCGAGTAACCCGGACCAGCAGCGCCAGTCTGTGTTACCTGAGCCGGACGAGCCGACCCACGCTGGTGTTGTTTTCTCCGTGAAACCATTACGGCCTCATTGTAGATTGCTTGATCTGTCATCTTGATCCGTTGATGGATCATTTAAGGTTAGATCTCTGTGGTTTTGAAACGCTCCCTTCTCCATGTGTGGTCTTATAATTAACCGTGGCTGGGAGTCAATGCAGTGTTTGTGGGAGATGCTCGCCCTGTCTGCTTGTACCTGGGGGTTGTCTCAGAAATCAATTGTACCATTTGCATCTGGAATCAGCCTTGCAGGGAATTGGACCAATAACTGACAAAGGTTGTTTTGCAATAATCCGCATTTGGAAAGCGGGATGACATCGAGGCCGTGGCTGAGAGAATGAGCGTTCGGACTTTATCGATTTGTTGCCGTACACTGGGGTAGGGGAGACACTGGGGTAGGGGAGACACGGGATACACCCTGCCTCCGCACCACCCTCACACACCTACTACTTCTCTGTGACCATAGAAGCAGTTCCCCGTGGGGTTGTTCGTGTTATCGGTTTTTTTGAGAGCTGTGTGATCAGTTCACATGGGGTAAAGTGTGCCCTGTGATTCACAGTGATGCCTGACAGACACGCGCCTGACCTCACCACTATCACGTCAACTGTAACACCCAAGTCAGCCCACCACCGCCCGCTGACATCAACTCCAGTTCCCGGCGCATTGTACTCTACGTATGGCGCGTGCCGTGGTAGGGGACGAGGATATTTACATCGTGTAACCCGAGTCCTAGTTCACGCTGACAGGAGTTATAGGAGCTGCTGAGTTCTACTGATGTACGTCTGACAGGGGTACATAGGAGTGAATGGGACGTGACACGCCCCCTTATCGCACTGACCAAACGCAGCCAACCAGCTTCTAATCTAAGGGCAATCTGTCCAATGTTGAACTTCCTCGTGAACTTGTCATCATCATTTCCTCCTGACATACGCGTGAGTCGTGTACAATGCAGTACTTGACGTTTTACGGTCAGCATTAACTGTACAGCATTGTTGAGTTAGTCGTGGACGCTCCCACCATCTCTACACAGACACGACATTATGGCACTCTACTCAATCAGTGCCACACGCAGATAGCGCAAGCAGCTGTGGATGTTTTTATCTAGTTTCCAGCTGCTGGGAAGATTGCCCCCACCCAGTATTCACGACTCGGGTTGGCCAAACGAAGAGGACCCTTAGTAATCATGAATATGGATCGACCGAGATTGTGTTTGCCCAGATTGCATATCAATTGATTGCTGTCAATGCTTCATAGGAACGCGCACTTGTTGCTGGTTTGAAGGAGATAGCGACTTATATAGGATATAGCCGTTGCAATTGGAGATGCACTTCAGGATGAGGCGTGTAGTGATGTAAGTTATCACCTAGTAGTATATCTGTATCCGCCATGTGATCCCATCACGATTATCACGACTGGGCTGCTGCGTAAGTCGCGCAGGGTAGAGCCGCGCGGGGTAAAGTGGACCAGGTATCTTGGTCGTGTTAATACACCTCGCCGGAAACTACTGACATGTGATGGTGTATGAGAAGCTGATTCGGACTTTATGGATAGCGAGTTGAGAAAAGTAATGTTGCTCATCGACCATCTGTGTGCATCTAGTCAACTAACTGTGTACAACTTATCAACCATGTGTGTTACTTAGAAGCCCACTGTGTACCACGGATCAACCAACTGTACAACTTATCAGCTATGTACAACTGATCAACCAACCGTACGAGTTTTCAAATTTGTACCACTGATCAATCTGTACAAGTTATCAACCATCTATACAAGTTGCCAATCCCTGTAGTACACAGCACATCTAGCCGCGAGCTAAATGGTAACATCATTAAGGAGTCTGCATTGTGTGCCATGCTGTCATCCCGTTATTGGATGTCACATACACAGGGTACTGATGCTGCAAGTGACAACCAGCTACACAGGCTATAAATAGAATCCAGTCTGTAGGAGGATTTTCCCATCCCAATAAATAACTGTGTTATGTAATATGTCACATGTTAACTGCCTACTATCAGTGGAGAAAAATTATGACAGACTCCCAACAGGATATCAGCTTCAACAAGGATTCTTTTCACAAAAGTATGATGACCAGTTCTATTTATAGAACATGGTTGTTTGTTCGGTCGAAAAGGGATGATTTAAATGTGAATTCTCTACTCAGCTTGTTTTAGTCAACAACCAGACACATACTTCATCACCAAGTTGAAGTGTTGCTTAAATAAAGAACAACTTAGGACGTACATGCTATCAAGCAAGTTACTAGAGATAAGGTATGCGTTAAGAGGCAGCAGTGTGACTTCGTGCTGGTGCTACAAGGAGCCAATCATGGCGATGGAATTGGTGCTTGTCAGTGACAGTCATGTTCACACCATGCTCCAATGGGCACAGAGACTCTATAACTTCGCTGTTGATGCCTGGTATGGATTAGGCACCCTCCGAGGTAATCAGCACAGTGACCAGTCATCACCTGTGGCCCCACCAGGGCTACAGTGGCTGTGTGCTGCTTGAGGGAGTTGATCTACTGTATATACATGTGTTTTCTATTGATTTGCTTCGGTTTGACTTATCCTTGTTTTGTAGAATTGGTTCATTGCTAGATTGTAGAGTATCAATGATTTTCAGTGAGTAGCTTGCATTGATTCTGCATGCTGTTGTTGCCATCAAGCCCATGCCAGTCCTTTATTAAAACCAAATGCACATTCTAAATTCTATTGTTGCTGAAAGGCTACCTAGCTTTGGAAGAAGGTCTTATAAATGTACAGGTTTCTCCCGTTACAGCAGCTTTGGAATTTATTATGGGGTATACGTTTAAATATGTCCCCCAAATCAGCCCTTGATTTCTCAAAGTTAAATTTACCTACTGTCAATTAAATCACCAGTATTAACTCTTTTATAGATTCGATCGGCAATCTCTATTTTTGATTACAATATTTTCACCATATAAACAACAAACAATGTTTCCGAATTTTGAGTATTTTGACATAGCAACCAACACTACATTCTGAGAATGTGGTATCATGTATCATGTTGCTATGGAGTGATTAGGAACTCTAGTAAATGTTATTGGATTTCATGCTCAATCTCTGACACTGTGTTTTCTTATGTGGTTGCTAGATTAAGGTATATGAGAAAAACATGTTATTGTATCATATCGGCTCAACCCCAAACACATGCTTACTGCAGTGCTTGCACCCAATGACCTGATGTTTATTTATATATGCTGTGTTTACTTTACTTGCTTTCAGTTATGAATGTGACCTTCATATGACCTTCACGCCTATTTCTCCAATTCTTTTACGTTTTCGCGATGGATTGCGATGATGTCTGTGGGGAAACTTCCCAGAAACATGTGCTCATTAAAAATTTCCGTAAGTTTCTGTGTCAGTTGGATGAGTTCAGGAATTGTCCTGTTAAGCATGTGGCACGAATGAGAAAGGAGGTGCATTGTCAACCACTGTTTTGGAAGAAGGTTTCTCTTCCATTGTTTTCACATTTTCTGTTTAACTAATTGTGACCGTTGCATGGTAGCTTTTTGTTATGATATGAGATCCCACCCTTCACTAAGCATTCAGTATAGTCATGGAATCATCCTAGCATCTCTGGTAACATTGCAATTTGTTTGCTATAACCTGCTTCTGTAGTCCTGCATGTTATCGTACTTTGTGAAACATACAGTAATCGCCACACATATTTTCAGCCTCTGATTTTTACATACCTCCATGCTCGTTTACAATATTTATTTACCCATCGAATAGGGTCATGTCAAAACTCCATTCCCTGACCATTACCTTAGTGATGAATAAACAGCTGCTGTCATTTTAACCTTACTCTCCCTAGTAGTGCGATATATACACTCCCTCACACAATGCCTGGCACCTCCCTCTCTGGGATTCTATTTCCATGTTCCATTCTCATTGCATGGATTCCTTGCCAGCTTAATTCTGTTCGGTTTGTTTTGGTATCTTGCTTTTATTTAACGTTCATACAGATGATGATAAATGTATAGGATTATAGATGTGATATAATCATTTGGCTGGGGTAATCCACTTTGTTTGAATTAAGTGACTTAAGTATAATTTGTGCTGCTGTTGACCTATATTATACACTGTGCACCTTATGTGGTGGGGTATTGGAAGCAGTCTGTGTATGATTGTGGTGTCTGGTGGTGGATTAGGTTGAGGCAGCCGGCGACACAATGAGTGTGTGCAGTGATTACAAAACCCCACCCTCATCCCCTTCCTTCTACGATGACGACGACGACGAGTATCTGACCAGCCTCAGTAAGTCTCGTCGCTCCCAGCGCCCTGTACCTCCGCAGACGAGGTGTTTTGACACGCCCCCTTCCATGTGGTCGATGGTTTCATTTTCTATGTTGAAAGGGAACGTATCAGAATGCGAGCTTATTGTGTTTTTTCCAATTAGGCATTGGATTTAAGCATGGCTTTCGTGTTGCAAGTTAAATCAACCAAATTGTTGTTTGCCAAAGCTGCAATTACTTAGCGGTGTTGTTGATTGCTGTGGTGTTGGCCAGCTCAGCGATGTTGTGTCTTGTCATTGTTTGTGTCAGTATCACAGTCGTGTTTTAATGCCAGCCCTCTAACATCCTGCTACGTCGAATGATCTTATTGTGTTGTATCAGTTATTGATCAGGTGTTTGTGGTTATCATTGCCGCCACCAGTCTGCAGCACACGTCATTCACACACACACACACACACACACACACACACACACACACACACACACACACACACACCACACACACACACACACACACACACACAGCTGAGGTCCTCCACCAGACCTCCCTATCCTCAATAACGCCATACTACCCCGCGTGGCATCATTATTTACCCTGAACGCACGGCTTTAGTCAGTACATTATCCCAGCTAATGGTTATTGATTAACCACGGGGAAACAGTGTGCTAGGAGACTATTAATAAAATCATGTCAGTTTGGCTGCAATAAAGGTATATTTCAGAAGCCACCCTATTTTTCACAAGTCATCTAGCTGTTCGTGCTCATGACCTGGTTATGATCAACTGTTGGCTAGTCTTATTTGACAGTTGATGTTGCGTGGGTTATATAATATCAATCCGACACCTAACAACTTACTTTAGATCAGATCAATAATCTCGAAACACTTTGTTGGATTCATATGCTATCATAAGTCATTCGACTTCTTATCTGTGATCTGACCTTCTTAGCTGTGATCTGACCTTCTTAGCTGTGATCTGACCATTGCTTATCATGTTAAGTGATCTGACATTCCTATCTGTGATATGACCTTCTTAGCTGTGATCTGACCATCCCATATCATGTTGTATGATCTGACCTTCTTATTTGTGATATGAACTTCCTAGCTGTAATCTGACCATCGCTTATCATGTTATATGATCGGACCTTCACAGCTGTG
Organism: Urechis unicinctus; assembly: GCA_034190875.2. NCBI lineage: Eukaryota > Metazoa > Annelida > Polychaeta > Xenopneusta > Urechidae > Urechis > Urechis unicinctus. The sequence continues at coordinate 25,580,374 of CM067348.1, read as the reverse complement.
ATTTGACCCTCCTAGCTGTGATCTGTACATCCCTGGATATATTTCACCCTTATTGTCACGAAATATATGCATGAGCCGACTGTCACAATGAAACTCGACCGTTACTGCTCGTTTGGTCGAGTTTCACCAGACCCCAGTTGTTCCCGTATCGTCATTGCCCCATTCATCCCCCCCTCTCTCTCGTCTCCACCCAGGCTACATCGAATGAAGGCAGACTTCTAACTAGTCCCTGGCTCGTGTTTGTACATCGTACACACCGTAATAGATTATCCATTATATGTGTATAAACATCATGAAATGATCATATAAGTATCGAGCAATATCACCCTTACTATTCCATGATTTAAGCAATCACGTGATAGTCGGTCGTCAGGTTGACTAGGTGTTTACAGTCGACCTGGAAGTACTCTTAACATTACGTCACTCTTGCTGTGTACCTAAGCAAGCCGGTTTTGCGGTACGACCGAAAGTTTTTTTGTTTTTTTTGTTGGTATGTTGTCATCATTTTGTGACATTGGTGCATGGACAACGGAGAGGTTACTCAACCAATAACATAGTTTAATCCAATCAATGATAATTTCACGTGGATTGACCCCATGTGGAACGAAAGCTTTGGATACTCGTGATATAATTGCTTTATTTATGTATACCAACTAACTGCCTTGTTTGTGGAATCATGGCGGTGGTTATAGTGAAGTAGGTGATGCATTGACGACAGCATATATCTTATAAGGACACGTTATGGTCATTATGGAGTGACCCCCCCCCCCCTGGGGTGGATTAGTTCATAAGGTGCCATCGTATCCTATTCGCGGACAGCGCATGTTACCGCCATATCACTATACGATCCCTGACCCGAGTCTCTCCGCTATGCCTTGCATGTAGACACGGCGTTAACGTTCTTTGCATTCAGCGAGCGCTATCACACGCGGATGTCGCGGATGTTTGATGACTTACAGGGGCACACTGGCTTGGTGCTCCAGGCCCTCTTATAGTCCGTTATAAGTTGTGATAGGTGAGCGGCAGACACAGACGAGAGTCACTTGGTCTCACGCAACATCTGCTTCATGGCTTCCTGCTAGTGGTAGGGTCTGCCCTAGCCGTGCACGACGTCTTGTGGTATATATGTATACTGCCGTCTTGGAGGATAACGTTAAAGTAGATTCGGAATTACATGGTTTTCATAGCCAGGGATAGGCGGTACATATACACAGATATATACGTGAATTGTGGCTGTCGGTCAGCTGTTAGAAGATCCGTCTCAAGGTGTGAGAGTATAGAAAACGCTGGCTGTTTCAAACGTACCACAATTAACGCTATTGTGATGGGTGTTTTGCAACTGCAGTTATATCGAGTTTTTTGCTGCTAAGACGTAATTTTACAGAATATGCTATTTTGTACTGGTAACCTATGGTCGTGTTTGTGCCTGATCATGACTGAAAACGTAGGTTATCATATAGTCAGTTCCGACTGCCATGGTTATTGCTTTGATTCCATGGTTATTGTTTTGATACCATGTTTATGACTGGAATGTCACTGGCATTGCTACAGATGGCATGTGGCAGTACGTATCATATTTCTTGCTGGACTGCCAAGACAATTATTGTATTATTTCTGCTGGTATGTCATGGCTTGTGCGAGTAGGATGTCTTTATAGAATCAAATGGCATGGTTATTGCTGGGATGCCATGGATATTGCTGGAATGGCATGGTTATTCCTGGGATGCCATGGTCATTGCTGGTATGCCATGGTTATTGGTAGAATGCCATGTCTACTGCTTAGATGATATGGTTATTGATGAAATGATATGGTTTTTGCTGAGATGTCATGGTTATTGCAGGAATATCATGGTTAATACTGTAACCTTATTAACTTGAATATCTATTGCCAAGTCATCATCTGATGCCACTCAAGTGACCTATATATCAGACTTCTTAAGAGATTTTCACCGTTGTCTTTATAAACTTTTACAGGTTCTAACTTCAATCATTCTATATCACTCTTATCACCCGAGGGCAAACAATGAAGAAAAGGTCCAAGAAGTGTAGCACCAGTATGTTGTATTTCCTGCTAGTAAAACACCCCGTTAAGATCCCCAGAATCAAACCAATGCTTCCACCTCTACCTTATAGCACACCTTAGCCACACTCCATTCTGCTCTTACACCAGAGTTACACTGTTATTACCACAGAATTGTCGTATAAGCTGATCTGTAGGATTGTATGGTTTGTAATTTTTATGCCAAATATAATGATTCAATAGTTGATTGCATGATGAAGGGTAGGTGGCTAAAATATGCAATGTCAGTTTGATCTGCATAAAATTATAATGCAACTCCACAAAAGTTAATTGTTTCTTCTTGCACTCTAGAAGGCTTATTTACAGTTGATAGGGGGCGTTTGCAGTGTTCATTTTTAAGCTCAAATTGTGACCGTAGATATCTTTCACAATCAGTTGATAACTTTAAAAATAAAGATGATATCAAGTACATATTCACCTATGCTTGGAGCTTTCCAATCCATCTCCCCCACCACTTCAGCTCAGCACAACGCACTGCTGTTGGATCATAACGTCACCAATTCTCAAGGCTCTCAGACAATGGGTTAAATGTTCGTGCTTGCTTCGATCTTGATATATATATATGCTTGGTTTGATTAATGTCATGCTTCAATGAATACTTTTTGCTCGATGGCATTCATTAACACCTTATTTTAATGGTTAATCTTTGTTTTAATTACAAGTTGTTTATTTATTTCATTGACTTTGCATGTATGTGACATCATACATCAGATTTACTACTTTTTTATCATCCGCACAAATTTTGAGGTTTTTCCCAGCCATCTGTTTATGTGTAATTCTTGCATACATAGAATTTGGGATGTGCTAATCCCCAATCTCTCTAAATCATGTATTACTGTAACTCCAATTATAGTTTATATTATTCTCTCATATCTGCTCTTTGACAAATACAATTGGTGTATACTTGTGTTGGAGGGACAAGTTGATGCTGTGTAAGTGTGTATTGTTGACCTATGACCTGTGTGGTGTGGATGTGTGTGGTGCTGCAGACTATGTAATGGGTGAATCTCCCTGCACCCTCACTGTACTCGATGTGGCTGAGCTGCTTCAGACGGGCTGTGCTTGCATCACAGGTATGTCACCTACCCCTCCCCCCTTTCTCACAATGATAGGGGGATTATCATATCCTGTATATTGTCTATATTATTGCCATTCTTATTATTATTGTCTATGTCTCTTGATATCCCAGCATAAAGTCTCCTGATACCCCACCATAATGTATCCTTATAACCCTGCACTGTGTTTCCTAATACCTCAGCATAATGTCTCCTGATTACCCAGCATAATGGATCCTGTACCCTAGCATAATGTCTCCTGATACCCCAGCCTGTTTCCTTGTACCCTAGCATAATGTCTCCTGATACCCCAGCATAATGTTTCCTTGTACCCTAGCATAATGTCTCCTGATACCCCAGCCTGTTTCCTTGTACCCTAGCATAATGTCTCCTGATACCCTAGCATAATGTTTCCTTATAACCCAGCATAATGTTTCCTGACAGTTCAGCATAATGTCTCCTTATACACCAGTGTAATGTTTCCTTATACCACAGCAAAATGTTCAGCCTGATGTCTCCAAATTGACCAGCCTGATGTCTCCAGATAGATCTGCCTTATGTCTCCAAATAATCAAATGCACCTTCTAGTCCAGCCTCTGATAGTGCATTCGGTTCAGTCTTATGTTTGTAGATACCCCCTGCCTACCTCTGATTGTCCAATCCAATATTTCATGATGCATTCCTTGCAACTACATTATAAATTATACACTCCCTTTAAGTGCTTGCAATATTGTGTTCAATTTGTTGGTAAAAGTCTTTCAAATCTGACCCCCAGCCTCAGTCTCTCAATTGTGGTGCTTACAGGGGGGAAGTCCCAGACAGGAGCTCCAATTCTCACATTTCCCGACCTCGAGGAGCCTCCTGATTGGACAGATGAGGAATACCGTGACCTTGTGACCTACTTAGCCAGTGTCCCTCCGTAAGTTAAAATTGCTCTGCCTTCCAGAGCTCCGGTGGGCAAGGTGGTAGCCTTTGTTATTGGTTGTTGCTGGATATGGGAAGTCTTTATATTGCTGTGAGTTCCTTGGTGGAGTACTGAAGTGAATAATACTTGGGAGTTGTATGATTGAAGTCTCTTAAGTTTGTGAAATTTCCGATGGGTGCAAGAAGTACCTCTGTAATAGACTAATTTATATATTGTGTGTAAGGATGAATATTTGTGGTGATTATAATATCAAACACGACAGAATGATCGAGTAATGTCTGCCTTTAGCGATGAGTGCGGAAGAAATGAATTTGACTGTGGGTGTGTAGCTGGTATATCTGGGTTGTTATGTGTTTCTGACTGTGTCTGTATGCCCCCACCGACCTACAGTCTACCTAGGTAACTCTTGTCCTTTTTAAACCCGTACTATATTTCTCTATATTGTATAGTGGCTTAATGAGTACTTAGATTGGATAATGAGTGCTGTGTGTGTGTTGTCATGCTGTATGATGGTCGTTGTGTAGATTATATTGTGGTCAATGGCAATCATTGTTTGTTGTTATGCTCTTTTTGTCCCATTGTTCTCTATATTCCCCATTGCTATTGTTGGACAGAAGAAGCAGATTTTAATAGCCAGCTGTTACATTCTTCGTTGGTCCATTTATGTCAGAGATCAATTGTATATCTGTGAATTACAATTGACAATTTTCTCCCTGGATTCTTTACTACTAAAGCATGACATTTCTGTCCGTACAAACGACATAAGAGCAACTGTGTCATTAACTGAATATGTGAATGTTGAAATCACACCTTTTATGCGCATTTCTGATTTGTACGTTATGATTCCAACTGTGTAATCATAACTTAAGAACTAGTACCGGAGATTCCAATCTGAATCATGACAGTTTAATGATAAATGGAGGCTTTCATAGCATATTGGACTTAATGATTATTATTGCCAGTTCAATCCTGCTGTGATTGTTATTGGCATTTCAATCCTGCTGTGATTGTTATTGGCAGTTCAATCCTGCTGCGATGTTATTGGCAGTTCAATCCGGCTGTGATTGTCATTGGCAGTTCATTCTTGCTGTGATTGTTATTGGCAGTTCAATCCTGCTGTGATTGTTATTGGCAGTTCAATCTGGCTGTGATTGTTATTGGCAGTTCAATCCTGCTGTGATTGTTATTGGCAGTTCATTCTTGCTGTGATTGTTATTGGCAGTTCAATCCTGCTGTGATTGTTATTGGCAGTTCAATCCTGCTGTGATTGTTATTGGCAGTTCAATCCTGCTGTGATTGTTATTGGCAGTTCAATCTGGCTGTGATTGTTATTGGCAGTTCAATCCTGCTGTGATTGTTATTGGCAGTTCAATCCTGCTGTGATTGTTATTGGCAGTTCAATCCTGCTGTGATTGTTATTGGCAGTTCATTCTTGCTGTGATTGTTATTGGCAGTTCAATCTGGCTGTGATTGTTATTGGCAGTTCAATCCTGCTGTGATTGTCATTGGCAGTTCATTCTTGCTGTGATTGTTATTGGCAGTTCAATCCTGCTGTGATTGTTATTGGCTGTTCTATTCTGCTGTCTCTGATTTTCAGTGTTTAAGCAAATAGCTTTCAGTTCAATTGTCTTCCATATAATGTTTCCTGACAGTTCAGCCTAATGTCACCTGATACCACAGCATAATGTCTCCTTATACCCGAGTGTAATGTTTCCTTATACCCCAGCATAGTGTTTCCTGGTACCCTAGCATTAAATATAAGGTGTTGCTTTAGAGAATGATCTGCTAAATCAAGCACCTTGTGCCAAGTCTTCATCAGCAGGGGCACCAGGTGTGGATTCTGGAGTTCTGACTCATCAACCATGTAACTGGACATCACTCGTAATGAACACTCAATTAATTACCGCTGATTTTGCACCTTGGGTTGATTACAGCTTAGAGGAAGTGGACCTTGGCTTTGTGGTCGTAATTGACAGACGTAAAGACAAATGGGGCTCCGTGAAAACTCTACTTCTGCGTATCTCGGTGCGTGTTGTTATTATGCATCTCACATTGATACCATATCTGAGGGTTTGTGATTCCAGGCAGAATGATCATTTGTTGTCATGTCGTGTGTCATGTTGTGTTCATCAGGGTTACTTCCCAGGTCTGGTGCAAGAAGTGTACATACTGCGTCCCACAGGATTCATACAGAGAACATTTTCTGATATGGGCTTCAAATTCGTAAGGGATGACTTCAAATTCAAGGTATGTGCATCAATTTATTGTTTGTTACTGTCCAACTGTGTCTTGGTATGAAGTTCCCTATTTGACCAGTGATCAAGCCATGACCTTGAAGTATTGATGCTGATGTTATGACTTATTCTGTGCGATGATATGTTACACACCGTTTAAGCACAGCTTTGAGTGCATTCAATTATGCTCTGAAATTCAACAGTGGCATATATCTTGAGCCTGACCTTTGACCTGTGCAGGTGCTGATGTGCAGTTCAGTGGAGGAGTTGCAGGAGCACATCCCAGCTGCCCAGTTGACCAGTGAGTTGGGAGGGACTCTGCGATACAACCACGATGAGTGGGTACAACATAGAGCTGTAAGTCACACATTTTCTCACCATGATCTTACTGTTTTCAACATGACCTTACTGTTTTCACCTTGACATTACTTTTTTTTACCTTGACCCTCTATTATCATCATGATGTTTTTAGGATCAGCATGATCTCCCAATTACCTTAATGCGAAGACCATGCTGTTTTTGTAATCAGCATGACCTTTGATTAACCTTACCATGGTGACCATGATGTTTTTGTAATCAGCATGACCTTCGATTAAACCTTTCCATGGTGACCATGATGTTTTTGTAATCAGCATGACCTTCGATTAAACCTTTCCATGGTGACCATGATGTTTTTGTAATCAGCATGACCTTCGATTAAACCTTTCCATGGTGACCATGATGTTTTTGTAATCAGCATGAACTTCAATTATCCTTACCATGGTGACCATGATGTTTTTGTAATCAGCTTGACCTTCAATTAACCTTAATGTAATAAAAATCATAATGCCTTCACCATATGACCTTTTGGAGATTACTTCACCTATGATCAAAATGACCTTACTGTTATGACCATGACTTGATGGTTTTCACAATGAACTTACTGAGCTCACAATGACCTTACTGATAGAGATGTGACACTACTGTGATCATCATAGCGTTACTTTGATATCTATGATCTTCATTAGACAAAAATGACCTTTCTCATCACCATGACCTCACTGAGATCACCATGAACTTATCATGGACTGTTATTCACTGAATACCATGACTTCATTTTTACATCGGTTTGTCAATACCTTCCCATAAATATCATGTGACAATGATAGAAGTCAGTTAAACGTGTAAACGAAAATTACTGCATGTGTATTGATTTTTATTGCGCTTTTTGAACTTGTTGATCAAGTTTCAACCTGCAATCAGTAATGTAACACGAACTTCCCCGTGCGAGGTCGCAGATTGATGGTTTCTGTTGGGTATTGTATTGTGTTGATCATAATGACTAGGTTGTGCGATGCATCATAACGTGAGATGTGACTGTCCAGTCGGTAATGGTCCGCCAAATAATCTATTAAACCAAAGCAAGTGTATGGTAATTGGAGTGTGTGAGTGAGGGCCACTGTCACTGTGCGACTCGACTCATGTGTTGAGATAGCTGTCTTTGTGTGCCCAATCTCTCTTCGCTAAATCCTAATCCAATGGTTGGCATTCTGTCAATGATGCATTGATCTTGGTGGATAGCCCCTTCAGTTCCCTCAACTCGATCGGTAGTGTGTCAAATCGATGTCAATGTGTGTTCATGGTAGAAGCAATTGACTAATTGGTTGTGGTGTGGGGTTGGGGTGAGGGTGTCCTGAGGTTGGGATTCATGGAGCAGTATTGTTGATTCAAGTCTTTGGGTAACTTATGGACCACTTTACCCCGGCTGGTATGTAATAAGACATGTGTTACTGGTGGGTGGAGGGAGAGGGATCATGTTGTTGGTAAGCGAGGAATCCACTAGGTAAGGGAAGGATGGTTGATGGGGAATAAGGTCTATAGGGAGTGTGGTTTAAGGGTAGGTAGTTAAAGGTGATTAAGGTCAGTTTGGAGCGTGGTTAAAGAGGACTAAGGTTAACAGGGAGTGTGGTTAAAGGGTAGGGTGGTTAATGGGGTCTAAGGTCAATAGGGAGTGTGGTTAATGGGTAATAAGGCCAGTAGGAAGTGTGGTTAATGGGTAATAAGGCCAGTAGGGAGCGTGGTTAATGGGTAATAAGGCCAGTAGGGAGTGTGGTTAATGGGTAATAAGGCCAGTAGGGAGTGTGGTTAATGGGTAATAAGGTCCATAAGGAGTGTGGTTAATGGGTAAGGTGGTTAATGAGGTCTAAGTGAATAGAAAGTGTGGTTAATGGGGAGGTAAATTAATCACCAGCGTACTGGATGAGGTTGGGGCAGGTGGCTCAAGGTGGTTGGTTGTTAGAAAGATGTTTGTGAAAAAGTAATAAGCAAACGTTCGTTGATTGTGACTGGTGCATGGCAGGATGTGTATTTCACGGGGACAGGATGAAGATGCACCAACATCCTGATTAGGGGTAATGTTGTCATAAGAAATGAAATGCAGTTCGCTCATTGGCGGGCACGGAGTAATAGCGGCCGTACTCGACGTTTACACGCAGTGATGCTGTATATTATATGACCAGCGTCATACCCATAAACGTGTTGCTGTTATTAATACCTGGGACTCGATGCTCATTGCTACATTACGTCATCCGTATGCATAACAACTGTTAATGCTTTACGTAGGAATCCCCCCACCCCCCACGGGCTGCACTCAGTACCCGCCCAGTCGGGATCCGTACGGCCGTGATGCGGTGATTACGCAGGGTGTGTCAGCCAGGTACCATGTCGAGCACTGCGGCTTAGGTTGGTACCAAACAGTGTCCAGTGAGTGGTAGACCAGTTGGATGAAGTCGACTGCACCCTTAAGGCAGGCACTGTCTCGGTGAACTGTGTGTATATTGGAATAGCGAGATGAGAGGCGATACATGGTGGAGATAACACAATGCACAAACGGCATTCCGTGTCTGGAGGATTGGTACTCGAGTAAGTAAACGATTTAGGCTGCGTATGCCCCTCATACACCCTACGTCCGAGTACAAGTCACCCGAGTGCCGGCTCACTTGGCTGACTTGGATGCCATTATTCATGCTTTAGAGTCAAGTCGTACGACCCGGAATTAACAATTCTCTACTTCATGTTCATAACGTCAAAATGAGGAAAGAAATCATCAAACATCCCACGAGGGCTTGAAGTAATTTTGGACCACCAAAATGAGAAAAGAAATCTAATGTCTCACGAGGGCTTGAACTAATTTTGGACTATCCAAATGAATTACTCTCGTCTAAGTGGCCGGGAAATGGGGTGTAGCACAACAGCTGGAGTCAGTCGGGTCAGGTTTCTGGATTGATTCTGAACAAGTTAAGATGGCCCTGGATTGAAGCAACCATCCACCATAGCTTCCACTATCATATTATCCGGCTGCGTTCATATTGGCTTGCTGTAGAATACCTTATGTCATGTCAGATATGCCCAGTTCCAGAATCCTGCTGTCCGTCACGAATTGGCGGGGAGTTGTTGGCGTCTGCGTTTTTCGTACCCTCTTCTATAAATAGACACACGTCGTCAATGCGATCCTGTAGTCTTGATTCAGGCCACTGGGCCACCTGGAAGTCGGCCATCTTGTCAATTATTTGCAGTCTATAATCGCTTGTCATCATAAAAACCTCCGTCTGGCAAGTGGCCGTTACACAACTTGTTATATTTTCCTGGGTCTCTCCCACGTCTCTCCCACAATGCATCGCTCTTTATCACCCCGACATCTGTCTCCAGCGCTAATGTAATATCCGTGGAAATTGCTTGTAGGTGGGGGGGGGGCGATTGTGTTGACGGTCTGTATATGGCTCGAGCTACTGCGCGGAACCTCAAGAATAATATGATAGAACGATGATTGTCTGCTTTTGGGTGGATGGGTATTGAGGATGGCGGTATGGGGGGGGGGGGGAGGGAGCAGGGTCGCGATGGTGATTTACTTGGCCTCCCTTAATTAACTTTTGTTTGCGAGGCTAATTGGCGAGTCGGTGATAACGGGTTTGAGGAGAGAGGAGCGCTGTTGAGGAGAGATAAGAGACACACTACCTCTGCCAACACCATGATGTATGGTCATTGCAAAGTAGGTCTGGTTGGATACTGGGCATAACTGGCAAATGTAAACAAAGTAGTCTGTCTTCGTCTGACAAGATGTGTAGCAGATTCGGGATTTCTCCGGCATGCGCCCGTTAATGCTCAGGATTATTAGTCCCGTTTCTCTGGCAGAGGTCTCTCTAGTTCTATTTTAACAGTGTGTGTGTGTGTGTGTGTGTGTGTGTGTGTGTGTGTGTGTGTGTGTATGTGTGTGTGTGCGTGTGTGTGTGTGTGCGTGTGTCACTATGACAAACAAATATGTTGTCTTTGGTATAGCTGTATTACATGTTGGACAAATGGAGTGAGAAGAGTAAATATTGCTGGCATAAACAGATCATACTCCGTCAATGTGAGTTAATAACGTGGTCCCATGCCCTTCCCCAAATGACCAGTCTCACATGGTGGCAAGATGACCAGGAGGTCGACTGGTGAAGGTGTCATTGTAGCATTCTCCTGAGCAGAGGATGCTGCTCGTACCCACGCAATCTGGTGTAACCTCAGCTCAGGAGACTGCTCTTGCAGGCCAACTTGACAGCGTTCTCATGTCGGTCGTGTCGCTTCACCACTGGAGCCAGCGGACTCCTTTATCTCCCGTCATCGCTGCGTCTGTCTGTCTGCGCTGCTCACTGCACCCTCACCGCCGCCGTCTGGCGTGTGACCGCGCGTCAGGTCATCCTCATGGCGCAGACACACGTGTTTTGACATGCCCCCTTCATACAATCTATGCACACTTCGCGCTGATGGTGGTGCGTCCAAACTGTGTTGAGGACACGCGATGCCCGTTGACGACGCATTGTAGCCCTCGCCGCGCGTTTGCGACCGTAAATTGACCGGTCGCTGACTGAGTTAATGGGACAGACAGGAATGGTGATGGGGGTCTCTCATGCTGTGATATGGAAGAATATTCATCCCTGGTTAATGTATATCCCCGCCTTGGTAGGGCTCCACGTGAACTGAATTAAACACCAAGTCCTCAGCCCGTCGGTCTGTCTTAAGCCTGAATGTGGCGGACATTTTTGAACAGACCTTTGGGATCATCACTAGCAAGGCGTATACAACTGTACAATGACTTCACTGCCACCATACATTAGCTGTGTATATGAGTAGCGTGCGTTTTGTGACAGGAGCCGGCTAACATGGCGGTGTACCATGTAACGCTGCTGGTTCGTTATGACGTAACTGATCGCTCATCTAATCGATTGCCCCGACTGATCGCCTCCTGATCGCTTCCTATTGGCTGACGAGCAAACTGAAGGGCATGTCCTGCCCCGCTGTTGTCATCCTTGATTCATCGCCCTCGTCGTCATCTGCTGCTATATATGTATACATATACCCGCACACAACCATGACCCCGTCCTAGTTATGACTGCCACGGCTACAGCAGCTGAGAGCGGCATCTCCAGCTCCCCGACCTATCTCTCCATCCCTCATGAGCATCCCCCACCCCGTACCCAGCTGCTCGCTGGCATCCCATCTCGCCTGGCCGGCCCAGCAGCAGCAGCAACTACAGCAGCAGCAGTAGTATTGGTGTAGTTCTATAGCCGCCAGCGTAGTCCCGTGTTATAACACGCCGTTCGATGGCCAGCTCTTTACACGGCTGTTCTTTCGTCATATTATGACAAACGTAAGGCCAGTCTACGTCACCTTGCGGACTATAATATCGCCTGGCTCTCATCCTATAGCTGCGCCCACATTCAGCCTGCCTCTACACACACAGGGCGACTAAAATCGTCTCATTGTTTAGCAACTAAGCTATCAGCTTTACTGTGTGCTGTCCTGCATTCAGGAATAAGTCATCTCTGCCTGCTACTGCTGGTGGTGGTGGTTTGTGTCATGATAAGTGATATGACGCCGTAAGTGTTGTCTGCCGCAATAGCATCTGCCTCCGATGGTGGGATAGCATCACATTATTGACGTCGCGTCGGCTCCATTATCAGCAGCAGCAGCAGCAGCCCGGCAACTGACCGCTCTCTTCACCACAGCATCACGGATATATTAAGGGATGTAGCAGGAATATCCCGGTGGATATTTGAAGCTGTTTGGATATCACACGCCACCCGTTAGATGTAGCAGAATGTGATGTGTATGTATGTGTCAAGTGATCGCGGGATACTCTAGCTGTCATGTCTGACTCCCCGACACCCCCGGGGCACCACCGCAAGGTGGTCTACAAGAAAACGACGACCACCCGACACCCGTCGCAAGGGGTGCCTACGACCACGACCGTCATCCATGAGGGCACGGTTGGTCCTGATGGAGTGGCTAACGGGCGCATGACCACCGTCGGCTTCCCGGACATGCCCGGTGGCACCACCACACTCCCCGACTCAGCTTTCCCCAGATTCCCCAGTGGGTTCCCGGGTCTGATGAGCGGGACTGGTGGGTCGTTCGGACGACTTAGTGGTATGACGGGGCGACCTAACATCCCGGGGAACCTGTTTGAAAGGACCATAAGACCAGGTGGTCTCTTTGAGCTCCACAACAGACCGCTGATGGAGCGGCATCAGGCATTCGGTCGCGGTTTGTTTGACGGAGCCAGCCCTCTGGAAGAAATGTTCAAGAAGCATGGTAGTTTACAGGAGCGAATGAAGCCTATGTCATTGGCGACGGGCATGGAAGTACCCGTACAGACCACCAAGGTGGCATCACAAGGTCAACCTGCTGCCAAGCGCAAACAGCGAGGCATAGACACTAAAGGTTTACGTGAGAAACGCTCCGAGGCGCTAGATAAGCTTGTAAGTAAGACGTTGTCAGTTGTGGTCGGTGGTAGGTTGATAATACATGGGTATACTGAGGGATTGGGGTTTCAATATAATGTCCGTGGCAATGACACAGCCTTGTGATATGATAGCTTACATGCTACTGGTGTGATCGATATGATGACTAAGATGATGTGATATAGTCGGCCTAGACGCCCCACCCTTGTGTACCCCACTGAATCATCACATTTCACACCACGTCAACATCAGCTACAGCAGCTGTAGCATCAGGGAACCTGGTAACCCGTGTCAGCATCCTCATACAGACACACACAGCTAATGGACGGCGATGGGTGGTTGTACACTCCGCTGGACCTTCCCCATCAATACTCTCCCCAAAAATCTTTTTATAATAAGAACCCCGACTCGGACGTTTCCGTTGTGAAGCTCGCGACCAGCGCTAAAATGTAAACAAAAGCGCGTGGCTCAATAGTAAAAGATCGATCGGCGATGGTATGTACTCAAAATTACCGCTGTATTTCTAAAATTTAACGACTCTTTCATCAAGTCGGCCTAGACGCCCTACCCTTGTGTACCCCACTGAATCATCACATTTAACACCACGTCAACATCAGCTGTAGCAGCTAACATCAGCTGTAGCAGCTGTAGCATCAGGGAACTTGGTAACCCGTGTCAGTATCCTCATACAGACACACTCAGATAACTGGATAATGGACGGCGGTGGGTGGTTGTACACTCAGCTGGACCTTCCCCATCAATACTCTCCCTCCATAGCATGACGGTAATTCAGGTGGCTTGTCCAGGGCTGGTCCGGAAATACCCGGAGAGGAGTCATGGTCATCGCCATAGCGTGTCGCCATGACCCGGGTCATTAGGTGATAACGCGGCCGAATCGTACAATGGTTGGGTGCCGGAGGGGACGATGCTGGCTGGGTGGCGAGCTGCTCGTGGTCTCGTGTTGTAGATCACGTGGTACAGTAATGGCGTCGTTATCTCGTCATTAATGTCCACCATGTCGTCACGAACTCAACCAAACACCGATATATGCAGGCCGTTCTCATCGTGGGGACGATCGCTCGAGTAGGATAGAGGTGTCCATCAGTGGGAGCGAACGCAGCTTCCCAATGTCACGCTCACGATGCATATAAAGGTATAGATAGATCTAGGCGCTCGGAAACCTGACATCGGGGTACGAGCTCTCATGTTAACGAGTGCACAGGACAGAATGAAGATGGCGTTTCTGAGGCCAAAATGATGATGCTGGTAGCATGGAATAAGAAATAGGATACGGTAATTGAATATAGGCGGGTAGGGAGAGGCAGCTCTCCGTGGCGTGATCTGGACAGCGGGACATGCATGGAATGTGTTATGACGGGGAAGTAGGAACTAACAGCACGCAGGTTTGGTGTAAGTGAAACAAGCTGCGTGGTCGTGTCTGCTTCATTAAGTCGTCGAGTGGGACTTAGGGGCTTCGGGGGTGTAACAGCCGTCTGTGAAGTCAGGCAAAAATTACACAGCATGGTGTGGTGTATATCAGACCGAAGACGGCGACGGTGATGATGTTGATGACAGTGATCATGGTGATGATGATAATATTGGCTGTAATGATGATGGTGATGACAGTGATCATGGTGATGATGATAATATTAGCTGTAATGATGATGGTGATGACAGTGATCATGGTGATGATGATAATATTAGCTGTAATGATGGTGATGATTATGATGACAGTGATGGTGATGATGATAATATTGGCTGTAATGATGATGGTGATGACAGTGATCATGGTGATGATGATAATATTGGCTGTAATGATGATGATGGTGATGACAGTGATCATGGTGATGATGATAATATTGGCTGTGATGATGATGATGATGATCAAAGACAATGATGAAGATGATGGCAGTGATCACGATGACGATTATGATGTTTATGGTCGTGACACTCAAGATAATGATGTTATTAAACACACACTAGATCTCTGCACCTATCACCGTCTTCCAATTATCTCTCCCCTCTGACTCTCACGTCGCCTAGCAGCAACCTCAGCAGCCTCAACTGACGTACGCTATCGATAAGCCCTAAGGTTACCATTCCTGAAAACTAGCCTTGTTGTTGTCATTGTACACCAGACCCGGAGTGGATTCTCCACGCAACACCCATTGATCGGTTACGCTTCATTGGTCCCACCCTGGTCGACCGAGACGTACATCTCATTTGTATGCGCACATCGATTAGCCGACCGCCTCGCTGCTACTGTCGAGGGTTGAGTCAGCACGGGTTTTTCGATTCAGGTGCTTTGCGCGGTTCTAGCGCGTCGTATTGGACGCATTCCTCCCAACTTCAGTCCAGATTTGTCGCCGCCCACGGTCACTTCCGAGTCTGCCATTTAGGGATTAAAGTATTCGCTGAAGTTGGGACTTGCGCTCGGAATCTCACGGATATTTATAACCGTGTATTGAACAGATAAGGAGCTTGCCATTTGGCGGCCGCTTTCAATATTGACCGCCCCGTGTTGTTACTGGAGTTAGCGTCTGACCCCAAGGCGGCTTCGAATGGAGTAATTTCCTTCCATAAAACTGCTGCTATTGTACTTGCGGTGCTGAAAACGACAGTGGAATATTTTCGCGGGCTCTAAAGCAGACGATTATTCCGTGGGCAGGTGAGAGTTCACTGTGGGCGATAATGTGCAATAATGTGCAGCATATTAACGGATGTTTTATTGATGCTCCATCATAAGTTAAGTGGATTCTACCGAAATAAAGTGAAGATCAGTATGTTTCGTGTATCAAGGTTTCCGACTATTTTCGTCCGCGCCAGCTGTGATACGTTGCGTGAGAATAACTGTTATTTCATCCTGCTCCACATGGTGTGACGCGGCTTGCTCGCAGGTGAAAACTACGTATAGGTGACGAAAACGTCACAAGTGTTATAAATAAACAGTTAAACTATCATTGCAACGCCAGAATGGGAAACAATGTGACCTTTAACTCCGCGTAATTAAAGAACGGTGGCTTTTTTGTGTGGCAGGTTTGCAATTATTACCAAAGCTTCTGTTAATCCGTCCTGAATGAGGTTGTAACACTGCTGCGGGGACCTGTGAATTTGAAAGGAAATCTAAGTGCTCGCAAGCGCAAATATTAAAGGGCGCACATTGGGGATTAACGTCAATGCTTGAATACGCGGCTGGTCTACACTTCTGCATGTTTGAGTGAACTGGCGGTCTTGTGTACGTCGTCTCAACCCTGATTCATCAGCTGTGATTTTTACATTTATAACGTTTTTAAACGTTGATGATCCATCGAACTGGAGGTTTAATCACCAATGTGTAGCTTATAGAAATAATGCATGCCCCCGCAAGCAGCATGTGCTAATCTCTGGATTAAACTCAAGATCAGAACTTGTAGGGCATACTACAGACTGGACGTCCACAACCGAAACAGGTTTATTATTTTGCTTTATCATCCCATACTCCTAGGGTCGTTTCATTTTCCTATTGACCATCATGCGCTGTGGACTGGCATGGATCCCGCCTGCGAATTCATGTTCGACCAATCATATTTGGATAGGCCTGTCTGCGAAATGCACGGAGTCGATCTACACGCGTACTGTCTGCGCGGCATTGATTAACGTTTGGCTGTGAAGCGCGCACAGAATCGCGCGCGTTATGAAAGAGTCGTCTGCTTAGCTGTCGATACTGTCAACGCGCATGCGCGCAGCTTATCCCTTCCATCCCCGCAGAGATGTGCTCCATATTCTTCTTCCATTATATGGCCAACTTCAATAGGTTGAAGACATATACTATAATTCGCCTCCCCGATATATAACTCCCAAGTCTCATAGGTTCTAAATTATGCAGCTGCTATTTTTTCAGCCACGTGTCTGTGGTTTCAGTCTTGCATAATGCAGATAAGAACTGTTAGTGTGTCCCTGCATGTGTATAAAACACTCATAATAAACGGTTATGAGGGGCGTACGAAGCCACGTGCGAATCCTACCACAAATCCTACTGCCTTAGATAACTGCTGTTCTTCCGACTCAAGGGGATAGCATATAGATCGTGACAGCTTTGAGACGCAGGGTTGGTTATTGTTGCATGGTCAGTGTGGTAACCTTCCAGATTACCGAGTTAGTGTTAGAGAGCACCAGGTGGAATAAGCGTGATTAGCCACAGATAAGGGATCATCGAAGTGACACATAAATACTAAGCCCAACTTGTGATGGGTAACTTCCAACCCTCTTCTCAGCGAGGATTAACATGGCTAACCATGGAGTATTTAGCTTCCAGTGTATTATGATCAACTTTCGCTTACAACTTTTGGTCTTTTGTATGTTTTTGTTGTGGGCAACATGATCCCGCTTTGTAAGCATCGCCACACGGCTGGTATATACCTGATTCTATGAGAGAGACACTTCCTATTGTGTGAAGTGACTGATGCAATAAATGAATAATACGAAAGAACCCATGATGTTGAGTTTAGTGTGAGAATGTAACTTCAAATGATATAATTAGCCCCGCGAATTCCCCGCCCTTCACCTCAACAGGTGCTCTTGCTATCAAATACACCAGTATGCCACCTTGAGGAGCCTGGTAAAACACATGGCGACTGTACTTATACATGTACTATCGATTACTCCAGGCCATGACCGCCTGAGTTGCTCAAACCCTCACCCACGCATTGTACTCAGCAACTCGACCTGGAGGTGATCAGCTGCTCAGGGCCATGCCCTCCACGTGCCATCTACCTACTGGTTAGCACCCTCCTCATGACAGACCTCAATCCCCGGATGGATGGTTACTTCCTGGGAGTAGCCCACCAGATCACCCATATATTGTTAGCCTTCACCCCGGCGTACGTCCTTATGTGAGTTCCGCAGGCTGGCTGTCCGTTCGTAAACTTTCCATGGCCTATTCTCTTTTAAAGAGACTGTTCAGCCACATATAAGGCAATCAGGGATCATTTCGTCATTACATTACTACGATTAACGCAGACGTAAGTAATGACATCTTCTAATTTGTGCCGCCGAGTTTACATGATGGAAGTTATGTTGATAAGTTTTTAACATTATTATTTGACTGGAAATGTTCATGATATACTGTGGAGATCTGTTTTATTCAGTTATGTCGTTCCATCGATAACGGTGCCTCCCTAAAACCATGAACTACACGAATGTTAGCTGTAAATCATAACGCGCTCTGAATTTACCTCGCTAACGATGTGTATTCTTCCGCTTTAGTTACATAATGTAGATTTCATAAAATCTCCACTCATTCAAGTTGTGGGCATAATTGTGCACACATTAGACCGACAAGCAGGAAGGATAATGTCCGACAACATAAATGGCGACTGTCGAAGCAAGGATCTTTTTTCTGAGACCACAGCGCCGCGTAGCGACTGGAAGTCTGAAAATGTAACATTTTTGGTTTCCAAGGTGCTGTTACCAAGCAGCTTGCTAGGCAACCACTTTCCTTATATGGGGCTGAACAGTCTCTTTAAATTGAGCTAGTTGCCCCAAATTTATGATTATGGACATTTGCTTTCTGAAAATCAGCTCTGCATGCCCTTTTAGCCTGAGTTATAATTTGAAATATCATGCAACATTTACGCCCAAATGGCATCATGATTGATCTTGTCACAACATTTTGAAATTCATATTAATAGTGGCAGAGCTTCAAGGACTATTGGCCTCTTTTTTGGCAGGAAATTGATTTGCTCTGCCCTTCTTCGGATGAATCATGAATGTGTAGTGATATGGCCTGTTTTAATTGACTTGTGCTAATTAAGCATTCGGTTCCCGTTCGTCGTTACCCGGTTCCATACGTCATCATACAAAGCTGCGACGAACACGTTACATCATGTCACTATGATAACACATGGGCTGCTACAGAAACAATCGTCTTAGTCACCGGAAGATAATCATTGGCAGAATTCGGCCCCTGTAGGCGAGGGAAAGCAAAGCACGACGGCGTGTAGCTCCGGTGTAACGGTAACATGAATTATACGCAGACGTCTTGTAGGGCTAGACGGCGTGTAGGTTTCCTAATCTCCACGATGATCCGTCCGCTAAATCTCACCTCCCCTTTCCCTACAGGCCAGCCTCCATACTCACCCTAGTCGGCCAACTACGATGAGTGGCTATCCATCCAAATCCCGATTCCAAATTTAACCCCCTTCCAGAAATCTCGCAGCGCCAGTAAAGGGCCATCAACCGCCCATAACAATGTTGATATAACCAGCCGTTAGTGGTGAGAGCTTTTTTAGGGGGCAAAGGTGGTGTTTGTGATGCAGTGGGAACCTGGATATTACGTGTTAGCATGATACGGTCGCTGAATTTTTATCAACAGCATGTTGAAACAGTTCCACTTTTAAGAAGGCTTCTGGATCAGTTTAGTGTGAATGGAGATGGCGAATGGATAGCGCCCATAACAGCATTGGTCAAAAAGGGACTGTGAAGCCACATTCCATGGTTTTAGCTTTTATTATAACCATGGTTTAATTTCCTTGTCGTGGTTTGCTGCCGCTACTGAGGTCGATGTAGATAAGTCGCTTGCGGTTAGAAGAGCTGCTTGATGTGTGTGTTCTGTTCCCTCACCGACGCTGCGTGGCTGTCTGATATGTCACACTGAACCACAGAGCACTTAACATGCGTCAATTGCCGACAACTTAATGGTCCCAATAATAATTGTGGCAAACTTTGATGTTAATACGAGGGGTGGCAAGTCGTTAAAGTGCTATTAAGCTTGTATATATGGCACTGAGTAATCGTATCATACGGCACCGCTATCCATCTCTCTATAACCATATATATATGGTTATATTCCCCTCATTAACCATATGTATGGTGACCATTCGCTTTATGGCTATATGTCGCTCTCTCAGCTTCCTTTAATCATCCGGTTAGTTAACTTTTACTCGGCTCCCATTGATATTGCAATCATTCCCGCTATAACCACCAGTATGATTGTCATTCACCCTTGTGGTTATCATACCCTCTATAACCACCAATATGATAACCATTCACCCTTTAACCACCAATGTGGTTATCAATCCCTCTATAACAAATCTATATAGCTATTTATCGTAGTGGGTGTGGTTTAACGTGAAACACGATACACCTCTCAGATGATAAGTGAAATGCCAACCATTCAGACATGTTACAGACTCCTCGGCCACAGCTTCACCCTCGCTATCAACTAGACAGTTTTTACAAGGCGAGCGTGTTCCGCCTCTCCCAGCGCACTCTCGACGACACTTCTAAATCATGACTCACTGCTTCCTACCACGGGGGTTTCCGTTACTAACTTTACTCTACACGAAGATAACACACACAAACAATGTTTTAAATCGGTGGCTTAAGAGCTATGTTTGCGTTTTATGTTGCAGGCTATAGAAAAATTTTCCGCCAACACGAGTCAAATTGGAGAGGCTCTGAGCACTTTGTGTAAGCGTCTCCAGGAAACCGAGTTTCCTAACGACGTAACGTCGACAGAACAGCTGCACAGTGATCATCAGAAAGCGTGTAAGGAAGTGAGTGACGATCTCTCGGATACGATCCACCACGGAGAACTACTGCGTACGTGTATAAAGACAATCCGTGACGGCGAGGGGAAGGAGGTAGAAGTGGCCACAGAGGACCTCCCTGCCAACAAGCTCTCCCACGTCACTAACATCGACAGGTGCGTGCAAGCATTTATCTGACACGGGCGCTCGCGTCCCTATACCTATACCCTATACAGCCTGTCAGCTGGAAACCTGTGTAGATACAAACATTCGGTAATCATAATCTACCTGAGTAGTGCTCGGAATCCGCCCCAATAGGGCTCGGAATCGTGACTTCTGTATCCGAGTGCCTGTGTTTTCAATTACAGCTTTATGGTATCTTTGTTTACTACCACACTGCTGAAAAAAAGTAATAGCCCATTGTATGTGTTAGTGAACTTAGTAATATCTGTGGAATGCAGGGGAAATAGGTTTACTATGCTCTGATTCCTCAATGAGGGTGGAATATTTACAATCAGACTGGAAATATTCAACCGTAGGTAGAGACAGGTGTATAGTTTACCTGTACTTTATAAGTAACTTTGCCTCATTGGCTGAATGGACATTCAGCCAATGAGGCAAAGTTACTTATAACTGTCCCTAGCTAGTGTTCAATTTGTTCATTTGTAATTTTTAGTTTTCTTGATAAGTGATGATATGCCATACACAAATGGCTTTATATAATTATACTTAACCTCTCAAAAAACCAGTCTCCTTTTTGTCTTCAGTCCAGCACTAAGGCTCACTATTTACCTATAAACATCTTATCAATTCTCACCTGTAATCCACCAACCAGTCATCATCCCCACATTTCCACCATCTCAACTTTTGCATTAGCATTTCCACAATTGTTTCCTTAATTTCCTGCCATGCAGTAACAAGATGCTACAGTGATCTACACCACCATAAGGATTGACTTGTGACAGGTTACTACCATACAGGGCCTTCGCTGGTGTAAAATCACATATGACTCTAGGTCTCTAACAGAACCTGGTGGCATTGACTCATAAAAGATTTTTCTAATGCATTTTTTAATATTCACTCTTCCCCCAACTCTTTTGATCCAATATACTTGTCCTAATGTTAATGAGAATCATTATAACTTGTTTTCAACCTTATTATCACTGGGCTTCCTGCAACTCATCAGGCAATTGGTGGACATATCTGAAAGCAATGATTATAATTGTCAGAGGAAGAGGTCATTGGATGTCAGGCTGTATCATGCCCCATTAGACAAGGTCACATCATTATAACCTTCACCTTAACATTGACACGGAGCTCTTGAAGTCGGCTATTTATTTCTATTTGCTTTACAGACAGTCTTTATCGATAAGTGTACGTGGTGATGTTTACACCTCGACTATTATTTGTGATAGACAACCACTTTCTTGTCTGACGTCAATCGCGCTGTGTTGGAAAAAGAAAACACACCATTCCGCAGATGCCTCATCCTGGATGATACATCAGCATATCCAGCCTGGCATCTCAGCTATTTAGCCGCAAATCTTACCCCAAACAAGTGGGGATCTCAATATCTCATGGGTTTTTTCTGTACTTTGGCAGTTTTATTGTAGAAACTTTTTTTATTGTAACCCACAATAGTCTTAGCAGTGGCGGAATGACAATGCACATTGGTACCCCCACCCCCTTTTTCAGACTCATACACTGTGCTGTCATTGTATTAGCAGTCCACTACAGTTGATAGGATGGCTGTGGGTGAAGGTTTTGACTTGGCACTGAGCCTTGCTCTGTGTGGCTCCATCTCCAGTCTGACCTTTGGTAAAGATGTCAGACGTGATTGAGGTGAATTTTGAGGTGAATTTCTCCCAGTAGTATGCAACATGATGTATGTTTATGATGGTATGCTACAGAAATGTGGCCTACAACAGCTAATCCCCCCTCCCCCCTACTTAATATGGCACAGCTGTAAGGTACAGATAGTCTCTGGTGTGGTTTGAGGATGATGGTTTGTGACATGGTGTCCATGTCCACACTGCTGTCAACAAGTTATTTACTCCATCTTGTGCTGACATCACAAGGGATATGGGTTTGCCTTGGTGATCTTGAGACTTGTAATCAGGTTTCATTGAGCCACTGGTTACTCCTGGGTAGATTGGAATCAGACTCCCTTGTTTACTCCCATTCATCATCCCCTGCCCTTAACACCAGCGACCCCACATATCAGCATCAGTAACACAAACAGAAAGCGGAGTTTCCATTCCCCAGGAGTTTCCATTCCCCAGCCTGTAAGCTTATTCCAGAGCTCTGCGAAGGAAATGCCAGTAGCGTTTATGACCTCCATGCCCCACAGTACTTTGAGTTTTCATTCAGGGTCTTCTATTTCTTTCTCCTTTCACAAAAACACCTGACACTACTTAACACATTCCACTTCACGGGATACCGGGATACCACAGCTGATTGGTGTCATGATGTAGTCGTAACTCCAGGAGGAAGCCTTCATGATCTACCTGGTGAGTTCATCCTTGACTCTGTGTTTGTGTGTGTGTTGGTTAGATTACTCGTGCAGCTGCAAGAAACGTCCAGAAACTTTGACGAATTCTGTCTCCATCACGAGAAGAAGTTACTCCAATGTCTGCAGCTGCGCAAATTTGAGGAACTCTTTAAAGAGGTTAGCTGTATGGAATTATTAATTGGGATGATGATACTAAGGACAGTGATATCTCATGTAATATATATATATATATATATATATATATATATATATATATATATATATATATATATATATATATATATATATATATATACATATATTTACATATTTTGATGTTGAAATTCACTGCGATATATTTTGTTGTAACTCTTCTGTAGCAAACAGTGCATTTATTTGTTGGTGGTACATAGTTTTGCAACGTGGAGTTGCATTTTTTAAGCAAGCCATATTGATAGTGTATTGAATGGGTTACTTTATACACTGGGATGTTATGTAAGACCACCAGGGTGTAGGCTATATCATGAGTCGTGTGGTATGGTGTGCAGTACAAGTCGGTGTCAGAGAAACACCTTGAGGAGCTGTCTGCTATGACCGATGTGGGGGATTCTCTGCCCAACGTCAGCTTACTCACATCTGGTCTACAGCGCTTTGAGGAAATCTCTCAGGTAACATGACATATTAAGATAACAGCAGGTATAATCCAATCAAATGATGTCATTTAGGTTAAACCATATTAGAAGATAATTGGTGAGTGGGATCATTCAGATATCCTGAACAACTGCTTTACAAATGTCATCCTGTTTGCATTGATCATTCTTAAAGAGATTACTTGCTATTGAATATTCATCCTTGTGTGGGTGATTATAATTCATTCCTGTATTAATACAGACCTGTATAGCTTTTACCTGCGTTTTGTATGTCCAGGGAGACATGGAGCGTACTAACGAGCTGTGTGCCAGCGGGGAGCAGTTTGTAGAGGACGACCACTACGCTGTGGACTGTATACGCCCCAAGTGTATCGAGCTGCAGCGCATCTGTGAGCAATATAAGGAGCTACTGAGGCGGAGACATGAACTTCTCAGCAAGTCCCACCAGCTCCACTCACGACTACAGCAGGTAGGCTACTGGATGGAGAGATCCGTACAGGCAGGGTGATTTAGATGTCTGTACAGGCAGGGTGCTGGGGAGGTCCTTACAGGCAGGGTGCTGGAGATGTCCGTACAGGCAGGGTGCTGGAGATGTCCGTACAGGCAGGGTGCTGGCGATGTCCATACAGGCAGGGTGCTGGAGATGTCTGTACAGGCAGGGTGCTGGGGAAGTCCCTACAGGCAGGGTGTTGGAGAGGTCTCTACAGGCAGGGTGCTGGAGATGTCTGTACAGGCAGGGTGCTGGGGAAGTCCCTACAGGCAGGGTGCTGGAGAGGTCTCTACAGGCAGGGTGCTGGAGATGTCCGTACAGGCAGGGTGCTGGGGAGGTCCCTACAGGCAGGGTGCTGGCGATGTCCATACAGGCAGGGTGCTGGAGATGTCTGTACAGGCAGGGTGCTGGGGAGGTCCCTACAGGCAGGGTGCTGGCGATGTCCATACAGGCAGGGTGCTGGAGATGATGTACAGGCAGGGTAAGTCCCTACAGGCAGGGTGTTGGAGAGGTCTCTACAGGCAGGGTGCTGGAGAGGTCTGTACAGGCAGGGTGCTGAAGATGTCAATACAGGCAGGGTGCTGGAGATGTCCGTACAGGCAGGGTGCTGGAGATGTCCGTACAGGCAGGGTGCTGGGGAGGTCCCTACAGGCAGGGTGCTGGCGATGTCCATACAGGCAGGGTGCTGGAGATGTCTGTACAGGCAGGGTGCTGGGGAGGTCCCTACAGGCAGGGTGTTGGAGAAGTCTCTACAGGCAGGGTGCTGAAGATGTCAATACAGGCAGGGTGCTGGAGATGTCCGTACAGGCAGGGTGCTGGAGATGTCTGTACAGGCAGGGTGCTGGAGATGTCTGTACAGGCAGGGTGCTGGAGAGGTCTGTACAGGCAGGGTGCTGGAGATGTCAATACAGGCAGGGTGCTGGAGATGTCCGTACAGGCAGGGTGCTGGAGATGTCTGTACAGGCAGGGTGCTGGAGAGGTCTGTACAGGCAGGGTGCTGGAGAGGTCTGTACAGGCAGGGTGCTGGAGATGTCTGTACAGGCAGGGTGCTGGAGAGGTCTGTACAGGCAGGGTGCTGGAGAGGTCTGTACAGGCAGGGTGCTGGAGAGGTCTGTACAGGCAGGGTGCTGGAGATGTCAATACATGCAGGGTGCAGGGGAGGTCCATGCAGGCAGGGCAATGGAGGGTCCGTACAGGGATGTAAGGTCAGGTTAAAGGTTCACTGTCTTCTGAGTCTGGTACTGGCTTATGTCACTGGGGAATGGGTAAGTTGATTGGGGAAAGGGTCATATCAAAATTGGATTGATTTGCTATCTGAGTAATGGCCCTTTATGTGATAATGTTTTTGTAGTTTTATTAATTTAGGATGAGGTCAGTGAGAACGGTGCAATGAATTATGCATGGGTGGAGTTATATGTCCATATTGGCTAATTGGTATGATGTATCACTGTGCATCACAACACCCCCAGCTGCTCTGAGCACTCACCTAATGACCTGTTCTCACCTGTCAGGTATCAGAATGGTGTGAGGAGGGGCAGGAGTTGATGACATCACAGGAGCTTGTGGACTGGAGTCTTCCTAAAGCTGATGTAGCCCTGGCCATCTCTCAGCTGGATGGCCTGTTGGCACGGCAATCAGACATACGCATCAGCAATCCACAGGAGCTGCATGATCAATATGACTGTGTCATGTCTCCTGAAATGAAGGCGAGTTGCTGGTTTCACGACGTTTCATGACGTTTCATGACGTTTCATGACGTTTTGACGTATTTGTCTGTATGTGTTTGATGACTATCTCTGTTTGGAGCTGATTTGTTCCTGATTTATACTCTATATCATTTACACTTTGTTGTTGATGGGAGAACAAACGGAAAATTGAATCAGATTACCGGTTTTTCAGCATGTAAATTCTGTGCAATTTTAAAAACTGATTTATAATGGTAGTTGATTGAACTGTTTGAACTTTAGGCACGGGTACAGGAATCATTCCATCGTATGGAAAATGTCAAAGCCCAGTGTGTCAAACAGCGACAGTCCTTAAAGACTCTAGTCAACAGGCATCAGTCCCCAGCCCATCCCACAGCCAATCATATCAAGTCACCCAATGGCTCACTCCTCAAACCTGATGGCACTGAAATAGGGAACCAGAATGAGGCAGGAGACAAGGTGAGTAGATCCCCATCACCTGTGATTATCTGTATTCGCTGTGCTAGAATCACTGTAAGATGGGTTGCCCATCTTTAGATTACTTACAAAAAATGTACTTTTATGTTTCTTGGTGGATTTATTTGTGGTGCCTCCCATCACAACAAGCCTTGTAGCATTCCTAGTGTGTTCAGCTTACACTATGAACTACCTACTTCATTTATTTGCTGGATTTTGTGATGGATATTCATGTATATTTCCCACAGAGCTGCCTAGTTTGGTGGGAACTTTGTGCTGAATGGCTGTTTGTTCTGTTTGTCTTACCAACTCATCAATATATATTCCTGTCATGTGAATCTTGTACAACAATCTTGTACAACTGATGGTGGATATTCAGACTATGTGCTTGTGTACTGCTATTGAGCCATCACCTAGTCTATACCTGAACCTACAATATCCCCACACATGTTGTACAGCATGAAGAGAGGCGACGGAGTTCACACCGGGCCCAGAGGAAGTCAGTCCCTGACTCGTCTGATTCCGACTCGCCATCAGCCCTCCCTGGTGAACAAAACACTGACACCATCCGTCAGAAACGCAAGTAAGTTACTCCTAACAGCTACTGCTTCTTATAACTTACAACACCAATCCTTGTATCAATTATGTGTATGTACCTGTGTAGTTTCAACTAGCATGATATCAAATGTTTGCATTGTATTCAAAACTTCTTGGATTAAGAGGTCCTTCCATCTAATATATTATTGATGAGCACCTGATATCATATGTTATTTGTGTGTATAATTATATTAAAATTTTAGAGTTTAGCTTTGCTTGAGAAATTATTATCTATAGCCATTTGACTGATATCAGCGCTTTCTTGTTTAATTTACCTAGAATGAAACGGAAGATCAAAAGGTACAATACATGTGTGGGGGTCATAGTCCTGTAGTTATTTCTAATGGGGCATTGCATGTATAGATTAACTCCGGTTTAGATTAGGTTCTTTGAAGCACCTGCAGGTTGAGGTGCCACCTTTATTTACTTCTGTTGATGTGGATTAAGTTAATGTGTTTGGTTTGAAGGTATTTATCAGTAGCTTACTAACTGGCATGCTGCACTGTGGAGGATTTCATTTGAGTGAACTTCTTAAGAAACCAACCCCCCCACCCCCCTGCCCCGCCCCGCCCCACCAACCTCTTATAGTTTGATTATTGTCATTTCTATAATTTTGATGAATGTACCAACCCCTTTAATCACTGTTTATTGACAACTTCAACGGAGTTTCTGGGTATTCTTGTATCAGAGGAAGTTTTATTGGACGCTCGTCCCTGTTCCAGTCAGGATCTTGCTCTCACACCCTGCTCTACAGGCATGATGAGACTTACTTCACTTCTCTAGCTCCACCTACCCTGTGTTGATATACCCAATAGCTCTGTCAAGCCTTAAGAAGCTGTCCTGATCCATAATCTGCTGCCAGATACCTTATATTACTCGGCCTATAAGCATAGGCCAACCACTTAAATATTACTCTAGTCCCGAATTATAGATCAGCTAACCATTTTATAAGCCTCAACGAATTGCGAGATGAATCTATTAGAATTGTTATCTTAAGAAATTGCTACAGATAGTTGTACTCATCAGATCAGACATTTTTTAATTCACATCGTTTGATGATGTTAACACTCCTGCAATATCCTCTTTAACAATCTATAGAAGCCTTACCATATTGACCTCAGGAGTTGCTTAATATATGATTACTTGAAGTAATCAGTTAACACACCCAAGGATCATAATGATCCTTGGGTGTGTTAACTGATTCATGCTGTTCAATGCACATGCAATTTTAATAGACTCTAATTGCCACCTGAACATTGCTAGGCTTGAAATGTGCTTGATCATATATTTTAACATTGGCATTCTTTACCTTGATAATCCTAAATAGCAAAAGCATTCTCGTAGAACACGAACCCACTGAACCAGCTCCTATTCAGCCTTAGTGCTGATAGAATTTGTAATAGGTGAATTCATCGCTAATAATGTGTCTAAGCTGCTTCTATCAATATAGACTTCTATCAACAGTTCACTTTATACGTCATCGTTTGTTTGTTCTGACCTTTTATCCTGCTGTCTTTGATTTGATTTTTGGTCAATGTGCTTATCCTGGTGAGCTTGGCTTATTTATTTATGCACTCACATTTATATACAACTCATAGCTATGTATGTAACACTATATGTGTACACTTGACCTATTGTATATACCATGTGTATTGGCATTGTATTAGTGCTTTGTTTTCGTCTGATAAAGTCTGCTGTATCGTCATCAACCATCATTGATGTGCATGGCCATTTTAACCTTTGTCTCGTGTCTTCAGACATGTTGTTCGAGAGCTCATAGAAACTGAGCGAATATATGTGTCTGAGTTGAAGGAGATTCTAGAGGTAAGAAATAACTCTTCTCCGTTCCTTATAACTGTGTCTCATGTAAACGCGTGTCTCCATTGGCCACATCCACCTGTATGGCTGTGTTGTAGGGCTATGCCTGGCAGATGGAGAGCAATCACATGAAGCACCTTGTGCCCCAGGAACTTGTTGACCGCAAACGTGTCTTATTTGGCAATATGGAGGAAATCTATGAATTCCACGCCAAGTAAGTTACTGAGTTA
Source organism: Urechis unicinctus (assembly GCA_034190875.2). Classification (NCBI taxonomy): domain Eukaryota; kingdom Metazoa; phylum Annelida; class Polychaeta; order Xenopneusta; family Urechidae; genus Urechis; species Urechis unicinctus. The sequence continues at coordinate 25,551,379 of CM067348.1, read as the reverse complement.
ATTCATGCTTATTAAATTGGCGGGTGTCATCTCTGTTTCCTATATTTAAGTAATGACTTATTAGTAATGTATGTATATATGTGATTGCAGTGTGTTTCTGAAGGAGCTAGAGAACTGTAAGAACACACCTGCCCTCGTTGGTCGATGCTTTGCTGACCGAGTGAGTGCCCCTCATATAGTCCCTATTCCAGCTCATTTATAATGTTGACTCTGGGTGAGTGAGTGTCACAGAGAAAAAAAACAGAGATTATCTTGATGTGTGTAGAAAGAAGAGTTTGAGATGTACACCTATTACTGCCAGAATAAACCCGCATCTGAAAACCTGCGCCGGGAGATTGGGGACAATAATCAATTCTTCAAGGTGTGTGCCTATATGTGCCAATTCGTCCTCATCTTAACACAGTTAATTTCATTGTGGGAATATTCGTCACCTGTCAGTTAAAGACTTGATTAGCATTTAATTTCCACAAATTGATATCGAGAATTCCAAGTTTTATGTTTAAACATGCATAAGGTCATGTGCATCATATCTGAAATTTATCTGTTTCCATTATATTGGCTAGTTGAATGTATCCCAATATAACAACCCTTTGCCTTATGTTTGTATTGTAGGAATGTCAGAAGAAACTGGATCACAAGTTACCCCTTGGAGCTTACCTACTCAAGCCAGTTCAGCGCATCACCAAATACCAGCTGCTTATTAGAGTAAATACTACCTCCCTGTATTCTCTACTGGACACGTTGATTGGGACTGGATATTACCTATATAATATATCAAAAGGGTATACTCTAACTGATGGTGGACAGCATTTTTCGTTGCTGGTATGTGTTGACAAATGCTAACGTTGTTTTGTGATGTGGTGCTAGGAGATGTTGAAGTACACACATCAGGAAGGTGGTAGTGCAGTGGGCTGTAAGGAGCTACAGGATGCCCTCGATGCTATGCTCCACCTTCTCAAATACCTCAATGATATCATGCACCAGATCGCCATCATCGGACACCCTGTAAGCTAACTCCTGACATACCTATCGCTCACCTCTAGTTGTCGGTCGTTATTCTAAAGCATCAGCAGATTGCAGCTGCTTATTCTCCTGTTGAATCCTTCCTTGGTTGATCTTCTGTTAAGTTTTGTAATTTTGTGACCAGTTATGATCTCATGATGATTTTTCTTAACTCCCCCCTTAACCCCCGTGAGCACAGACCATTATGATCCTATTGCTCAAGATTGAACCCTGTCAGTGTTATAAAGAATTTATATGATACAACAGTATACAATCTTTTACCCCAAGCCCCTGTGTTAATGAGTCCTCAGAACTGACTAAGTGGTTTGTTGTTCAGGGGAATTTAGCCGACCTGGGCAAGCTCCACATGCAGGGATCATTTAGTGTGTGGCCAGCGGGCAAGAAAAACAAGGATCTTCGCTTTAAAGCCATGCAGCGTCACATCTTCCTCTATGAGAATACAGTGCTCTTCTGTAAGAAGAAAGACGACCCACACAATGCTGAGAAAGCCTCCTATATATACAAACACTCTCTCAAGGTAAACATTATATACTATTCCTAAACTGCACTTGTCAAACATGTCTTTCTGAATTTCCATTTTCTTTGTTTGATTTTGAAATGTCACATAGTTTGTCGAATGTTATCTTCTTAAATTTGGAGGTGTTGTGCTTGAATAAATATGGACTGATACTGTGCATACCAGAGCTTAAGAGATGCAATACCAGACAAATTTCAATTGTGTCCGATGGCAGGTTCCATATTTATACATTCACAGCCAAAGGTCCATGCTAATTCATGCACAGCCCCAGCTCTATGCTGATTCATTCACAACCACGGGTTAATGCTAGGTTTGTGTTGATGGTTCACTGAGACGGGATCAGCCATGGTTCGCAACAACTGGTTGATGATTCAGTTCTTATTGTTACAGACATCGCAGATAGGAATAACAGAGAATCATAAAGGCGAGAAGCGTAAGTTTGAGATCTGGCTTCACGGTCACTCTGAGGCTTATATCATCCTGGTGAGTTTATGCCTTCATGCCTCTATTTTCTGTCGGAGTCGCTTGAGAACCTGCCACTGACTCATTACGTGTGTGCCTGCAGGCTCCCAGTGTAGAAGTCAAGGCATCGTGGATCAGTGCAATTAAACAAATCCTACATAGGCAATTTGAAAAAATCAAAGGTGATATTTTCTGTTGATTATTAATCGCTAATCACCCACAATTAATTACAGCCTGTCAATCATGGTATCGAGTAATTATCCACTGTACATTCCACGGGTGTTGTCAGTATTTTACAAAATAAATGGTATATAATTAGCCCTTGTCTTCATGATGAGATGTTATTGCCTTACAGCCAGTACCAAGCGTGAGATCGCAACAGTTCCTATCATGAACAGCCTTGAGCACTCCCCCTCCCCTCCCCCAGGCAGCCCCCTCCTCGTCCCCCCATCTCCCTCACTCTCAACCACCTCCACCTCCTCCAACGAATCCAAATCCACCCCCAACAACAACCATAGCAGCCAGGCAGAACCCATGGCTAAGGAAGATGTTATTACACCGCGAGTAGCTGGGTCGCATGCCATGGCTGCAGCGCCTCAAGGAGTGCATGTTCACGGGCTTGAAGGGAGGAGGTATACCGATGATGAAGATGTGGGCTGGACGAGTGATGATACGGAAGATGATAATGTCTCTGTTTGTCCTGAGCCATTTGTCTCTGATGCAGCCATGATGGTAAGGAGTTCTTTTTGAAATGCATATAGTACGATTTTGTTTTTGTACACACACAAAAATTGTTAGGTTTTGTTCATACCTTTTAATATATGTTGTGATGAATTAATAAAGACTTTTATTGCCTGCAGGAGTTACAGTGTCAGCATTACCTAGCCCTAGCTGACTATGTTGCCATGGACTCGGGCGAGCTGAGTATAGCTGAGGGGGATCTCTTAGAAGTGGTCAAGATAGGGTCAGAGGGTTGGTGGTTTGTAAGGAACGTGCATTCTGGTGTTGAAGGCTGGACCCCTGCAAGCTACCTGGAGCCAAACAAACGAGGCAGTACTTATTCCAACCTGTCTACACTCTCGAGCGGATCCACTGGTAAGGTGATTATGTCTATTTACTTGTACAGTTGTAGTCGGTTGTGAATCCTGGCTCCTGATTGGCTGATTATAGTAGCAGCCCCGCCCACCTTGTTTGGATTGGCTTGTTACTAACAGCATGTTGTGGTTTGTTGTTGTTTTAACTTCCTTGGTGTTATTTGATTTTTTCTCTTTTTACTTTAGTCCATGCATTTTGATGTTGTAATAATGATTAATATTTCTAACCCAAAACTCTTTAACTATTTTTTTTAGTTCCTTCTGAAGTATGTGTCTGTATTTGCATGAAACATTTAACATGTTAGAAAGTCTTATAAAAACTGTTGTCATTTATAATGTAACAGCCAGGTTCTCATTGCATAGCATCACAGCTGCCTTCCTTCTTAAGCATGGTAACATGACCAAGGTTATTTTGCTTATATTGTGTAATGTTATATGATTACTGGACATGTTGGAGACAAATTACTACTTAATGGCATGTTTGAGAGATAATGCTTGCATACTGTTAAGGAAACCACAGCTACAAAGAGCTTATTGTCAGGCTTGGTGTATGTCATATGAACATACACAGTGCTGGTCTTGGGACCCTGATGTGGAGTGCCTGCAATGCTAACGCTGAATGCTCCTCCGTCTTGTTAAGCTTTAATTCTCCTTTTGCCATGGTTATCCTTGGCACTGTCCTGTTGTTATGGTTACCCAGTGCATTGTCTAACTCATATCTGTACGTTATGCAGACTCAGGAGGAGGAGGAGGAGGAGGATTTGGAATGGGAGGTGTCATTAGTTTAGGCTCTGCCCACTTTCACCCAAGCTCCCCACATCCATCAAGACCTGCCTCTGTCCATTCCAGTTCCAGCTGCAACAGCATAAGCACCAACACTAGTTCCAAAAGGAGATCGGAAACCTATGTCTAAACACACAGGCCTCTCCGTATTCAGGGCACAACATGAGGAATAGGACTATATGTGTGCTTTGTATGCAAGTGCTTTTGTTCTCAGATTTTGCATTTGGAACCATGCTTAACCACAATTGAGGCAGGACGCCATGTGACGAGGCAGAATATGTTGACAATTTGGGTGACCATTTGATGGAATGTGATCGATCAGCGTGTGATTTATACCCTTCTTGGGTGATCTGGAGATCTGATGTGGACTGGGATAACGTACACTGATCCCAAATAAACACAGTCGTACAACGGACAAATTGTTTGACTGCTTTTTCACGTGTGTGGGAATGATGAGGATGAAGAAGGTGGTGACCCGTCAGCCAAAGTGTTGATCTCTCATAAGATACTGCTCCTTGCGGGTCAAGTCATCTGTCCAACGTCCCGCCCACTCTCCAATGTGGATTCTTAATGATATGTGATTACTAATAAAGCATTATAGGCTGTTGGCACTGTAATAACCTGTATTTCAGCACAATAGAATGATTATATATATATATACTGGTTGAAGTAACTGCTCTCCAAATTTGTGCTGGCAGCAGGCACTGTAATAACCTGTATTTCAGCACAATAGAATGATTATGAAGGTTATGATTATATACATTTCTCACATTTCATTTGGGAGCTGAATTGGTTGAAGTTCCCATTTCTGGTTGCACTGGTGCTATTGCTGGAGTATAGGATGTGGTGCACTTGTTAATATTGCTGTGGTCAAGTAACTGGCTTCTTCTCACTGTGTGCTTTGTATGTATAAATGATTATTCATGCAAGCTCTCTTAGCAAATTTTTTTTGTGCTGGCAGTGTCAGACTGTCGGTCCGTCCTCTCCTTAACTTTTTTAAGGTACAATTTGTTAAAAATTAAGCTAGCCCACCTCTCTTATGTCAATATCTCTATACACATTATAAATCGGTTTTGTCAGCCCGGATGTGACAAGTAGGATGTAGTTAAGAAATCCGTCCATTATTGTATATTGCACACTCCAAGCAACACATGCATTTCTCACGAGAGTAGCTCCGTCGTAACGGTAACATGAATTTATACCTCAGACGTCTTGTAGGGCTATCACGAGAGTAGAGGTTGTTGGTTGAGGAAGCTGCAGCATCTTTCACTGATACAGAATCGTTCAACAATCTCGAAATTTCGAAGTTTGGGGCAATAACTAAGGTTGACATAGCCGTGCACGACATCTCATTGGTGTATATTTATACTACCGTCTAGCTCCGGTCGTAACGGTAACATGAATTTAACCCTATATCTACTCAGACGTCTTGTAGGGCTAACTACCTTCGTGCGCGGCTAATGTTGACATTGCAATGCATTGGCTGGGAATCGACATTACAAGCTTTCAAGGAGCGTTGTCGCGATATGAGTCACGCAGCTAATAGTATGGAGGAGATTGTCAAAACCACGACAAAGGTCAAGCTTTCGGTATACGATGCATTCATCCACCGCTGCAGCTGATGGTTCTCATAAATTTTTCGAATCTCCCTTTCAATATTTACGTTGGTCTGTTGGGCAAACCAAACAAGTCTTCGATACAATGTAAATGACGAAACTGCAATACTAGGTGGCGCTGCACCGCGGCGACACGCAGTCTAGTGTGTGCTCGTGTTTTTCTGTCATTTTCCTCGTGTTTTGGCGTTTGTTGGGCTTGTGTTTTTAGTGCAGTGTGTGAATAAGTATTTGTAGATGTAAAGCAAATTCCCGAATAGGGCTTATAAATTATCTTATCTTATATTTTCATTTGTTCTGTTCTTGTTCCAACCATCGTCTCACTGTCTCTTCAGACAACAACAGAAGCTGCCGGAAGCCTTCGCCGTCAAAAAGAAAGAAAACTCCGCCTCTGACTGCGACGACGACAACTTACTACTTTCGATCTCTCACTTCCGAGCTAGAGGCTGACAAGGTTTCCGAAGTCAGGCTCCGTCCGCACATTTGTGACAAAATCCTGACGCGATATCCACAGTTTGTTAGCTCCTCCAATATCGTCTACCTCATGGGCCGGGTAACGTTGGATTTATCCTGGGGCGCTCGTTGATAATATTGCCTGCGGGAGAAATCCGATTCACAAATCTGTTTTATCCTATTAGTGGCCGCTATTCAAGTCACAAATCTGTTTATTTAGTGGCCGCTATTCAATTAACCGCCTTGCCGTTACAAACCATAGCATCGTTTGGACTGACCACGGAATCAGCTAAGTTTTTTGGGGTTTTTTTTTCAGTTGCGAAGCTTAATAAACTTACTTTTTCATTATGAATCGTTAGTTCGGTATATGGATGGGGCCCTTGTAGCTCCTCGAGGTGGCTAGATATGATTTAGGATCATTAAATTTTGGTATATGTATTGGTGACCCTTTTAAACAAATTGTATATGAATGGGTCTTTTTTCTGAGATTTGGTATGTTAATGGTTCCCTTTTCTCACTTTGGCTTGGTATAGATATGGTCCGGTTTTTGTTTCCCTTGGCGGCACACCCCTACCCTTTTCCAATGAGAGAACCCCCCCGCGGGATGCGAACGACCTAACTATAAGACTGACCCGTCCACAGTCTTCAGAATGGACCACTAGCGTATTATCATTATTTCACATTTCCATCGGCCAATACTTGGTGTTGTTTATCAAGATATTACAAAATTTACGAATTGTTATTACGTGTATCGTATGTGCCATCAGCAGTTTGGCAGCCCGCTGTGTTTATTCTGTATTCATTGACTACCACTCCCCGGGCTCCCACGTACTATACGAATGGTCTGAATTAACGAATCTGGGTTATTATGTGTGTGGTTTGAGGAGTTTAATGGATTATTGTGTTTGAATATTTCCATTTGGTTGAATGCTGAGTCAGAATTTTTGTCTTCACATTTGAGAACGATAATAACTAAGATAAGATAAGATAATTTATTAGCCCTATTCGGGAATTTGCTTTACAGTCTACAATTGACTCGTGTCTCTCTGTCACTCTCCTCGTGTCCCAGCCCCTGCTAGGCCCGTGTTTTGGCAGGAAAATTCCAGATGGCGCTGGAAGACGGGTGCTGTGATGAAGAAGCAGATATCGAGCAGTTCCTTCCTGGTGTAGGACAGCATATGCTTTATTTGCACACGGTCGTCACATGATCGGCAACTCACGTTCATATTGATGTGGTGGTCAGAAAGACGGCTGGTCGTTTGGTGACGATATTGAGAATTCTTTTCAAGATGAAGAATCTGCAACAGACGAAAATGTCCCCAAATCTGAGCGCCATAAATAACCAAATATGCATTCATAGCAGCCAGGCATCGCAACGTGGCCATCGTCTCCCGCCTGCATTGCTATAGTAACGACGCCCCACACTGCATCATCTCAGATATCATAACGGTAGCTCCCATCCCTCGCCATAAGCAGTCATTGGTCAACCCCGAGGTATCATAGCGGTATCTCCATAGACGTTCCATGTGTAGCTATCATAACGGAAACTCATCCTCATCCTCATTGGCGCGTTTGATATATTGAGACAAAAATGTTTATTCATTGTATTACCAAATCATGCTTCAACAGTCACAAAGTTCACTGGAGTGACGTCTACAAGTGGTATTCTCATAACATAGTACCTGCCCCTTAAAATAGAATGGAATAATTAAATTATCAATGACGACTTTTTGTGGCGAATAATTGTAAAATATCGACACCTTTTAATGTTTAATGTTTTGATATATTAATTGACGTTCAATTGTTACTAATATTTATAGTTAAGTGTTGACGCTTGTTGGTGATGATTGTTAAGTGTGATTATTGTTAAGTGTTGACGCTTGTTGGTGATGAGTGTTAAGTTTTCACTGTTGTTGGTGATAATTGTTAGCAAATTTTGTATATTTTTGTTGACATCGATTGCAGTTAATTGTTTATGTATATCTAAGTTTTGTTGGTAAACAAAGCTTTGTGTTAAATGCTGGTATTTGTTAATAACTGATATTTGTTTGCAATTTAGCAATGGTAATCATTGACCCGTGTTGACAGCTGGTGGGGGTGATTGTTAGTTGACAACCGACTTCTTGTTGATTATTGAATACTGATGTTATTCAACGACTGACGTTTGTTAATCTCTTATGAATGTTTTCAAGTTAACTATAGTAAATGTTGACTTGCGGTGATGCTTCTTGTTGGCATGTCATAAATACTGACATTCTTGTTGGCATGTCGTAAATACTGACATTCTTGTTGGCATGTCGTAAATACTGACATTCTTGTTGGCATGTCGTGAATACTGACATTCTTGTTGGCATGTCGCATATACTGACATTTTTAACATAATGATATTTAATTGCAAACACCTTATGTTAATTGTCGACCAAAGCTGACGCCCTGTAGCGGCGCTTATTTGTTGATGACTAAACTCTCTTTACATTTTACCAATTGTTGACGCCTGTTGATGGCGATAATTCATTGATGCTTGTAAATCACTGACTATGATAATCGAGTTTTTGTGACATTTGTTTATTACTGTTGGTTACGAATTATTGTTGATAATCTGGCTCTGATTAATTTTAGCAAGTGTTGACTTCCGTTGGTGGCGAATGTTTGTCGATTAATGACATGCTGATGACTGACGATTTGACATTATTGAGGATTTGTTAATCACTAAAATCTACTATCATGCAATTGGTGTCGATTGTTTCTTGGTTTACAGGCCCGTAACCAGGAATTAATGTGAGGGGTATCTGAATTGAGCTAAGCGGAACTTCTAGCATACACTGCCATTTTGACCATGAAAAGCGGCATGCTTCACAAACATCCATATACTATTACTACCCTCGATATGTGACTGATTCACTTGTAAAGTATAATTTTAGCAAATCATGACCTTTTTTTGCTGAATTTTTTTCATGCATAAAGAGAGCGTATAAGAACTTCAAAATATACAGAAAACATGTACAACAGGACCATTCTCTGCACTGCATGTCCTGCAGATTAATTTATTGCACCCAATAATGTAAACTGGCAACTTGATTGAATGTTGCATCTTCAACAGATAAATTGGAAACAATAATATTATACACAATGGCTTTAAGTATAAGGACTGAAAACAAAATACTGAACCTGAAAACTGAGAAAATCATATGCCTATATATGAAAATGTAAATAATGACTTAAAATCACAATTCATATTAAGATCAGGAGGAAACATGACCATGAGCACTAGTGCAAAGAGAAAAACAGGGAAAACACCAGACTTTAAATGCAATGACCATAAACAAATAAATAAAGAGAAAATTTTGTCTGAAACATACACATGAATTTGGTTAAAAACAAATTCCCTGAAGTGTGCTGTAAACCTCAACTTGAATAATGTAAACTGTAAGACAAGACTAACTTAAGTACTTATTGCTGATAATGCAATGCAAATATCAAATATGAGTAAAACCAACTCAAAATGTAAGTCCTGGTGCTATACCATTTTCAAACTAGGGAATTACATGAATATTTCAATAAAAACATCCATGTACCAAATACACTGACATTGTTTCACAGATTATATATAAAGTCCAACTCCAATCTTCTAATGTGCTTGCATGCGAATCTCTGCACAACTTCATCCAAATTTATATGTCATAATGTGTGTGAATCAGTGCCAAACTTGACAGCCTCTCTTCTGTCATGCAGGCTCCCATGAAATTGTGAAGTCTCTGCATGGTGCTGGTACTGCTCTCGCATTCACACGATTTCTGACCACTGTTCATTTCGTTAACTTTGGCTTCAACTTCCATTGGTGTCATGGTTGATGTCACAATTCGCTCAATATCATAAAGGAATGTTGCTGTAAAGAAAGAAATATGAATACATAATCTCAATTGCTCACTTTTTTCAATATCTGATACAATAGCCTAGTAATATAAAACCTGATGATGCAGAGTATGTTTGCTCACTAATAGAAATTAACCACATTATAGTAGTTAGAACAACTTCAAATGAAATTATTGAAGGTATAATTTCTTTTGTTCAAAACCATATATGTCACAAAAAAAGGCAATCTTCTCTTGTTAAGTTCAATCTTTAAATTTCTCAGCCTTCAAGTGATATCAATACTTTTTTTTAAATCAAATCATTGTATAAATACAGTGTCTTACATGAGGAACTGCAGGTAGGCACATGCTTAACTGGGAAGTCAGATAACCGTACCTCGGCTCTTTTAAGCTCTTGCTGACGTTTTACTTAATCGTCCAAATCTTCAAGAACTGGTGTCTTGTCACCATTGCAAGATGAATCTTAAATGGAAGATTATCACAGACATTGTCACGAACGACAGATACAGAAATATTTCCACGCATTAAGTGTATACATGTGTGCGTGATTGGCTGTGATCGTTTGAGGTTATATGAGTGGGGACCAAATCATATTTATCACTAACAAGTTATTCCTTATTTCCATCAAATTTCTATGATGACGGAGATAGAGCTACGACACGATCATTTCAAGATTTATGCCATTAGACACTAATTGAAAATTTGATAACAATATTAAGCCATCATTCGGTAAACTTACCTTCAGTTTTTTTCTTATTTTGGAAAAGTTTTCGATGCTCAGACAACTTTTTGCAGCTCTTTTACGATCTCTTCCCCGTTGTTCGCGCCTCCCCATTTCGATGGCATGATTTCTTGTGTTTACCGCCAGAGGGCTTTCACTTTCCATTCGCTCTCGCTCGCCAGGTGTCGCGCTAAGAAGTAAACGGTCGCGTAATTTTTAACTTGGCGATTCGATATCGCCAAGTTAAAAATTACGCGATCGTTATGGTGATCGGTCCGGTTTGTATGTTTGTATGTATGTTTGTATGTTGGTTGGTTAACCGCGATACAGGTCGCAATTTTTGAAATTTTTCAGATTTTTTTTTTAAATGGTTGGGAGCAAAAGTGCGCAGAACCGAGCGGTTTTGTTTTGACCTTGACCCAAATTAAGGTCAAGGTCATCGAATAACTGAAAAGCTAGTATCTCGAATATCTCGAAATAATGGTCGAACTCCGTTAATAAACTGACATATGTCGAACCAACGTTACAAGCGCCTAAGGTACACCATTGTGTATCGGTCCAAATGACAACACAAGTTTCATGAATACAATTTTTTAATTTCGCGATACAGGTCACAATTGTTGAAATTTCCCAATGTTTTCTTCTTCAATCGTTAGGCGTCAATGATGTGCAGAACCGAGAGGTTTTGTTTTGACCTTGACCCAGAACTAAGGTCAAGGTCATCGAATAACTGAAAACTAACATCTTGAATAACTCCGTTAATAATGGTCGGATTGTTACAAAATTTACACCATTGTGTAGCTCATTCTAGTTGCAAACTTTTTTATTGATAAAAAAAACCCGAAAAAACGTGGTATCGGTCCAAATGGCAACATAAGTTTCATGAATATTTTGAGCCCCTTTAAAACCGTCAATACATGTCCGATGGTATATTTTTTGGTGATTATTTTTATAAGGCCAAGTTCCCCCATGGTTTCATGGGCATCTTGTTATGATCTCGGTAGCATGTTTTTAACACAGTAAAAACTCACTAAGGAAAGCGTCCGCGACAATAAGGTATTGAGCTTCCCTTTCAGATATCTTAACATCAAGTAGAATGTTTACTGAAAACTGCGTTAGAACTTCGTTCAAAGTGCTGATGGCTATGCAAGAGGTTCTCTCGCTCATCCACAGGACGAAGTAAGTGAACACGCCACCCGTGAGCACCGCGCTACTTTGTCGCAGCGTCTCTTAAATTCACATAGCATTTTCTGATCGATTCGGGGGCGTGGTCGCCATATCGGGGGCGTGGTCGCCATAGCTGTAACAGAAGCCCGGGGGGAGGGGGGGGAGGGAGCCCAGTCCCGTGATGTTGGATCAACAGTCCTATGTGCTTTTTTTGATTTTATAGTAGCGCCACCTGAGAACGGACATGTGTTTCACTCATTTGCATACTCACCGCAAAGCTAGCTAGAGTGAGCCCTCTTAGCATAGCGTAGCATAGCATAGGCTCTTCGATTCATTGCGTTTTCAAAGAATTAATCGACATTGACACGTGTAAGAGGGTTTCCCCTTCTCAATGCGATTGCGTTATGATGTTACGCAGGTTTCCTCAACCTCTCTAATGAACCTTAATACATGCGTTCTTTGACAGCTTATTTATTTATCAGGTATATAAAGATCGTGGATATCAAAGTCCATCTTAATATAAGCAGTCATAATACAGGCCGAGGTCACCGAACTCTTCTGGCTCAAAGACTACTTTGGGACAGCCAGGGATCTGTGGGATGATAGGCTGGATCCAGTGAGAAAACGTGCGTGTGAATGCCGAGATTTCCTGTCCACAAGCCTCCAGACCCACGGAGGTATCACGCAGACCAGAGAAAAGGTTGAAATCAAACTTGAAAAGACCCTAGACACAGTACAAAGTTCATTATGGACATGGTTGTCATTTCCATTATGCACAGTACTAATTTCCCCAAGGAGAAATAAGTGAGACAATCTCCCCAGAAGAGATCGTCGTCTGACAGTTATTGCCTGTGAATAATTAAATTACATTAGAATCACCAACAGACGTGATTTATTGAGAATACCAATATTTCATTGACCTATTGAATACTTACATAGGAGCCTTCAGTGTATCCAGTAGTATCCACTGTTGCCAAGTAAATATCTGTGTCGGGACAGAATCCTAACTCGTAGAGGTAAACAACCATGGACTGTGAGGCCTGACGAAGTGAGTTGAGGAAGTTCTCAGCACAATCCTGGGTGATGGCAGAATTATCCTCGGTGCGGTATGTACCATTGATGGCGACAACCAGGAATGGTGGGATAATATCATCTGTGGGTCAATGCCACCAAAATATGCATATATGTGAATTTGTGATGCTTACTACAATTGCTCAAGGTTTTTAATCAGCTATTTGATTTGATTGCCCATACAATGTAAGGTTTATTTCCATATTTATTTCAGACTGTTGATTCATTCAGAGAGGAGTTTTTTTGTCATAAGCATTACCATCGATGGGAGGCTGTGTAGGTTGAGTGCCACCTGGGGTAGTTCCAACAGCGGGGGTGGTACTGAAGAACGGAGTTGACGAGGCCGGCACTGAAACATCGACCAATCAGAGTCATGTTTACAATGCCGTAGATAGGCCGCTAACAACAAATGCATTTGATCAACCGTAGAATGATATGGTTTTTCTCATAACCTTGCTGGATTCAGTACTGACATTTTCAAAACCGAATGTCTCTTTTAATGTTTAAATTCTTGAGACATTACTTAATCACTTATTTGATAGAAACTTCACCGGCCAAAAGGAAAAGGAGTATTTATGGATTTAAAGAAATGGAACTGTACTTTGTCCTCTCATAATGACCAACACCATATTTGATTCTCTGTATTGAACATTACAATACAGTCCGTTAATTATTCCTCCTAGCAATAACACCTCCAGACATAACACATTTTCAAATATTATAGCCAAGTATCAAGAGTCGCCGAAGTAAACATGGATTTCAGTTATTAAACATCCAACACTTCCCAGTTCAAGGAGTGATTTGTTGACACGAATATTACTAAACAAGTTGATCATTAATCCTCTATCATAGCTTATGTGAAGCAATGACAACCACGTAAGTCGCGCTACAGCAGTGACAGCTGCGATCTCCTTGCGCATCAGACTAAGATTCGCACATGTTTGTTAGCGTAGTATGTCGTTAGCTTAGCGTCAAACATGTCGGCCATAGGGAGTGAAACAGCTGTGCATGGTCTGTTGGCAACTATCAATTCAACCAATAACAGCGTCTTACCGATTTGGTAGTTGGCCGTGAAACCCCCTCGTACAATGGACTGGTCCATTCTGAATGTGACAGAGAGGGTGGTAGTTGAGGATACAATGGCTGGTGGAGTGTTGTTTCCACAGAAACGACCAAGAGAAGTAGAGCTGTCAAAGATCTCGATGTGGTCCCAATTACAATCGGGCTCATCTTCCAACTCGAACGAGTCAAAGGTCAAAACAGCCAACTGCAGACATGAACAACCTAAATTTAAATGTTTGAGCGACTGCAATGTTTGAGTTGAGCGACTGTAGCCAATGTGTATGTGTCGAAAAAAGAGCCACGTCCTACAAGAGAGATATTAATAAGAAACGTATTCTGTCAAGCTTAACATTACCCCGCGAGAGCTTTCACAATATAAACTGTTTGAACTTTATAAGGTAACTCGATATTAATGTTCTCTTATATATGCTTTACTGAATCAGCAAGTCTCTATGCATCTCTACAGATTCAATATTGCTAACATTATCGGGGTCAGCTTGAATGGTCCAGGTGCAGTTCATGTTGGTTCCATACTCGGCAGGGAAATAAGGTGATGTGAATGATCCGCTGTCGTCAGTCAGTACGCGGTTACCCCCATCGAAGCAAGCTGCACGGCACATACAATACATTTGCGTTGTTTTTATAGCCACAATCCAATAAGAAAAAACATATGCTTTGTGTTTGAGATCAGCAGTATGCTATGCTATTGCTAGCTTGCAGATCTACATGTATACCTAAGTCTGATGTGAATTTTCCATTGAATCCTCGTGCAGTGATGCTGCTGTCAGAGGTGAAGGACACATATAAGCTTCGCGCGCTGCTCTCAAACGAGGTCCCTGTTTGCACTCCAGACACGGATCCTAAGTTTGAACCACTGGATGATTCTCCATCATACACGGTTACTTCGTCGTAACGGCTCTCCGTCTCAAATGAAGCGAATTCTAGCCGAACTCTCTGTTAATCACACATTTGTTGGTGTTAAAGAGTACTTATTGAGTTGGAAAGATTTCGGGAAAACATATGGCCAGTATCTTTCATAGCCATTCTCCAAATATTATATAATTGTACTCACGCTGCTTGCGTCTTCCGATGTGAGGCGCCACTCGCAATTGGCGTTGTTCGGATAATCTTCTGGGAAGTTTTGGGAAGTGAATTGCCCATTATTGGCCACTATAACACGTGGTCGGCTTAAACCGCAGGCTTCTGGGTCTTTCGTGTCCACCGACAATGTCCCCTTTAATGTAAATGACAGCTAGAATATATTTTTTGCCAATTGTGCTGGAACTATTTTTTTGCTATCATCAATAAGCTTAGGTTATCATTAGACACGAAGACAAGTAGTTCCTGTAAGAGGTAATTCATATTTAATGTGATTGTACCTAAACTAAAGTTACTTGCATTTTAATGAGATACGAGTCGGCATTCACAAAGATAATGATTTGCCTTATGCTACTTAGTCTTTATTCATGCCATGTCAGAGCAAGGAAAATATTTATAAAATATTCAACTTTGTGTCAATACTGTGAGGAGCATGAACAAAATATGTTACTTACCGCCACAAGGCACGTGAGAATGAGTCCGGCCAGCATGTTGTCAGAGTGAGCAACTTCAACGCAGTCCGCCAATGCAAGATGTGAAGACAACTACATGCGCCCAACTCTTGTATGATAAGGCCTCCCGTGCATTACAGGGATGGCGTAACGGGAATGATTGATATGGACCTTCTCAGCGTGCATTACAGGGATGGCGTAACGGGAATGATTGATATGGACCTTCTCAGAAGTCGCTAACACCCAAATAGTAAGCCGAGGTGGACAAAGTTTTCGTTTGAGTCAGTATTTCCGTTAATGGAATCAACGGAATGCGAGTCCGCCAATATGGATGTGAAGACAACATTACATGCGCCCAACTCTTGTATGATAAGTGGCTAATTCATTACAAGCTAGAAGGCTTAGAAAGCTTAGAATTTATACATGGACCGTCTCAGAAGTCGCTAACACCCAAATAGTAAGCCGAGGTGGACAACAGTTTTCGCATGAGTCAGTATTTCCGTTCAGAGGAAAATACGGAAACGATAGGTTTTTGTATGGCGTGTTTGCATATTGACATTTAAGTTTTCCTCTTACAAATGTATGTGAATCGCTTTCAAAATTCAATACTTATTACCTACAAGGCTTAGAAGGCTTAGCATTTAGCACCCTCCTTTGAAGCATTTAAGCATATATAGATCAAACCACATAGCAAGTTATTGCTCTTTGACGAAACAGTGCTTGCATGTACATATAAGTGTGCATTCAGAGTAAAATAAATAACTCTCTATTTTTTATAATAGACATGCATATTGACATATATTTTCTCTTACCAATGTTGTTATCAAGTTATACATATATATTATATAATGAATGTATATGAATTTTGTATATTGCATATATTTATATAGATGTCCTATAATATATATATATATATATATTTTATATATGATTCCAATATAGCATATCCTTTGATATATATGTATATATACATCATGAATATATATATATATATATATACATATTATATACACATATATGTGTATATATATATGTATATATGTAGATATATATAACAAATGTATATTAATATTTATATATGTATGTATGTGTAAATGTATATGAATATATATAAATATATATACATATATATATATATATATATATATATATATATATATACATATATATATACATATTTATATATATATTTATATGTATGCATGCATATATATATAAATATATATATATATATATATGCACATATGTTTATATATAAAAATGTATATATAAAAATATATATATGTACATATATATATATATATATATGTATATATATATATATATATATATATATATATATATATATATATATATATATATATATATATATATACATATATATATTCTATATATATATATATACATGATGTCACTTACTTCATGAACGCGTGATGTACATGTCGGACATGAATCTATCTAGATAACGCTGTATGTCAATTTGTACTGTTCTGCTTTCATATCTTTTGCTTCTATGTTACTCGCACGACGGCCCAATACCATGTCACAGGTGGTAATGAGTAGTCCCTTGATGTATAAGTCTTGCAAATTGAATTCATAGAGAATTTTACAGAGAAGGGTTTTATGTAGGGAATAAAGCGATGGCAATGCTTCCAGTGAAGGCAAGGACCATGATGTAGGTTGTGATTATTATTAGAACGATGGTAAATATAAAATGCACTGGTTGACCGCGACCATTCTGTACTTGATGACCTTGATTATATCTCACTGATATTAGCCGCGTTCACCTCTCGGTATACGCATAACAACACCTGTTTCGATAACCGACGGTGTTCTATGAGTAAGCACATTTTACGAGTAGCTAGGGGATGATTCAAAACCGATAATACCTGCTCAAGCAGAATCCTCATTCCTAATGTCAACCAGCAGGCGGGGTGTTTTCATGTCCTGCGGACCCTTAGACTTGCCCATCGGCGAGGTGTGGTCACTAGCCTGATACAGCTTAGGTGGGCTTATCAGACACCTGTTGTCATCCCAGGCTTACTCCCAACTAGTGACCATAATTGACTTACACCCTCAGTCACATAGCACAACTGTCACAAACTGTAAGTCGACGATGGCGCAAGTGTTCCAGACCGTGTTAGCGGCGCTCCTAGCCCAGGTGAGTTGACACGACAAAACTTTTCACAAAGAGCGGACACATTCGTACGACGGACTCATTCTAAACATTCCAACATTTCAGTTCCCGTTAGCGCCCCGTTGCGTCTCCTGAGAGTCCGTTAACGACATTATTGGTGTAGATTGTTACAGGGGTGCCTTAAAACTTTATCAAATCCACCACAGGCGAGATCTTTAGCTTTAAAGTTGTATTAGAACTTCGTCAAATCCATCACCGACTACATATAGATTGTAACATTTCTGTCTTAGAACTTCGTCAAATCCATCACTGGCTATATAGATTGTCGCATTGTTGTCTTAGAACTTCGTCAAATCCATCACTGGCTATATAGATTGTCGTATTGTAGTCTTTGAATTTCGTCTAAAACCCCACGGCTACGTTGATTGCAATAATGATGTCTTAGAACTTCGTCAAATCTTGCTATACTGATTTGTAATAATGCAGGCTAATAGTTTGAAATAGGCTGTATTGGTTACTTGCACAACACCTACTCACATTTTCCATGCTCTTCTCCAGGCTGTGCTCATCCGAGGAGATGATTTAGCATGTGGGAACAACAGACCACGTGATCTGGAAGGTACCCAAGGCGTCTTCCAATCGCCTAATTACCCAAACAGTTACCCTAACAACGCCAACTGTCAGTGGCGCGTGACTTCAGAAGAAGAGGGCACGGTAAGTATTTAGAAATGTTACTTGTACAACTTCGGGTCTAATAAAATATTCATCCTAAGTCGACGGAGAGATGCAGTCAGAGGGAAGTAGTCTCATTACACGCTTAGAGTCTGTCTTGTTTTGTTCCCTTCACCCGGTGTAAACCAAACGGCTAAATGCATAAGGAAATAATGACTGGCTTTTGTTTCCATTTCCATGGAGCAAGAACATGTCGACACACCGTAGCGCTGTTAGGGCGCCTCATGTCTGCAAGGAGTGAGCTGCATATCACACAACCTTGACCTAATTCCATCACTTAACTCCATAACCTCACTCCATCACCTCACTCCATTACCTCACTCCCTTACCTCACTCCATTACCTAACCCCATCACCTCACTCCATTACCTCACTCCCTTACCTCACTCCATTACCTAACCCCATCACCTCACTCCATTACCTAACCCCATCACCTCACTCCATTACCTAACTCCATTACCTAACTCCATTACCTAACTCCATTACCTAACTCCATTACCTAACTCCATCACCTTACTCCAGCACATCACTCCAGCACCCCACTACACCTTTCTCCTGCACCTCACTACACCTAACTCCATCACCTCAATCAGCACATGACTCAAGCACCTCAGTACACCAAACTCCATCACGTCATCCGTGGTATTTAACCATATGCCGTACATACTGCGATACCCATCCCGTCGACGCCACAGTGAACAATTTTCTAGACAGAATACGCCTGTTTTTGTACACAGACTGTGCGTGTCGAGTTCGAGGAGTTCTCCACCGAGTCCGGCTACGACTTTGTCGAGATCTTTGACGGACCATCCGCGACATCACCAAGCTTAGTGCGGGCTTCCGGTGGCAAGCCCAGCCCTGTGGAGAGCACCGGAAGTTCTCTCTACATCGCCTTCACCACCGACAGCAGTGTCACCGACTCCGGTTTCCGCGGGAAGTACCTAGCCGAGAAAGGTAACATCGCTTGACATGAACAGACATTTTATGGAAATAAAGCTGGGTCTTGAAGTTTTGCATTTCATTGAGATGTTATCTTCAAATAAACAGCTTTCTGTGGTTATTTGTCGCTAATTAAATGTTGGATATGACTGCCTTTGCCATAATACTGCACCAGATACTTTGATTCTATAAGTCCAGCCATCTTGCTCTAGCGTGGCACAATTTATCAAATTATATCATTTATCCATTTCATTTCTAGAAATAATCTTTGTGTGGTTATAATTAGCAAGCGAAATTATAATTACGATTTTATGTTGGCTTAATACAATGCATATGGTTGTGATGGTATTTATGTTGCTGAGACAGTTACGGTTGAAGCTTTGTATTATGTTACCAGCTTGCGGAGCTAACGCCCCACGAGTGCTGACTGATTCCTCTGGCTCAATCAATTCGCCTTACTTCCCGGAGTCTTACGGCGCAGGACTTAGATGCAACTGGACGATCGTCAACACAGACGGAGGCGTGAGTTCAATTACCTGTAATTACCTGTAGTTAATTAATTATGATCAGTTGGATCATCAGTACATCCAGATTTCGTTACTTGTTTTTCTACTTACGAATGTAGAAGATAACACATAAACATAATTAAGTATTCAATTATTTATTATGACGGAACATGAGGACTGCTTAAATGACCGATGGCGCTCTGCTAACGTGTACAACATATGCTGTTGTTTTCCGCGAACACATTGCCCTTAATGCGTGTGACACTGTGTAGAGTGTGACCGTGGACTTTGAGTCGTTCGATTTGGAGGAAGGTGAAAACGATAATTGCCGTTGGGATTATCTGGAGATTTATGATGGAAATACGTTTATCGGCCGTTTCTGTGGAAACAGCATCCCTGCTGGCTTCACGTCTACATCCGATGAGGTGCAAGTTTTCCTAAGAACCGATTTGGCAATTGAGCTCCAAGGATTCAAGCTGAACTACTTCACGGGAGGTGAGTCTTGCAACGTGTCCTCGTCTGTTGCCCTCCTATCTGAGCTAAATAAAGCGATCTGATATGGATAGATCTTCAAGCATCTATATATGCTACATGTTATCGTGAAGTATCCCAACTAACTTCCTTTCCGTTTAGTTGTTGATAATTCTAAATTCTTCCTTCAAATATTTACCTCCCATACAACCTTTTCTTTCGTTCTTTCTTTCTTTATGTTTCTGTCTGTCTGTCTGTCTGTCTGTCTCTCTGTCTGTCCTTCATTCAATCACCCATCCAGTCATTCATTCATGTATATGTTTCCCCTGTATCTCCATGAATAATGGATAATATGCACATTGAGTAGAACTGACTGTCAATTAAACATTACACAAACATATTACGTGCTTCATAATGATCCCAGTTGTAAATGTTTAAATGGCCATGTTTGTTCCAGCTACGCCACCCTCTACTGTGTCGCCCCCTGCGACCACAACCCCAGTTACTGGAGGCCAAACCACGAACACCAGTCCAATCACCGATTCCACAGGCCCCACCAATCCACCAACCACCACCAATCCCACAAACCCCCCAACAACCATCCCACCTCCACAAGGTATTTTTTTGTGACCATGGTTGATGCAAAATGTTAAAGACGCAAAAGTGAACGAGGCTGTTCAGCCCCATATCGGGCACTCAGGGATCATTTTGTTAATACACTACTACGTTTAACGCAGACATAAATAATGACATCTTTTTATTTGTGCCACAAATTGTTCTTGGTCTAAAATCATGCTGATAAATTTTCAACATTATTGATCGACTGGAAATATTCATGATGTACTGTAGAAATCTGTTCTTTTAAGTTGTGTCGTTCCATCGATAACGTTGCCTCCCTATAAATATGGACCACATGAATGTTAGCTGTAAATCATTACGCGCTCTATAACTACCTCGCTATCGATGTGTATACTTCAGCTTAGCTTAAAAAATGTAGATTTCAAATCTTCACTTGTTAAAGTTGTGGGGATTATTGCGCAAAAATTAGAAAGACAAGCAAGACGGGCAACAAAAATGGCAACAGCCGTACCAAGGACCTATTTTCAGCGCCGCATTGCGACTGAAAGTCTGAAAACTTTTGGTTTCCAAGATGCGGTTGCCAAAGAGCTTGCTTGACAATATTGTTAACAATATGGCGCTGAACAGTCTCTTTAACTGACATTGATGTCTGAAGAAACTAGTTTTTCAAACAATCGATCATTAGTGATTATAAATATTTAATTACGTTGCAAACCACGAGGCCACCTGCAATATTACCGTGCCACTTTCATTCTGACCTTGACCTCCAGGTCTGTACCTTGAGATGCTGTTGCGTCAAGACATCGACACATCAGGCGCTTCTGTATCTCCAGAATGCGCTGCTGCTTACGCCGCTAGCATGCGATTCCCACTCACTGTGGTAATCGTGGCTGCGGAAAATGCTCTTGGAAGTACCCTGTGTCCTGGACTTAATGACGTATCACTCCTAGGAGGCAACCTAATTGTTTCTTCCACGGAATCCGGTGTAAGTTACCTTTGACCATTTCAAATTTCCGTAGGGAATTTCTAGCAATCCCACGTATGACGAATGTGTGGCTGATATATATTTAAGCACGAGACAGTGAACAGCCAGAGATACCATACTACATACTGTATCATTACTCTTTATACTTAGTGACTGATTGTTGGGGCATTTTTATCTGTTGATTTGGGATATGTAGGCTTCTGTTGCAATGGCCGCCTTCCTCATTCCGTCCTCAACTGTCGATTTCATGACTCACCACGCATGCTCGCGCGAGATCGCTGCCTTCATCGGTAACCATAGCAACTGGAGGGACCCTATCATCGAGGATATTCCTTCCTGCCCTGATGCTGGATTCGCAACCCCTTCCTTTGCTGCGGTTGCAACAAGTTGGGTGTGCTAAATTACGCTATGATCGCGCTTCCTTAAACCGTATAGAAAAGTCCGTGTGTTCATAAAGTTATTGAATGGAGTAGTTCATCAGAAGCTACAACCAATAAATCCTTCGTTTCTGGTATCATGCAGAATTTCTTTTATTTAAAAGAATATTTGGAGCCAAAGACATTGTTATGTAAACGAGGTTTTCAGGTGCATTTCACAATTTCCACCAAATTAATAATGGGAAGGTCGTTGATCACAATATCGTACCTAGCCCGGGCCTTCGTGTGCTTGATCGGTGTCGATTTGACATTGGAAGAACTTGTACGCAGAGAGCTTATCACAATCCATGGGGTTTCGACAGGAATATATTTCACAACAAGCATTCACATCACCTCAAATACAAGAAAAGCCATAATATAGACTTCCATACACCACACCAAATGACTCCAAATACTAGAAACTCCATAACATAGACTTCCATACACTATACCAAATAGCTCCATATACTAGAAACACCATAAGATAGACTTCCGTACACTATACTAAATAGCTCCAAATACTAGAAACACCATAACATAGACTTCCATACATTATACCAAATAGCTCCAAATACTAGAAACACCATAACATAGACTTCCATACACTATACCAAATAGCTCCAAATACTAGAAACACCATAACATAGACTTCCATACACTATACCAAATAGCTCCAAATACTAGAAACTCCATTACATAGACTTCCATACACTATACCAAATAGCTCCAAATACTAGAAACTCCATTACATAGACTTCCATACACTATACTAAATAGATACTCCAATACTAGAAAAGCCATATTACATAACATAAACTTCCATACACTATACATTTACTTCCAACTATACTAATAGTTCAGATACTTGAAAAGATACTAGAAAAGCCATAACATTGACTTCCATGCACTGTGCAAAATAGATCAGATTCTAGAAAAGTTATAACATTAACTTCCATACACTATTTAATAAATAGTTATAACATTATCTTCCATACTCTATAATAAATAGTTCAGATATAAAAGATATAATATAAACTTCCATACACTATAATAAATAGTTAAGATACTAGAAAAGCTATAACATTATCTTCCATACACTATACTAAATAGTTAAGATACACTATACACTATACTAAATAGTTAAGATACTTGAAAAGATATAATATAAACTTCCATACACTATGATACTAAATAGTTAAGATATTAGAAAAGCTATAACATAAACTTTCACGCGCTATAATAAATAGTACAAAATAGAACAGATGCTAGAAAAGTTATAACATTAACTTCCATACACTATACTAAATAGTTAAGATACTAGAAAGGCTATAACATAAACTTCCATATAATATTAGAAAAGCTATAGCATAAACTTCCATACACTATAATAAATAGACAGAAACTCTAACATAAACTTCCCTACACTACACTAAATAGACAGAAACTCGTATGGTTTAGATTTACCACTTGTAAGACCTGATGTTTGACAAAGAATTTAATATTTAGCCATGTTTGATCTGCGAATTGAGTTTCGATTGAGTTTTTAAACGATATCGCTTTTAGGTAATACCACCTTCATGATAGCTTTCGCATAGTCAAATGTTGACGCTGCTGACAATTTAAGAGTTAAGCTATTTTGAACTATTGGAGGCGTACAACCAGTCTCGCTTACTGTTAACGCCGACTGCCTCAATCAGTGACGTCATGAAAACAGTCTAGGCGGCCACTCTGGTGAAAAAAAGTTGAGAAAATGACAATTAAAAACGTACATTAAGCAAATCAATTATTTTGCGTAACAACAAATTTTACTAGTAGCATTCAGAAACAGTTTGAATGCTCTTGAAGTTGATGCAACAAAGGAAAATCTTTATTTGACGAGTCATTTGGCATTCGATAAACAACAATTTACTGCTAATATATGAGCATCGCATTATTTGTAAGCGAGTATGGCTTATTTTAAGCAGATGCGTTTAACTGAATTAAACATGAGCAGGTATCATTGGATATTTATTCGAAATTCGGTGTAACGTGCGGACTATCTCTTGAGAAAAAAGGGCATATGTAATTGCGCATGAGCCCATTACAATAAACCTCGATCCCTATTTCTGCTCTTTGGTCGAATGAAATGAGCGCACTTTGGTCCACTTACTAGACGTAACCCCGACAAATAGGAGAGTCAATATCAATTTCTTATCCAGAGCACCATCCCTGATCTATAAATAAAGCCTTGACGGACGAGAGCCTAGCGCAGAGGCAGGTACACAGCCGAGCGTATTTTGTTCCAATTACTCACACTGACAACATGTATGTTGGAGTCAAACTCGCCTACCTCTTAGCTGTGAGTCACTTCGCAAGTTCGTTTCATTGCTGAGTTGAAGGGATATAATTATTATTTAATTAATAACCATCCTTGATTTAAAAGTGCATATCATGCTATGAACACCAACGTATATATAATCATTAAGTGGCTGTGGCTTATATTTGTAATGCAGGGGGCGCTCTTAGCGGACACGAAAGACCCAGAAGCCTGCGGTTCAAGCCGACCACGTGTTATAGTGGGCGATAATGGGCAATTCACTTCCCCTAGCTTCCCAGAAGAATATCCGAACAACGCCAATTGCCAGTGGCGCCTCACATCGGAAGACCAGAGCAGCGTGAGTAAAATGTTTCGTTGAGCTAAAAGAGACTGCCGATGATAGCTATAAAAATCGTATGTGCTATCATACTTCAATTAAGAAATACTGGGGTATGATCAACAGAGAGTTCGACTAGAATTTGCTTCATTTGAGACGGAGAACAATTACGACCGAGTGACCGTGTATGATGGAGAATCATCCAGTGGTTCAAACTTAGGATCCGTGTCTGGAGTGCAAACAGGGACCTCGTTTGAGAGCAGCGCGCGAAGCTTATATGTGTCCTTCACCTCTGACAGCAGCATCACTGCACGAGGATTCAATGGAAAATTCACATCAGACTTAGGTATACATGTAGATCTGAAAACTATTATTAGCATAGCATTCTGCTGATCTCAAACACAAAGCATGTCTTTTCTTATTGAATTGTGGTTATAAAAACAACGCAAATGTATTGCATCTGCCGTGCAGCTTGCTTTGATGGGGGTAACCGCGTACTGACTGACGACAGCGGATCATTCACATCACCTTATTTCCCTGCCGAGTATGGAACCAACATGAACTGCACCTGGACCATTCAAGCTGACCCCGACAATGTCAGCAAATATTGAATCTGTAGAGATGCATAGAGACTTGCTGATTCAGTAAAATAGTTATAAGGGAATATTAATATCAAGTTACCTTATAAAGTTCAAACTGTTTATATTGTGAAAGCTCTCGCGGGGTAATGTTAAGTTTGACAGAATACGTTTCTTATTCCTATCTCGCTTGTAGGACGTGACTCTTTTTCGACACATACACATTGGCTACAGTCGTTCAACTCGAAACATATAAATTTTGGTTGTTCATGTCTGCAGTTGGCTGTTTTGACCTTTGACTCGTTCGAGTTGGAAGATGAGCCCGATTGTAATTGGGACCACATCGAGATCTTTGACAGCTCTACTTCTCTTGGTCGTTTCTGTGGAAACAACACTCCACCAGCCATTGTATCCTCAACTACCACCCTCTCTGTCACATTCAGAATGGACCAATCCATTGTACGAGGGGGTTTCACGGCCAACTACCAAATCGGTAAGACGCTGTGATTGGTCGAGCACATTGTTGTGATCACACTGTGTGGCTGTCGCTGTGGCAACACGAATAAACCTGGTTGTCAATACGTCACACATGCTGTGATAGATGTTTAATGGTCAACCACTTAATTGGTCTGTTGTAATAATTTTTTTCAACAAATCACTAAATTTTCTTGGCTTTTCTTAAAATCCATATTTACCTCGTACTTTCTCAGTTATCAAATAAGTAATGAAGTAATTGTGAAGGATGTTATCAGCATTTTCATTCTCAATATAACGGTTCCATGGGACGTTTTATCCTCTCTTGAGTAGTTGCAGTTATGATATAACCCATATTATTAGTTCTCATTGCTAATATCAATGTTACATTGACCGTGTCTTCATTTACTATTTTATGTCATACTTATACTTAACAAATACTTTTTTGTCATGGTCCCTTTTCGATAATTGGTCGATGTTTCAGTGCCTGCCTCGTCAACTCCGTTCTTCAGCACCACCCCCGCTGTTGGAACTACCCAAGGTGGCACTCAACCTACACAGCCTCCCATCGATGGTAATGCTTCTTATATATATGGATGGCAAAAAATAGCATCGATTTTCTTCTGTTTATTTTTTTTTTTAAATAATGGTTGCGCCTTTGAACAGCTTTGAGCTGGAAAGGCCTATATATACATATCATATTTAATAACTGTTACCATTACAATAGCCCATGAATGTTTGTGCGTGTGACTGACAGACGATATTATCCCACCCTCCCTTGTCGCCGCTGTCAATGGTACATTGCGTACGGAAGACAATACAGCCATCAGCATTGACTGCGGTCAACGATACTTTGCTGCGCTTCGCAAAGCTGGGCAAAATATGGTAGTCGTTCTGTACGGGCTGGGATTCTGTCCTGACACCGATATTTATTTGGCTACTGCCGCAGCAACTGGTTACGTCAACGGGAACAGGGCAAGTATTCTAATTGATAATCCAGACAAATGCAATGAATTGCTTTTTTTAACCTCCTTACTGGAGTATCTGTCTACCACGTTGATCCACAGGGATTCGTATCAGGAGGTAGGTTGAAGTTGTACCGGGGTCATTAGATCGATTGCATATATCTTTCCCACTTCGTTCTACCATCAGTCGGGGGTCATAGATCAATGAATATATATCTTTCAATCTTCAATCTACCTTCTGCTACGAATCCCTGTGCGTTCGTCGGAATATTAAACCAAGTAAGAAGAAAATGACGTGTTGCATGACCTCGTTAGACGTGTCAGACACTGATGAATTAGATATACGAGAAATAAGGTTTTTGTAAATGTAATAATGATATATGAAGCGATTCATTATTAATGGAATGTTGTCCTTATTCGGCTTCAAGGTTCTTTTCAAGTTTGATTTCAACCTCCTCTCCGGCCTGCGTGATACACCCGTGGGTCTGGAGGCTTGTGGACAGGAAATCTCAGAATTCACTGGCGTGTTTAGTAACTGGATTCAGCCTATCGTTCCCCAGATCCCTGACTGTCCCAAAGTAGTCTTTGATCCAGAAGAGTTTGGTGACCTTGGCTTGTACTTTGATTGTTTATTTTAAAACTTGCTCGCAAACACGACCCATAATCAATAGGAAAAAATGTTTTGTGTGAATTATTTGCAAATAAATAAATATGCTTTTTATTTTGCGACAGACTTTAGGCTATTACATTGATTGTTTACGATCAAGACTGATAGTGGCAATTATCTAAACCGGTGGTCATACGTCCTTATCTATACGGCGCGCGTTAGAGATGAGAACAGCGGTATGTGGCGTTCTGATCATGACACCGATAAATTTCATATGGTCAAGTTCACATCCTAGAAATCGCGATAAGTCATGATGGTATTTGTACCTACAAACAAATAGCGGAAGTAATCATTGAGCAAAACTAATCGCCATTCTGGCATATGTGGACCCAGATGCTTGATGAATGTGGCATAAGTTTTGGGGATACGAAACAACACTGATCGCATAGAACACAGTGCCTACAAAGAAGAAGAGAGGACGAAGAAGAATTCACAAATACGAATTACACCCTGTTGAGTAATCGTGAAGTGACCGATGATTATGTGACACCCGGGGGGGGGGGGGGGGGGGGGCACTTGGCCTTATTCTGGATAGGGGTGTGCCGCGGGACCTCGAAAACCCGTACCCGTCGTACAAGGTCACAATGGCCAAAAGCATACCCCGTCGTACAAGGTATTATGCATGTTTAACCCGTCGTACAAGGTGAAAATGGCAAAAAGCATACCCCGTCGTACAAGGTATTATGTAAACGAATCAACTGTGGTACGATGTGAAAATGGCAAAAAACGTACCCCGTTGTACAAGGTATTATGTAACCGTATCAACTGTTGTACGATGTGAAAATGGTGTGTGCGGCTTGGATCATCAGAAATCAGACTCGTTGGCGCCTGTAACAAGTATGCCGTAGTCAAAAAGGTATGAAGCCAGCTAAACACCAAAATAATACATAGGTATCTATTGAAGGAAATGTAAGAATAATTCACTTGATCTTCGAGACTTGACCTATGTTCAAATAAAAGCAGAATGGCGACTGCAACAGAAAATATCCCAGTTATTATTGGTTGAAGTGGTACAGTATGTCTTCAGAATTAATCTCTATATTTTTACAGGAAGTTTTGTACCATTTATTACTTATATGGCTTGTTGTCTCTTGTGGTCAAAAACATGCTTCTCTTTGGGTGCATTCCCTGCGATTTGAATGTTTGAAGCAGTTTTTGTGTGTACACTAATGTGGGGCATTTCAGCAAAACAAATTTAAAGAGCCAAACATATTAAATATGTTTTTTTTTATGTTGCCTACAAGATTTGGGGACAGCTACCCAACTTCAATTTACCCCAAACTCAGCAAAAGACTTCATCATGAATGTATGGACAATATTGATCAGCAATCGTCATTTATTTGTATTCATCATCAACACAATCATTCATATGCTAATTTTCAGGAAACATTAACTTTCTAAAAAGTGAAACATCAAAATACCAGCTCATACTACATAACTCAAGTTTTATTTTTAGTCAATACCTTGTTCCGAGGCACACATTCAATGGGTATCCTCCAGCATCACACCCGTTTATTTAACGTGACACCTTCATTTATCATTGCAGCATATGACCCCAAATTAAGAATGACTAACAGTAAAGCTGCAGGTAAAATAGCATCACACAAAACAAGGAACATTCTAAATACACCGTTACATAAAAATAATTATAAAAAAAAAAAAATAAAAGAACAGGCAGTCACTGAGATCAGATCAAACAAATAAAAACGTAGCAGTATGATTACAAAAATGAGACCAGCTCGGTAGAAATGATAAAAACAGCCTTACACCGAAAATGTAAAAACATGACTATATATGTTTGTTCTATGATACAGGATATGTAGCTAAAATGTATAAATATGAAGAAATGTCCAGTTTATGCAGGAAATTATATCAGTAAAAACAAACATAAGAAAACAATAGAATCATAGTATCAGTGTTTCTATCACAAGTGCCACTTTAGTGACAATCATTGCAGGAATGAGTGTAAACAAAAAAATGGGGAAAAAACGGTCATAACAGGCATTTACACCAAGCAATAGTTCATTTAAGTGTTCTGTGTGGGTACATTTATATAAGCTACAAACACCAGAAAGTTATTGCCCATCCTTCTTCAAGTGAAGAATGCTGAACTTCTGTAAATAAGAATAAGAAGCCTAGATAAACTAGAACATTATGATGTATAACTGAGAACAGTTCGAATGCGCTTTGACCTTCTCCGGTTTGACTGTGACATGTCATTGGCTACTTTTCTTCTCGTTATCCCCTCCACCTCTGACTGTGCATGTGCATTCACATAAACTAACTTTGTGTGTTGCTGGTTTCCCTGTTTTTTACAATTCTTTGCATCATACAAAGTCCTGTCCATGTTTAACAGACCAGATCGAACATCAAATGAGAGATTTACTGTTGATATTTCATCAGACATCATGCATTGTGCCACTGTTAAGCTATCATCAAATGTGACACAGTCTCCACTTCCTAATCCTTCTTTAACGTCAAATACCTGCACATAAACAACAATATCCTTGGTCTTGTGGTCATTCATAGATACAGGTAATTTATAATCCTGTTTGGTTTTGCCCTTGTATACCATACGGACAACTGAACCAACTCTAAAGGTATTTTCCTCCCGTTCAATAAATGCACAATCATCAAAAAGGCAGATGTTGTCACTGCTGGCCACTGAAGATTTATCTGTATGCCTTGCTGTATTCCTGGCGCTGTCTTACTCTATCCAACCTGTATCGTGGTAAAAACTTGTGTGATATTTAAACAACCATACCATTCAAAATGAGACTGAGTTAGTCTTATATGTCTACGAATAAGGGTATCCACAGTGGTCAAACCATGATTAAAACCTACAACAATATTATAATATCATTTTGTCATTCCAAGGACAATAAATATAAAAATATGTATAAAAGTTATATAACATGCTATAGTGTAACACACTGTCACGGATCCAAACATTTTCTCACCTGCTATGGGACAGATGTGGATCATCATTTAACAGTTCCACCAAGGTTGATTTGTATACCCATGAGCCCTGTCCGGGCATGGGAACCCGCGGAATTTTTTTCTTTCGAGACAGACTGCTCCTGATTCACATGCAAATCACACAAAGCAAAAGACCAGAATAAGCTGATGCTTGCACACAATGATATGACACAAGGTTTTTTGGCCTTTAAGTGTCCATATTAAGTTGGCCAGGTTCTACAAGTCCAAATGGAGCTAAGTTTTTCCCCCTGGTTACTCACTGTTCATCGGTGGTGTCATCTAAACAGGCAACCTGGTCAAGTATCTCCCTCATGTTACCCGCCCCGTCCAAGTGGCTTCGGTTTTCAGTACTGCATGAATCTACTTCTGGAAAATCAAGTATAATCATAAAAATTATCCCACCGCAATATAATGATTAGAAGTCGTGGACTGGAGAAAGAACGGCAACACAAATTATGTTTAAAAAAAAGCCATATCAGACAAAGAATTAAAATATAAATACCAGAGTATGGATTATCATTGGGGGTGTCATCATCTGCAGGGTTGTCATCATCTGCGGTTCTTTGATCTTCTGCAGGGTTGTCATCATTTGTGGGTATGTCATCATCTGCAGGGCTATCATCATTTGCAGGACTGTCTTTGTCATAATCAACTTGTGCATGCAAATCATTTCCAGTAGTGCTGAATGGTTTGTAAAACCAACCATCCTGTGATGGTTTTCCGTCATCATTGTCTGGATCATCATCCTCGCTGTCACCAGTGACTGGTCCCATGCCAACCTTTCTGGCCATATTTCGTGCCAATTTCATTCCTTGTTTCCAAGCAATTTCCTCCTCCCCTGGTAAAGGGTAGAGAAGCAGATCTGCAGCCACAGCATCAGCAGGGTACTGAGTATACCATATACTTTATTGCTTTGGGTGGGGCTTTGCAAAGTCAGGGCCATCTGGGGACACCTTTATTTCCTCAAGACGTATCATGTGAGACAGATTTCGGCGCAAATCATTAAATTTGTAGTTGTGCCGATTTCCTGTCCACTGCCCATTTTTACTCCAGAATGTTTCCACAACATCGGTCCCCATCAAGTCCAATCGACACTCTTCCATCGGAAATATGTCGCGCATGTAGCAAATCAGCATGACCGCAGCATGGCATGAAAGAATGATGTCAATATAAGTTTCTCTTGTGATAAAGTTGTGCCTGGTGGTCTGACCTGGATGTAACACTACAAAGTTATGCCAGATTCCCAAAAAGTGACTTACTGCTGCGGCATACACAATTCTTGTGGTCAGTGAGGCTACACCACTGCAATATATTTCCACATACATCCATGTGAGCTTGAGGTATATTTGTGTTCCGAGCAGAGAGGGGTCTGGTCTTCTACCCCCATGGCCTTCAATGAGACTTGACAGGCAGTTTTGCACTTTTGGCATTGTTAGCTTTTGTACTGATCGCCAGTTCTGACGGTCTCTACGACCGATGTCATCAGCTGCCAAATCATGTAGAGGGAAAGGGAACATATTGGTGACTAGCTGGAGATGATTCATATGAATGATCAGGTTTCCCATCATCATGACACGTGATGTGTGATCCAGAGGATTCATCAACTTTTTGTGGTTGTGAATATAGTCCTGGTCCAGTAAATCATGGATGGTATATCCCTGTTCATTGACCTCTTTGCGGCAGGAAAAAATAAATCCTTGCTTATTGGGTCATATCTGTTGGTTTCATTAGTGGCAGATAACCGCATCATCAATTTCCGGCGCCTTGAATCCCCATCTCTGAGGCATGCACAATCAATGGTCCCAGAACTGCGGACAAATGATCTTCATAAAGCTGTTCCACTGACTGCCATTGGCGGAGCACAAAGTCTGAGTCGAACCGGTTACATGTCGGCATGATCAGTATAGGGATCTTGGGAATGGAAGAATGCAGCGGATTGAGGAAGATGGCTCTGCCACGTACCGATCTTATTTATGTCAAAGGCATTGACGATTGCATCATAAGCAACTGCCCCCTCACCAACAGGCACCTCAAAAGAATCCATGCACTTGTGGTCATCACCCTTCACCCCACAGAAGCCAAGTAGTAAATCTCTTTCTTCCGCATATGCCACTTTTCCCACTATGGCAGTCTCATCTTCAGCTGCTATAACGGGCAAAGGATTAATCTTTTTTTCAGACATGAAGTGTTGGTAGAACTCTGCCAGAACCTTGAAATTGTTTTCCTGCACGCCACATTCTAATACTCTTCTCTTCTGCTTACGCCATCTATATATGCTATGCATTTTCAGGGCCACAAAGATTGAGGGCAACAAATGAAGCTAATCTTGGTCCTCCCCAAGTCAAAATGACTTCATAGAACATTTGGGTGTTTATCTTGTAACGATGACCATTCTGTTGCACATGAAAGTTACTGGAAACAGTTTGCAGTAAGTCCCACAGTGTCCCTTTGTCATCAAGAAGGCCCTCCACGTGGGCTTTTTGCAATTTACTGCACACAGCCTTCAATGAGCCTCGTGCACAGTATTCCTGCAGACTCTCATTTCAGAGACCGTACTCTGCTTTTCAATTTAATAACTTTAGAATGCAAAAAGTACATCTGACTTGCTTGTTTGTCCAGATTCGTCTTCTGCAGGGCCAACTTTTCAATAACTTCATGGGAAGTTAAAAAGTCATTTCTCATCATTTTACTTCTGTTGCGACGGTCTTGGTTTGATGACCGCAATAATACCCTCTTCCTGAAGCTTTGAAGCTGAGGGATTTTCGAGCAAGGCCCACACATGTCATCATGCATCACTCCCTTATCTGCAATACGTTCACAGACTGGGCTTCTGTAAGTTCCAGTCTGTGACAAGTCTCTTTGATTACCCATGGTATAGTGAGGTTCTGGATACCAAGTGATTTCATTGTTATCAACACCAGGCTTTGCATCATGGAGAAGTGACCGTGTATCTACACACACATCCTTATTATTCACAATATAAACATACCAGTCTTTGTAGAATCCATGGCACAAACGCTTCGGTGGACGTGGCGCTCATTCCTGTGAAGGTTCCCTCTTCTTAGTGAAGAAAGAGGTGATGGCCCTTGACTTCACCCCAGGGGTCATTTGGTGCTTGGTACTAGCAACGTGCTGGGCAATATTGCCAAGAAAACTTTGCAAAGAGGTCAAGCATATTTCTACATGACAGCTTCGACAGTAAGCTTTAGTGCCCTTCTTCACAAAGACATCAGGATACTTGGATTGCACCAAAGTAAATTTCTCATCAATCTCATCATTGCTCATGAATACTTTCATGTTCACCTTATGGATTGTTCGGCTGAGATGGATGAGAAGATTGTGCGCAGGTGTATAGCGGTCAAGCTATGTTGCAAATGGAACATGTTGTAAAGTATTTATCATCACGCTTAACCACACTGATGGCCACCAACTCCCGCTGAGACTGTGGTAGAGCATTGGTCAATATTCTTTGCAAATTCAAAATCTTTCTGTCCCTAATTCTGTCAACATCTTTACCAGTGTTGTCCGCATTTTCTTTGGCATTTACTGAAGGGAGTTCACTACCATCATCGCTGTCACATAGCTTGTCTACCTCAAAATCGGAACTGGCAGCAATCGGGGCAAGCTGTATTTTCCTGTGATCCATTGGAGTGTGGCCACAGTAAGCGCAAGCAATTTCGGTGCTCTCATATTCTTCCCATTCGCAAGAAGGGTCCTCTATGCACTCCTCGTTTGTCGACTCCCATAATGAATCTGCGTCAAGCTACTCCATAACTTCAGTTTATTCAAGAAAACTAGTAATGTGGTTAATATATAGGTACGTAAGTACACAACATTGATGAGAAGCTATATGCACGCGAAATTAAAAAATACTTGCCGCACGACCCACATATCTTCGCACACGATGGTATACTGGTATATATTTATAATACCGTCGTGCGCGGCAAGCTGCATGGATGATTTCGTTCATTAAAAAAACATATTGATATCGTTCCATTGGTTTTTTAGTTTTGTTACTATTATGACAGATTTGCAAGGTTTAGTCACTTTTAAACTTACCTTCATAGGGCATAAACAGAAGGCAGAGCGAAAGCAGAAAGTGTCGGAACAAATCTCCAAATCCGAGCGCCTGAACGCTCTATTTCCGGTAGGGAGCGTGAATCTCGGCGCGTACCACAGGGACAATTCATTGCATTTGAATGGTCAACGATCAATAGGAAATATGTACATTCAACCCGTTATACAGGTGGTCTTACAATACGAACCCCCAAAAAACCCGTCGTACAGATTGAAGCTGAAAAACATACCCCGTCGCACAAGTTTGAGGCCAAAAAAAACCCGTCGTACAAGTCGAGAGGCCGAAAATACATACCCCGTCGCGCGGCACATATATACTACCTCTATACACTTAAGTGCCCCCCCCCCCCGGGATGTGACATAACCAACGATTTTATTGTAACGTTCCTCAAACAGAATTAAACGAAAAATAAATGTTATGACTGCGACTGAAGTGGGATCCTAATGATATGTAACGATAACACGATGGGTTGTTAACCAAGAACCAACATAATAATCACCTTACATCCATGCTTGAGGGCGCCTAGTGTCCATACAGCTCCTAGGTTGTTATGATGACGTAGCAATATACTGCAACAAAACCACAATCCAACAAAATTACAATATCATACGTTATGATGTTGACACCGCCAAATTCTGTTGTCGAATTTCAAAATTGACTACCCGCGAATTGAATAATCTGTAAGAGCATACTAAGTAGTATACATGGTAGCGGTACTGGGACTGAACCACTCCCATGTAACTACTTCACCTTTTGACAGCTTATACAAGATTTTTGCTCACCTTAGGGCGCCTCGGACCCGACCCCCAACAGTGTGCCGAGGGAAGATTTTTGCTCACCCATGGAGGGCGCCTCGGACCCGACCCCCAAACGGGGCCGAGGGGCTAGTTTGTTGGTAAATTAGTGTGACCATAAGCTAGCGTGTCCACACAATTCGAGGCTATCCATCTCTTTGAATCAAAAGGAGAGAGGGATACCTTATTGATGTGGAGACCATATAGCTTATGACCATCACTCCGGAGAATGTTCATTCCATGGCGGAATTGCATCTTTGTGAACAGAGACTCTATGTACTGTTCATGACGCAGATGTTTTTTTTACTACAACCTTCTTTACTCCTTTTGCTTTTTTAATCGCACCCTCATCGGACAAGGAATTGCGCGTGAATTGGCTGACACAACTTCCAAAGACGCGGCACCACGAAACGCGTTGCCATGCCAGGAGTTTTGGTGACGCGCGACGCAAATCTGACGCGCGCAAATCTGACGCGCGACTTCAGTTCATTTTGATTTACTCGGAGCACATCTGGTCCGCTATACAGTGGAATCGTTTTAAATTGTGGAGACATTTTCACTGAAGCATCTACCAAGCCAGCCTGATTGTGATAGAATGGCTCGTAGGCCACGCTATTGGTTATAACTCCTTGATTAAAAATATGTTCTCAATACACAGTTACCAACACATAATATTTATCCATTAATCATTCAACCAAATTAAATTCATGATATACATGAGTCTACAAGAGCACTAGACACAAAGTACAAATTTGCTGGTACAAGACTCATATTCCAAGTTGTAGTTAGTTATATATAAGTATTCTGACATTGCATTAGTATGCCACCGGTAAGTAATAACACCAAATTATCGCCCACTATCAGCCATATTGGACTGTCAAATATACGTCGCATTTGGATGCGATTTGGAGGTAAACTATAAGGATATTTACAATTATTGATAATGGATTCTGTTTTGTTATTGGTTTAGGCAATTGTGCCGCTATCTTGTCAAACAATACAACATAGTTTTTGATTAATTTGAAAAATTCTGGAAGCTTGAGATTCGACGAATTGTTCGAATTCAAGGTATTATCGCTCACGTATTCAGCTCAATAAAATAAAAAGTACACATTTAACAGCTTAATAATCGTGACCATTCGATTTGTCTTTGTTCAGTCAACGAATACCAAGAATATTTTTACGGGAATATTTCACAAATATCAAGAGATAGAAAAATATATGTCGAAGTTCCAAGCCGAAAATATGGCGTATCGATGCGGAATAAACACTTGCAAACTTTAATCGAATAAAACATATTGATTACCCGAAAAAGGAAACTATGATAATCAGCGTGTTTATTGAAATATAATTAATTACCTCGTTGGGCAAATCGATCAGGTTTGGTGATACTGGTGAAAGTTTTCGAAAAAGAAAATGAAGTTTCTCGCACAGCAGCTAACGCCTCAACTTGCCGAACTGAAATGTGAGCGAGACACAGATCTCGTGGCGATCTCGCCGAGGCAGGCACTGCGCGCGATATCTCTTTGATCTCGGCGTCGTGTCTACTCCTGCTATTGGTTATAACTCCTTGGTACATCTTAGGCCGCAGGCCAACATACTCCTTGATGGGCACACCAGCACACTCATCCTTCATTTTTCCCTTCTTGTTTACGTTCGCGAATAAGGGATTGGAAGGAATATAGTTTCTAGTGTCAAAGAGCCGCCTGTCTTCCTTCATATCAGCATAGACGTCAGATGTACGGATCTTGAGCAGCAGCGAGTTTGTGTCGATGTATAGCAGATTAAAGTTCTCACCATATCTTGACTTCATTATGTTGTAGTAAAAGTCATAAATCAAATGCTTTGAAAGATCGAGTTTACACATGCCGACATAGACTGGGCGGTTTAAGACCAAGTGGGTTTTGAGCAGCCATGTCATCATCGAACACTCTATGGCGAGCATAGGCGGGGCTGGCCACAAGCCTGCGTTTTTTTTAACCCTTCCGCCGAGAGTACAATATTAACGTCAACCCGCTTTCTGAGATTCTCCATGGTTTTGCCAAACACAGAGTTGTTCATCAACTTGTACAGGTTCTTTTCAAAGGATCTGGTGGCAGCCTTACGAAGCTCTGTATTCATGTGATTGTAAGGCTCCATCCAGGGACTCTGGTCAAAGACAAGTGCACAATGAATCTTGGTAAGTCTCATCCCCAAAGACAGATACGGCTTGAGGTTCCTGTAGTGTACCACATACTTCTCCTTGTTCTGCAGGTTCGGTATCAGCTTTTCAACTCCATTTCCGGTGCTCCCCAATGCACCTAGGAGATCTTTCTTGTAGTCCGACAACCATTCGTTTTGCACAAGAAGCTGCTCCGGCGCTAGGGGGTAATCGTTGTGTTCGTCATGAAGAGCAGCAGGATAATCCAAGTCAACCTCAAGTATATAACCCGTCTCGGCATCGTCAGGGTGGTCCGGGAATTCTAGGTTCTCAGGCCGTTCACCCACTGCCGTTCAATGCCTGAAGTGGGCAAAGGCTGACTCATAGCCCACCCTAGCCCTACAAGACGTCTTCGTAGACGTCTTACCGTTTCTCGAAACAACGCAACTCAATTATTTTTAGATCGATTCAGACAACTACCAAACACCAAACATACACAAGTGATGGAGTTATAGAATGCAATGATGTTTTACGGACAATTTCATCCCTTTTCGGCTGGTGATTTCATCCGTGGTAATTATTTATAGTTCGATCAATTTGGGAAGCGGTAAAAAGTCAGAAACACAGCAACATGTTTGTTTACAAGTTCAAGACCACATGCATTGCGCGGGGGGGGGGGGGCACTTAAGTGTAAAGATATAGTATACATGTGCCGCACGAAGGGGGTGGTTTTTTCAACATCTCGACTTTTACGACGGGTTAGACATTCGCATAATACCTTGTACGATGGAGTACACTTTTTCTCATTCTCAACGAGTACAACGGGTACAGGTTTTCGAGGTCCCGCGGCACACCCTTATCCGAGTTAGGGTAAGTGCCCCCCACTTGGGATGCTAAGGCAATGCGGGAAATCGCGAGAATTAATTGTTTCCAAAATGGCAGACATCGTATCGCGATTTGTTAGGAAACGAACTATCGATGATGTCGTAACGTTATCTGTGGTGTAGAGATGCTCACGCTACGCACTTGTAGTAAGTAAAAGAATCGAACTCCAGGTGTAGGGTTAACACAAACTTTATTTAACTTTCGAATTTCCGATGTTGCTTAGCCTAAACTTAAGAGAGAGATGTGTTGAGCTCGGAGGCCAGGAGAGAACTGATTTTGAAATATAAGTTGCTTCCCTCAACGACTAAGGCACGCCATCCCAATTCTCATGGGACATGCCGTAGCCAGGTCTGTGAGGGCTGGGGCTAACGGGTGTTGCCTGGGCAGGAAGGTCATGTGGCTCTGGAATATGGGGTTCCGTATGAGGAGAGGGGGGAAGTGCAGGTGACATGTAGGTCACTTGTGGATCTGGGAAACTGGGGCGTATAATTAATATAAGCTGTTGGGGGTTACTCCATCAACTGATGACTGAGAGGGTACGTTATGATGAAGGGTAGGTTTGTTATGAATTTGGCACTCAACAATGATATTTATTGAGGAATAGCGTCGAGTGGTGGTAAGTTTTTTGGCGCGCAAAGTCTATTTTTTTGTAAAGGCTCTTGATATATGTTATTTTCTAGGTACGCAGAGTAGTCCTTCAACCCAAACGAGAACTTGCCGACTGTGTTTGACGAACTCTTCGTAACGGTCTAAATTCATGTTACCGTTACACCGAAACTAAGCCCACCCATACAGGTTGTTGGCATCGAGGTACTGGATATATGTCGCTGGCTTATCCTGCTCAAAGCCCTCCACGTATGGGTTGTTGGCTTTAGCGTGTCGGCGTGACACCATTCTCAAACCACCGTGTAGACCTTTCTCAATGAACAGGTGCTTGTCATAGTCGGTGAGTAGTTCCAGTTCCACGCCTGTACTCTTAAGCAAAGCATCCCAGGACAAACCGGGGCTGGTATAGTAGTGGCCGGTATCCAACCCGTACTGCTTAAGACAGGTCTTGCAGAACACCTCAAACACATCGGCTAAGAGCAACACATCTGTTTGCAGGTACAGGTCATGGTAGTCAACCATGTTATTACACCCTAACACGCTTCAGACCTTCTGTGCATGGGCATAGTCTGAAGCAGATATACCTTGCTCAGAGAGCTTGCTGTAGAACTCCTGGATTGGCGGCAGAGGGGAACCAAACTTATCCCAGCCATCCATAAACTCGTAGGGATACACTCCCTTGCGCAGTAGCAACCACCGCTTCGTTTCATCTGGCTCACATTCCGCCGTCACAGCAAAGACATCTTGGTTGTTAGCAGACACCAGCTTATCGAGCGAGGCCAGGAGAAATGGTGCGCTGTCGATGAAGTGCAACTGTCCAAGCGACAGGGAAATATATTTCTCCATTTTGTTGGGGAAACAGTTGATGTTCCCCTCCACTTTGCTTACGGCCTGCATCAAGAGATGTGAGTCATAGCCCCACAGTTTATGGAAAACCACAGGTACGGGTGTTGTTTTAGTGTTCAACCGCAGCTTTAGGTTGCATACGTTGTGGGCTGCCCCTGTACTTACCTGTTACATGACAATGGTCGCGGACAGAGTCACGGCCCAGTTCTTTGTTGCACACATGACAATGGGTTGCTCCCTTGTGCACTCTTTTATCCTCTCGCGTCATGCGCATGGGGACAGGCTTTGACAGAACTGCTTTGATCTTTTGCTCCTCCTACTGCAGAGCCTGTAAAAACTTCTCCACAGCATCGCTTCCACTGTAAACCACGGGAGGTTCGGTCTTACCGACACACCGAACAACCACATAGCCGTAACCACCTTCATACTACTGTGATCTCTGCGTGTTGCTCTTACCAGGATTAAGCGCAGGACCCGGAAGTTTCACTGTAAGCGCCTCTAAATCTGCGTAGATACAGAATTGAGTGGGGAGCTGCTTCTGCCAGTGCTGGAAGGATAAGATGTTTTTTCCTCCTCGGGCATGTCTACTCTTACAGCAGTTTTCCCTATCTCCACACACTCGGGCTTGTACTCGTTGAGCAGTTTCTCCGTGGTATAACCATGCAAGCATCGCTCGCAGAAGACGTTGCATTGTTCGTATTTACTCTGATCATACAGCAAGCAGTTCAGATCTTTGATCAGAGTGTAATGAAACTTTTCATCCTCCTCAATTAACATGTACCAGTCTGTTTACTGATGCGGTGAACGATGGTGGCCTTCCCATCCCAGCCAAACTCGTTCAAGGCCACGTTAGCATACTTTTCGACCTTCTCAATCTGTGAGATAGGTGTTGGATATTCTACGCCTTTACCTTCCAACAGGGTTAACCGCCAATTAACGTCATAGTTTGATTGCCGCTCTGGGTGTATAGCAACCGGGTGCAGAGCCGCTAGAATAGACCATAGAAGGCAAAAGTCGTCCCAGTTCGTTACGTTTATGATTGCCTTCTTTACCGCCAGCTTTCTCGGCAGTCGCAGATAGGAGCCACCTTTCAATGGCTGGTAGTTGGCAATATCAATCCACAGAGTTGTGACTGACTCAAATTCCCAACCAGAACCTCTATTGGTCCACTTCTCTAACCGCTCTTGGATATTAGCATTACACTGGTCCAGCGCATCGTTAATATCTTCTGAGGAGAGAACCACCTGCTGCTTATTACGCAACACAGGCTCAACATACTCAGTGCTGCCATCATCGGTGTGTTTCATAAGTCTTACCTTAAGGGCAAACGGACACTTGATTCCATCCAGCTCTTCCAGCTCACCAGTCAAAACTGTATGCATCTTCCGACGCATGCCCTAAATAACATCATAAGGTCCGAGCTAAGGGGGTGAGACTCAGGAACGTTCTTCACCCATCCACGCAAATAGTTTTTAACAGCCCACTTAGTCTTCTTGAACTTAAGACGTGATGTGGGGACTGGGGACTGGGTTGCGGGGACTGGGGTGCGCAGGGCGGGGACTGGTGTGAATTGATATTGGTAATAATAAGGAATACATAAATAAAAGGCTAATAACGGTATGCATAAGGGCTTTAATCATGAATATACATTCTCTTTCTCCCTCCCTCTCTCCACTCTCTCTACTCTCAACTCTCTGCTCTGCTCTCTCGACTCTTTGTATATTCTGTACTTGAAATAATGGCAGAACGTATCACAAATGTTTGAGGCACGTCTTGTCCCAACGTTTGCCCCCAGTCTGCCCACGCGCTGTAAGTTTGTGTCACCCTCTGTGATCTGTCTCCATTGACCTGGCTGGATATCACCATTCTCTCCACGGCAGTCGACAAAGCGGGGTGGAACGTATCGAACAGTTGGCTGAATTTTCACATCAGTCAATAGCAAGTAATTGTGGAGAGCTAACGTGGCTTTCACAATGTCGTCAACATTCTCAAGCTTTGCTTCAATAGGGCGTCCAAAAATTCGCCACCGGGCTGTCAGGATCCCAAATGCATTTTCAACTGTCCTTCTCTCTCTGCTGAGCTTATAATTGAACACCCTTTTTTCGATCGGTAGATCAGTCCCTGAAATATAGTACCAACAAATAAAGCAAACCTTATGATCCGTATAAAACCGTATTCCAACTTTCGTATAAGGTCATAAAGGCAAACCGAACCATAATTAAGTGCCTAAAGTATGAATTACTTTCCAGCATATGGCCTCAAGAGATGCTCTTTCAGCGGGAAGGCTTCATCCCCAAGGAAGACATAAGAGACTCCGATATCAGTCCCGGGGAGAACACCCAGGTTCCGGAATAGGTAAGGTGCCATTCTCCAGTTGCGTTCCGAATTCTGATCTGCTGAAAACTCCCCCATCTGATTCTCTGCCGTACGCTCCAATGTCCACCATTGTAAATTTGTACTTTGCGTCGGCGGCTGCCATGAGAACAATGGAATGGAATTTCTTGTAGTTGAAGAAATCGCTCCCTGATTTTGCCAGGGCTTTGATGGCAACATGTTTTCCATCCACCGATCCCAGACACATGGGAAAGTTCCAGTAACGCCAGCTATCGGCAGCAACAGAACGCCATTCCCCAAGTGTGGGCATTGTGACGAATTCATCTTTTGAATGCAGTCCACAATGCTTTGCAGGTTTCTGTCAAGATGTTATTCACAGTTGACTTCCCTAAACGATAGCTGTCTGCGTCACTTTGTTGCAAATTGCTAGTTGCCAAAATACGTAACATGACAGAGACCCTCTCTGCAGAGCCGACGGGGGATTGATGCGTCCCTTCATGGCTGATAAATGGAGAGACACGGCGTACTGAATCGCCAAATCTTTCGGGAGTCATCCTGAAATACCTGAAGAGTATTTTATTGTCTTGAAGTGTACGCATGTAACTCACAAGGAAAAGAAATTCACCAATTCTATTTCTGTATGTATTAAGTGGCCGTACGTACCACCGCCTTCTCTATTGTTTCTTTCTTGTACGACGCCAGGTAATAAGCGCAAGCAATTCCTCGTCTTCCAAATCCATATCGAAGA
The DNA here is from genome assembly GCA_034190875.2 of Urechis unicinctus. NCBI lineage: Eukaryota > Metazoa > Annelida > Polychaeta > Xenopneusta > Urechidae > Urechis > Urechis unicinctus. The sequence continues at coordinate 25,508,500 of CM067348.1, read as the reverse complement.
ATGACTTGTACGCACGTAGTATGAATTAAAACCAGATGCGCACCTCATTATTTATCACAGCCTGCAGTCGAGAAACCCACTCAGTTGATCGTTTTTTCGTTATCCCTTAACTCTACGGCATACTGGTGTCCAAAGAGTCATTCAGCCCGTGTTTGGTTAAAGCGCTCCACTATAGCCTTGTCACGATGGATATTCACACGGCCACGCCTGACTGATACTCCATGTTTTGCTAGCAGCTATTTCACTGCTCCCATAAACTCTTCAGCCTCTTTTGTAGTCAATGGCTCAGCCGCTTTGTAGCGGGAGCCCAAATCCACCACCATTAGGGCATACTTGTAAGTCTGGCACTTCACAACGTCATGAGGAAGAAATAAGAGATCGTCTTGGTGAACCTCATTAGGCCCAGACACATCAAATTTTGGTCTGGGAATGTGTTTTGGCATTGGCAGGTACATTTGCCATATAGCTTGCTTTGTTAGCCACTCCCTGGCAACTTCCTCAGAAACCCCTCGCTTCTGTTGCAAGCTTCTTGATAGCTGGAATGCCTTTCCAGTAGCCTTTAGGACTATAGTAGATCTTTTGCATGTGACGATCCATACAAAATAAACGCTCGAGTCTCCATATGACCTACTTAGCATGCCTGTATGCAACCAGTCCAGCCGCAGCCATACCCAGTATAATGAACGCCACCTCACGCCCTTTTTGACCATCTGAGGGCTCGTAGAAGTCTGATAGCTGGGGCTCAGAGCCCAGCGGGTCGACGGGTCTACCCGTAATCATGTAGTACTCTTTCATAGCCACATCAACATCCCAAAAATTATGCTCGGCATGTCCCTGGCGGCGCAGTTGCTCACTGTTGAAGTCTAAACGCTCAGTCCGCTTCTTGGCCCATGCTGCCTGAGCAGAATGAAGCTGCTTGATTGCCATATCATGGCGTTTACGCTCCGCGTCCACTTGGCTGCTTCGTAATTCACAGAATAAAAAGTTGCTCCCAGAGAATACAAGGGCGTTAACAAGAGCACCCCCAACAAGTAGCGTAATTGTGGCCATTACTTCAGTATATCAACTGGTAAGATTCCTTGTTTGATTAACATATCCTTTGTGGCCATAGCTAGTGACACATCGGCAACAGCCATAGCCAGGTCGCGTAGGGTGAAATCAAGACGTGGCGCCCTACTACCCAGAGCCATCCTAGCAAGCTTGGCATAACCTATTGATATACCAGAAACAACTGCGCCGTGGTACAGCGCGTTGACGAGCATTTGTTGTTGTCATCTTATTCCATATAAAACGGATACTTTAATTGTACGTCCAGAGGCCTTTGTACCACAACCTGTTTAAGGTGTAGTTTGCGCCTGTACCAATACAACGCTAGTCCAAACACCCCAACGCCGCCGACAACCAAAGGCGAAGCCCATGTTGGCCAAGCCCATCTTTCCGGAGGCTTGCTCGTTGATGTAGGCTCGACAGCTTCGTCTCTAGCGTCTGTAAGCGCGGCCTTATCCTCACAGAGCTCTTTCAGAAGCTTATTTTGATTGGCTTTTCGAGCTGCAGCACCCTTTTGTCCTGCCGCAGCCCTTTTAGCGTTTTTTGTAGGTTGCTCTCTTGTCACTGATGTTATCTCTACCGGTGTTGTCTCCCCTTGATTCGTGTTCGTTTCTTCCATGTTTACTTACTAAATTTGTTTGTCGAATTGACAACTCTTAGTAAGAACCTGTTATAGCTGAGGTAAGCACCTGTTATAGCGGAGTTAAGCACATGTTATAGCAGAATTAAACATATACTTAAGCACGCAAGTGGTGTCTTCCTCTCCACCAGTCCCTGCTGATTTGGTGCTTGGTTTTCCAAATTGACAGTGCTTAGCAGTTGTTAAAGCCGCGATAAATGGAGCTAGGAACATACCATAGCGATGATATAGTTCACATCTAGCAGTGCATAGCGCATGCCCAATGAATGGGTCGGCCTCGAGGTCTGTAATTAGCTTTGGCTGATTTTCTGGTGGGATTGGTAGAAACATACAAGCAATACCCGAGTATAGCTGTAGCACTTCCTGACCCAGAGTGAACGTCATGGCGGGCCTGACCGCCGGCTATGACGTTAATGTTAAGTGGTGCATCCATAACAATATACATATAGACGTTCAATGCACCGGCCGCCTCTGCTTTTTTTGTGATCTGTATGGTTATACCCTCAGACGCATTCTCCGCGGCCCTGCCACTACCGTGCAGCTGGTCGTCATCACTCGTCCTTAAGTCGAGCCACAGTGCATACTTACAGGTTAATTACTCTCCTAGGGACACGTCCGACAATGCCAAGTCTTTCGCAGCTATTACTACACTGGGGTCTCGTTTACTCGTTGCTGCAAAGGCCTTCTTCACCTCATCCCACAGCTGGTAGCCACGCATGCCCTGGGCATAGAGTTGTTTGGGGATGCCCTCAATGGTCACCTCAACTTTTGTAATCTTTGGGTTGTAGAACGACTCCTGGTGAATGAGGCATTGGCTGGGTCTTCAAAGAGCAGTAGGATGCCCTTCATGCTCCGAGCCGGCACGTCCGCCGTCAATAACTATTACAATGCATTACCTGAAAAAGGTCACACACCAACCCTCGACCGCGATTATATGAAGTATAAGCTTGTTGATGGAGTGTTACGTTTGAAGGACTACCCTGACTTAAAGATCATGAACACAATTTTTTTTTAAAGCGAAATTCGAAAGAATAAACTTCAATAATGGTATTCATATCAATAGCGGTTACTTTGGAGCACCCTATTCATTTTAAAAAAAGGATTTTAAAGTGTATGTTTTCTTCTTCCACTCGTTGAACATCCCGCTCGGCAACGTTCGGAATTATTTGGCCCGTGACGTCATGTTCACTGCTCTGCGCTCGCTGATCACGAATGTCAACAAGCTTCGCCATTGTTGTTGCGGCTCGTTGATGGTTTATGAAAAAGTCTTCACGGTTTGTTACACTCACAGTTTGGATTATGCCTTATTGTTGTGTCGGTTGGGAGAAGAAACGACGAGAGGTCGGGTAAGAGTTTCTTTCGGTTCCCGAAAGACCGAAACATGCACAAGAATTGGAATGTAAAGGTGAAGAGAAAGGATTGGAAGCCGACCAAAACAATTGTCCTTTGCTCGGACCACTTTGAGAGAGACGCCTATGAAACGGACCCAGAGCTGCTCATAAGACTGGGTTTTTCTAAACAAACTAGGCTTCGCCAAGGTGCCATGCCAACGATTTTCAATTACATGGGTGTGAACCAGGATCGAGTTAGACGTCGAGGTGCCTTTGAGAAAAGACGATGTCAACAGGTAAGATAGCTAGGACCATCCAATTTTCATTCCCAGTCGTGGTTGTGCCTTTGTGTTTGATTGACAGCAAAATTTATTTCTTATATGAATAATCATACGACCCAAATGACATGGCCGTGTTAAGGCTAAGGCATCACTGGTGAAGAAAGGCCCCATGGGCATGGCTCAATAACTGGTGTTTCAATGTGATCTAAAAATGCTTGCATGGCATTGTCTGTTTTTGTTTAGGGATTTGGATACACTACGTACTGTGTTTAATTGGTCCATTTACATGAGTACTACTAATGTCATAGGACAAATTAGACAGTCTGTATATAGAAGTATATTGATATAGGTGATTTTGATCCCTATTTTGGGAAATATCATTGGTGTACAACTGGTTGACACTGAAACACATGATGCCTCTGTTTTTAGGTGCTGCATGAAATGTTAACTGGAGCTGAGATGCTTGATGCCTCCAGTGAAAGTGAAAACGAGATGACAGGTGTGCCTGAGATAGAGGCCAGCTCAACTGAACCGGTAGAGGGCTCCGACAAGTGGTTTGGAGTTCAAACATGTTTGCTTGTAAGTATATTGAGTCACCTGGATGTCTATATTCGACATGGAAAGTGACGAGGATGGTATGGATGAACATGTAAGTGATAGTTTACTTTGAAAATCCCTGTAAACAGTGGAATTGTATTGCATGCTTATACAAATCAGTGCTCTCTCATAAGCCTAATAAAGCACCTACAACTTTGGTTTTATAGTGGCATTGAGCTAGAGGATGGCCCTGGTCGTAAACAGCAAACACCATCTGAAAGACATTGGCAGATTATCTCCGTCTGAGCAGACATCCAGCTTAGAATCTTTCCACAAGGTGGTGATCTTCTTCGTGCCCAAGAGTGTACACTTTCCCTTTGCCACTATGGAAGCAAGGTAATTTAATTGAGCTTTGCTGTGACTGTAGTGTGGTATAAATTGCAAATACCTGATGTAAAACATGAGTTGATGTTGGTGCTTGTAAAGTTATGACATGCTTGTGAATTGTGAGCTCACATTGGCATACCAGACCACCAGGCTATATCTGCTACTGTTGGTGCTTTACTTCCAGATTACTCCTTGCAGTTTTGCATTTTAATGAAAACTCCAATAGAGCTCAGGCAGTCACTCAACAAGGCCAGGCACAATGGGGAGTGTCCTTTCCAAAGTCCAGACAGGGTGATCCAGTGGTGAAGCCTGTTTTGGTTGGTATATATCACAGGATTTGTTGTTCAATATATGTAATGCTGGCATTTATTAAGATAAATTTATTATGAGTCTCCGCCGTGCCCATAGGGTTATTATACTGGCACAAAAGACCAAACATTCCATTTAATGATTCAAAAGACAATTTATTAATAATCTTTTATTAACTGGTTATGCTTCAGATTATGTTGACAACCTCATTACTGAAGTGTTTGTGCTTCGAGAGAAATATCCTAGTTACAGACTGGCGAAAGTTCTTTCGGCGGAAAGGAGTGCTCCGCCCCCTATTGCTGCTCAATTTGAAAAGCCAGCAAAGGACATCCTTGTGGGAGCACACCGATGCCGCTTCAATCATGCAAACAAAATCTCCTCAGCTACTTTCTAGGTATCCTCTGTAAAGGCCCTCTGGGACTGGGAATGTAGATCTTATTTTGTTTACGACACATGATGGCAATACTTTTCTGTTATGTCTACCTAATCTGTGCCACACCCAGTAGATAGGCCAAATATCTGAATAACCTGGAGCAAAAAAGAATTGATTATTTCTTAGGGAAATATGAAAATAATGTTTTTTTAACTCTATTTTTTTTGTCAACTATGTACTCAAGATATAAATGTATTGCTGGTTTTGCTGTTTGTTGTCATGTAGCACTGAACGTGATTACCAAATTACCAAATCTATTGCACAACATGGACACTTGGGATACACATTGTCCATGTCCAGAAGTGGCTGTGTGTCTTATATGTGCTTCAATAAAGGCATAACTAACTCATTTGTGTTAACTTCATCCCCTATATGTCCATCTATCTGTATGAACTCGAATTTCGATGCAAGCAGGACATAACGGTCCAAGCAGTTTGACTGGATGTTCGGTCATACATGGCCACTCTTCTATTGTTGCCAGTCTTCAGGTAATTTCGACAACAAACACATTCCCGCAATGGGGTCATCTGATCGCAGTTGTTACAGCTACACCTAAAAGGTTGCCCAAATCAAGCTTTAGCCATTTTGAACTCCAAGTTAGATCATTCACATAACAAAAGCTGACCCAGCAGTCCATGTTTGTCCATGATTCACTAATTCTTCTGAGCATTCTGACTTCATTTGTGAGCAAAAGAGTAGACTTAGTCTTTTAAATATGCACTGATGAGAGATATATTAACAGGACGTCTAAATTCTGAAAGGGGCCAGTTCACAGGCACCCAAGTCAATTATGTATATTATCATACATTTCACTATCGCTCGGGGAACGCGCCGGGTGGATTTATTGACTGTGTGGGCCAGATAGACCCCATTACACGGCATTGTTATTTCTACCGGTGCTAATCCATTTAGACTAATAGAGACGAAAAATTTCTACCTACCACACTTCCACTGGCCAGAAAGTCAAAGCGTCTTTGCTGCATTCATTTTCCGAATCGGAATCCGTTTCTGAGCTCCCAACATCATTATCTGACTCGGTTGTTATTCGCAATTGTGTGGGCTAAAATAAATACCCACGGACATCATAAGTTCCCATTTCATCTAATGAGGCTTCATAATCTTCATCTGATGACGACATGTTAATATATACCAGTCAGTAGAAAGGAAAGTTGCAGGGAAAAAATCGCGGATCGTATAATTTTTCTCAGCTTTCGAAATACCGCCTTCGAATTTGTTTTGGGACGAGCCGCAAACGTGACGTCACGCGTCCTGCCTCCTAGCGACCAACTGATGCAAAATGGACTCAGGGAATTCAATCGGAATTAAACCCGAGCACCACATTCTCAGCGGATTTATGTCCACAGTACTTGAGAGAATGTAAAATTATCTACCGTAATCAGATTAAAAGATATTTTCCTACATTTTGAAACATACAAATCGGATATGCCAAAAAACGTTAGTTTTGATCTTTAAGCCTCACAAATTTTCGTACCAAAAAATTCGCTTTCAATCGAAACAACAGATAAAATTAGAGGGGGGCCTAAGGCCGCCCGTGATGGTTTGTGGTTCACTGACAAGGGGTGTCACAAAAAGAAGCAAAACCCCTCCAAGGCGTTGACCAAGCAGCTGCTAAAGCAGCAGAGAATTTATAAATGAGCGGCCCTGAAGCTATGACTGCCGGTGGAACAGGTGGTGTGGAAGAAACAAGCTTCATAGAGGACGTTCATAACGCTATAGAAGACGTGGGCACACAGACAGATAGTCTGACATACTGAGGCTTGACAAGGCTATGCAGACCCAGAGGGGTGAGCTGGTCAATAACCTATCTATGATAACTGCGATAGAAAGGGATATAGACCGGTGGGAAGCTAAAATGGCAAGCTTGGAGGAGGATGGGAGGGGAGATAGTCGAGCATGGAAATTTCAAGCGAATGAGCTTGCATAGCTGCAGGACATGCGGCGTGTCCGTGTTGAGGCTGCCTCTGTAAACCGTGAACGTCTGCGAACCCAAATTAACCACATCAAGGAAACGATCAACAGACTTCTTAACGAGGATACAACGCTAGCTGAGCTTGAACGCATCCTGTTCCGGGAGCAGGGCAATCGCCTCCATCCTCACTGCGATTGGATTCGCAATCTCGACCCTGGTAGTTGCTTTGACTGTTGGAGGGAGCACTAGTGCAACCCCGGCACCAACACCGACGCCAGTTGATAAGCCCGGTGTAAAGGAATGGATTAAAAAACAGCTGAACTCCTTGGGCCTAGCCGGTAAGGGCCTAGCCGGTAAGGCAGCAGCTGGCCTTCCAGGAATCATTGGCTCCATCGTATCATGGCTGCTTAAGTCAGCTGCAAATGTGGCTGGTTGGATGGCAGAACATGTATGGGCCGCAGCTGTGGAAGTGGGGGGGAGTTATCCTCCTGATTCTCCGTGGCCTACTACGTAGCAAACCAAAGCACAGCTAAGCTTATAGTGATTCCGCCTACACTAAGAGCGGTTTTCTCATCCTCGGGCGCCTGTCCTAAGGGTATATTGGCCACACTGCTTGGAACGCCTGGAGAGGGGACTCCAATATCTGTATCTGGCAGAGGGTCAAAGCTTCCTCTATCTGGAACAGCAGCAACCGCGTTGACATCAGTATTGCTGCCGATCTCCTGTGCCACAGTCGCGATTGTAATCAGATTGTTGTACCCAACAACGTTTCCAATGGCGAGGCTCATATCCGACGGAGCCATGTAAAGGTCCGTTCCAAACACATAATCATCCTTTGAGGAAGCATTCTGGAGGACGTTCTGATACCTGTGGATGGATGAGGGAATGTCCACTGAGGAGTTGATGGCATCCTCAACGTTAACCTGAAACTGCTTTTGAGCATCAAAAGACGTGCTTCTACCTAGTATGTTTGAGCGGGTCTGTGCCTGAGCACCAAGAATGGCCCAGACAAAGGTCCTAATGCTGTCGTTAATGCGCTCAACGCCGGGCTGTGTGAAGCCATCATACGTGTCCAGTACGAAGGTACTCCAGACCTCGTCTGCCTCAGATCCCTGTGCTAGGTGTAGAACAACACCCATTTTCTCCTGAAAGGAATGTAGGTTACTTGCGTGGGCAAACCCAGGCTTTTTATCCTTTTCTGCCTCAAAGGCCATCCGTATTGGGTTATAACTAACGTTCAGACCAGCAACCTTGACGACAGTCCCGTAACCATACGCATCATGTGCATATAAGACACCAAGGCCGCGATTAGCTAAGGTTGCCTTCTGGCGCCAGTCTGTAATCAGTTGAACACCAAACTCACTAGAGAGTCTCTCAATTGCCCTGCGATCGTATGGATTGTCATAGGGGTCATACTCATGATCCTGAGGTAGAGGAGCTTGTAGTTCTGCCAGCAGGCGACGCACTGTGTAATAAACGTGAAAGGTGTAGATAGCTTGGACGAGGAAAATCTTAGCCTTGAGATGGTCGTGGGATGACACGCCGCAGCCGCATGTTGCACACCACACTGCAAAGTTTAACTGGTTCTGCTAGAACTGCATTGGCTTTAGCCCCCAGTCTTTCACTATTTTATCCTCAGTCACCGGCTGCATCTTATAGTGACTAAACACCTCATGAAAGTTTGCTGCGAATGTACCGCCACTATTAACGACTTGAATTCTTGGTCGGGTTAAGCCCTCTGCAATTGAACTGGAGGGATATTTTCCGCCCTCTTTATATGTGGCTTTTCTATTGAAACTAAAGGCTTGTTTAATCATAGTGCTATGTATCACACTCTGTCAAATGTTCAAAGCGGCGAGGCTATGTCCCTGCAAAATCCTATTGACAACACTGCGGGCAATCTATGTGTTGGCCTAAGGTCAATCACGTATACTGTGGGCTGGTACAATCTCGAATCAAACGAGACCATTCAATGGTAGTCAAGAGCTTCAGAAGAGGGAGGATCTGTCTAATTAAAACTTCTTCAGCAGCAGATTACATCAATAGGTCTTAGTTTAGGTGTTGATGCTGCAAATTGGGTTATTACCCTCACAGTTCCTGATAATAGAGATGCGCGCATATCAGACGGTGTGTTAAAAATGTTGGGTTTTGATGACGGTCAGAGTAGGCGTTTAATTCCTTCAGGTACTTAAATAGGTGACCGGCCCATCAACTTTAGCATCTTTAACACACTCTTTGTTCATCTCGATCAAGTCAGTACCACGCACAACATGCTCTATGGTGCGCCCACTACGCTTCTTGAAGTTGTTGGCTTAGAGGGTGGCTCTTTTGGTGATATTATAACCACAAACATCGCTAATCCTGTCTGTAAGCGTGTTACTAGCGGAACTGTGCATGAGTTGAAGGTTCAGTTACTGGACAATAAGGGACGTCTATTGAACAACCACGACTTACCTGTTAGAATTGTTATGACTGAAGCCCTTGAAATGATAGAGAATAAAATTGTTCAGTTGGAAGACCTGATTTCACCGCAGCTGAAAAGACGAAACCCCTCATTACTATATGGGCAGAAGGAAGTGGCCCCCTTCGGACAGGATATGAGTGGTCGTTTGGCGATGGGGCCAGGGGTCGAAACTCACGAGACTCAAGCTGTGGATATACCATGTTTTCCAATGGTAAGATCATTCATATGGGGTTGTCTTCTGGTGTTGGTGCTGATACTGGTGATATAGCAGTCGTTCCGGTTATTAATGGAACAAACCAAGCGGTAGGAATACATGAGCCTGCTGACGAACGGGCTGTTGTAATATCTTTAGACCAGCATTTACAGCTAGATCAAGGCAACGTTATTAACTTTTATACAACCACTCAAAACAGAGGGGCGACTTGGTTTGTAGCATCACTCCTAATTGGACTTGACCTGTAGACTTACGTATAAATAGCAGTATGAAACAACAGCCAACCATTCCGACGGCACCGTTATATCCGGAACTGCCTGATGAGAATCCAGGGCACTCCTATTGGTTAAATAAGATCAGCCTCAAGAACTAATACCTTGAGAAAGAGATTGAAAAATATTGCGCTATGTACAAGAAATATAGGCGTGCAGTGAACTCAGTGGATGCAGTAGACACTGCGTTAATTACTGTTGGTATGTGTCTTGGCGCAAGTGGTGTAGGTATAATGTCTACAATAGTTGCCATTCCTATTGCCACAGTCTTGGGTGTTACTGGAACCGCTTGTGGGCTACTTGGAATTGCTGGAAAATTCGTCAGTTGCCGACTGACCATAAAGGTGAAAAACATGATCAGATCCGCATTCTAGCACAGAGCAAATTGAATACCATTGCTGACATTGTATTGACAGCACTTGAAGATGGTAATATATCGGATCATGAGTTTAAACTCGTTTTAGCTAAGGTCACAAAACATACCCTAATGAAGGGCGAAATTAAGGCCAGATCTGTAAAAGTGCACCAGACTGTTTCAATTGATGAAAAAAACGTGCTGATCCAACGTGGAAAAGACGAAGCATTTAAAGGTATCAGACAAAAATTGGGTGCTTCTTTACCATTGAGCGGACTGTGAATGATATTGACCCGCCCCAATGCAGATAAGGATTTTAATTGCGAGGACATTTACGCACTGTTTATACGGATCTATTGAATAAACGAGGGTATATGGTATAGAAATGAACACCGTTGCTGAACTTGAAGGTAGGGTAAAAGAGTTGAAGTTAGATACAGATTATCTGAGGATGATATAATAGATCTGGAGGACGAACTGAGTGATGTTGTGGTTGATATGGAGACTAATTACGATGACCTTGTGGAACTGAAGGACATAGTGAGAGATCTGGAGGTTAAAATGATCTTATGAAGTGCGTGGAACGCCTAGAGGGGCTTGTTAGCAGGTGCCACACGAGCTTGTGAACGGCGCACTGTTAAAGTCGTGCACCCATAGAAAATATGGGGAAAAAACGGTGACACAGAAGGTGACATAGAAGGTGACATAGAAGGTGTGAAGAAAAGTCCGTCTATCAAGCAGGCAAAACGCAAATACCATATTGGAAGTCCCAGGGCTAAAGAAATCCATACAGGTGTAAAGCCACCATCAAGACCAAGAAAGTGTAGAAAATCAAAGTCATAGACACCTTGGCCTATGTAGGGTCACACTAGTTGACCAACAAACTGGCCCCTCGGCCCCGTTTCGGGGTCGAGTCCGAGACGCCCTCCGTAGGTGAGCATAAATCTTCCCTCGGCACACTGTTGGGGGTCGGGTCCGAGGCGCCCTAGGGTAAACAAAGCTGTCAAAGGGTGAAGTAGTTCCATGGGAGTGGTTCGGTCCCAGAACCGCTACCATGTATACTACTTACTATGAATAATGCAATACAGCTTAATTTGATCGGAACATATGTCGTTCTTGCACAGTTGAAGAAATAAAAACTAATCATCAAAATAAATCTCTAAATTTGAAATCCAACTTGAAAAGCAAAATAGTTCACAATCAACGTTTAATTATTTTGTCTAAAGCGAATGAACAAAAAACTTTGTACTATAGTTTCACATTGCAGATCGTGTTCGAAGCTGCACATTCGAACACTGACTTTTGCATTCCGTTCCAATCAACATCCCGCGGGGCTCCTCACGGTCCCGAACCGTTGGTGACTACCAGAGCACAAAGCGCCGTAAATCACAGAGGCACTTACAAATTATACAAATCAGCTGATCATCCAGTAACATAGAAAGCAGCAACCGGCAAAACACGTTTTTCGGAGATTTTAACAAAACAAGTTTTCTCTTAACATAGCAGCCGAAGACACTCCTTCATGCAGCTCAGCGGAAGCTCTTATTTTTATCTACGTTCACTGCCTGGCCTCGCCTCGTGAACGCACATCGTGCAAGTAAGTGCAAGTATTTTGCTCTTCCAGCCGGGCACGCAACACACTGCTTCACAGCACACCTATACAGAAATAGAAATCTCTGTTTTATAAAAAAATATCTCCCTCACCCAGCAAGAGGATATCACCGAAATCAATTACCGCTAGCCGAACTTCAATCTGAGGAAAGATCAGTGAATGATTCGAATACGGCATAGGATAATATTTGCTTCAGTGAATATTACGAAGGTAACATAAGAGGATCACTGGATATATATGATATAAAAACATTCCGATATTAGACTTTAAGGTAGACGCTATTATATATATATAATATATATATTTGAGAAAGTGACTGCGTGTCTTTCTGAGTATACTTTTTCTCCGACAAATCAGATAGTCGCTTAAAGGTCCAAATAAACAACTTTTCATCAGGAATTTCCTGTTACGCATTACGGGTTAAGAAGTCGTTGCCTAAAAGACCCAAAAAGCCTCAAATGCCGAAACTTTCATGAGCAGCAATTCTGAGCAAATGTATGACTATTACCCAGCATGGACCGGGATGAGTACATCAACAGCTAATGACCGGGATATATTAGATATATATATAGATATATATATATATATATACATATACAGCTATAATATATATATATATATATATATATATATATATATATATATATATATATATATATTCAACATACACGCATATATATATATATAATATATATATATATATATATATATATATATATATATATATATATATATATATATATATATATATATATATATATATATTTATATATATATATGTTTGTGTGTGTATGTTTGTGTGCGTGTATGTCGAATATATATGTTCCTGTGGGTTTGTATCAGTTTCTTTGCATTAAATGGAGTAGTCTGTATAATCTGCCGTGAGTTAGGTCTAGATGTTACATTCTCCATATTTTGCTCCACTCTCTCCGAAGCTGCATGCATTGTGAGTAAGCCATCTTCTCCATTCTGCCCTGCAGGAAGTAATCTATCGATTTCATTACCATGGCGTAAGACCTTGGCTCTTGACGTCATAGCCACCGAGTTTTCTGCCAGATGCATAAACACGTTCTATGACAGGAGGAAGAAGTGCTTCTAAACGGGGAGTTACAACGCCCTGACGTGGTTGAACCACGCACTTGAGGAGGGCTTGGTGAAGAAATTCGAGGTTGATCCTGGTAAATGACGTCCCGCTAAACGCCAGCTATCTATTCCCGGTCGAACGGTGATATTTTTATATACCGTTATGAATCTTTAATGTCCGCGCGAATGGACAATGTGTTTTGAATGTTACGCTGGATTTAGTATCTAGAAAACGAAATATATCAAGAGCCTGCGATTTTTTTTGGTTACGCACCAAAAGTTTACCCCCAATCGATGCGGCTATTTAGGAAATGCATTTTAATATAGATTCCCGTTCTGTAGGGCTATGCCTCCATTTTTATATACTGGTTCGACTACATAAGGCTATGAACTAGAGTAGTATAAACAGCGGGTGTTCTGGTCCACCCCCACTCATCTAGGCTATTCTGCTCTTAACAGCTTATACAAGATTTTTGCTCACCCGAAGTCGGACCCGTATATAAGACCGAAAAAGATGTTAGGACTACCCCAACTTGGGACTATTTTCTGTTCTGGAGGCTGTTTTCTTTTTTCTCCACTCCCAGAAAGCTCCGTATGGCCTGCAATGGTTTGCCCTCCGCCCCAGAAAGCCTGGTCTGCCCTATAGCCAACAAAGCCTCTCCCAATGATTTCTTTGGTCTGCCCCAAGCAATCTATTTGCCTGCCCACCACACGCGATCTAAAGGCAACCCCTCACCTCCCTAACATGTTTTACTCTCCTCGTCGTACATAGTATGCTGCCTACCATCCTCGACCACCTATAGTCTTCCCAAAGCCTGCAAAAGGATATCCCGGGTTGCATCTATCGTGGGACAAAGTAGTAACAATATTGCGCCTTTTTGAACAAGTAGTACCAATGGTGTATACTACAAATGGCTGTCGAAACTACGTTCTGGCATGGGAGGTCGGATTCGATAAACTATTGCCAGCATTGAGAAAGCAACCAATTGCCATGGGAAAAAAACTATGGTTGGAATTGTACCAGCAAACAGAGCCCAAGGGATACTATGTGGCAAAGGTTGATGTGTCTGAAATCCCGACAGAAGCCATCCAGTGGCAGCTTCCCCAGTTCTATTGCCTCCGGCAAACAAGAGGAGCAGACGTGTATGCAATCGACTACACCCAAGATTTCTTCGGAGTACTAGACCCCAAGACCCTAGATTTCCGCCTACAGGGTGAACCATGCGACCCCGCCAAGTGTTCCTGTCCCACCATCCTAGACAACACAGACAGCGTGGAAAAGCATGTTTGTACTTGGGTAGGGACTAGGGATGGCTACAAAACTCGCAACAAGCTATACAGCAAGGTGGTTTCCAATTTCGAGGCAGGAGAGGTTCGCAAGCATGTAGGAGGGCATCTCGCAGAGTACGCAGATTGCCAAATGCCCACCTTCGCAGAACCTTTCTCCACCCAGATGTCCAAGAACTAGGCTGTACTCGAATCAAAATCACATTCTATGGGTACACAGAAGCGACCACCAAGGAGGGTACCCCTTTGCTATCTAAATGATACATGGTGCAAGAGACTGCAGACTTCCTCGCTGGCCACAATCTTTCCTAGTACAGCCGCCAGCTGCTAAATAGACGCACCTAGCCTGCAATTTGGATCGCTGCATGGTGGTAGCAAATAGCTCTTTGGGGGAAATCTTTGTAGCATGGTACGTCCATACCACAACACGCTGAATAGTAGGAGTCCGAACGAAACTTGATACCCCCAACGACGACAGGTGGGAGAAAACAATCCTGTGGGCAGCGGCAGACTTGGGGTTTTGCAACTGTCCCATATTTTGAGTAGATATGTCCCACAGCAAAGAGGACCAAGCAATCTCCTTTGCACCACTCAGTTGCTACACACAATTCGGTGACACCATACTGTGTGCATCCAGAAAAACTAACCCAGCTATACCAAGCAATCAAAGAGCAAGCAAGGGTTCCCCAAACCTAGGCACAGTACCCTTGCATACTCGAATCTTTGCAAGCATCGTCAGAGTGTGCAAGCAGCTTGGACACCATTGCAGTGAACTATATGGTTCGAGAAGACTACGCAGCCACAAACATATCTCGGTTGAATCCTGGTACACATCAGGCAGCACCACAAATAACGCCGACGTTGAGAGCCATATACACCTATTTCCCTCTGTGTATATGGGGGAGTACGGTATAGTATGGTAGGAGTGTGGTATCGTATTGTTGTAGCATAGTATAGTATTGTTATAGCCTAGTATAGCACTATACCGGCAGGGCGTGGGTGGGCGTGGGTGGGAAGACCTTTTTGAGCTATAGTTTTGGGTACCAATACATTGCCATCCGCAGAACAACCCTCCAAAGAAGCACCTACGTGCAGACAAGGGAAGAATTTTCTTTTTGCTGTCGCAAAAATAAGTATGGTATCGGGTCCACTAGGCTTTCGAAAATTTGGGCAACAGAGGCAACGCCAGCAGAGGCAACGCCAGCAGAGGCAACGCCAGCAGAGGCAACGCCACCTGAGGTCCCCAAAGAGTCCACCAATATGTTTTCCAAGAGAATCCCACCAAAGTTTACTACAATGCATTTCAAAAGTACCTTCTGAGGGACCAAGCGTACTACCATTTCACACTGAAAACAACGCCCACCATCCGCCACGGTATGGCATCCATAGTGTATACAATTTCTACTATACAATGCGATATAGAGAGAAAAAGGTGGACGATTTAGATAAAAAGGGAGACACTATTGCAGCAGACATGGAATCTGTAGAGGAGGAAATAGGTGACAATTTATCAGTTCTGGAAGACGACTCCTAGAGGCATTTTCGTCAAGATTGCAAATGGTGTCACTCTCTCCATTTGATTGAAAGAGGTGGATAGCCGCAAACGGTGTAAACGCCTTGGCCAACGGACACACTAGTTTACCGACAAACTAGCATGACTAAGTTGGATCTGTATAGGGGTCGGGCCCGACTAAGGGTGAGCAAAAATCGTGTATAAGCTATTAAAAGGGGAATAGTCTAGATGAGTGTGGGTGGGCCAGAACCCCTACAGTCTATACTACTACTACCAGAACAAAATATTTTTAATCATATTGTATTTGAGGTACTGATAAACGGCGTCCTCACAACGGAGCAGACGTGTTGATGAAAGCCCCAGCCATTGGATGAATGTTGCATCGCTTAAAATCTCAGAATAAGTTTATACACCTTCATTAATTTATTTAGAATTTGATAGGAACCAACAATGTTGGACCTACATCAGAGCGATAACTAATACCTTTATTCACCTTAAAAAAATAAGAAGATATCTTGTCAAATTGTATATATTCATAGCCCAAGGTAAAACATGATAGCTCGGCGTCAAACCGTAACACCAGACCAAAGGCATACAGGGGTCCTCGTCATTAAAATCAAACAATGTGCTATATATGTAGATGTCATCGGCTAACAATACAAATAAGTAATTGTCAATTGTTTTCATAATTTGAAAAATTATGGGGTAAAGTGTCTGTTGGAAGCCTGACGCATGGTGCTGCCAATAAACGTCGCTTGTCATTACATCCTCCGCCGGGGAGTTGTCGAAAACTAAGCTATCTATATTCAACAGTGAGTCAGTAAAGATGAACTTGTGGATAATAAAATGGTAGCAAATGATATATCATTGATATTTAAAAATAAGAAGATGCTTGTCTAATTGTATATATTCATAGCCCCAGGTATAACATGATAGCTCGGCGTCAAACCGTAACATCAGACCAAAGGCATACAGGGGTCCTCGTCATAAAAATCAAACAATGTGCTATGTATGTAGATGTCATCGGCTAACAAGACAAATTAATAATTATAAAATGCTTTCATAATATGAAAAATTATGGTTAAAGTGTCTGTTGGAAGCGTGACGCATGGTGCTGCCAATAAACGTCGCTTGTCATTACATCCTCCGCCGGGGAGTTGTCGAAAACTAAGCTATCTATATTCAACAGTGTGTCAGTAAAGATGAACTTGTGGATAATAAAATGGTAACAAATGATATATCATTGATATTTAAAAATAAGAAGATGCTTGTCTAATTGTATATATTCATAGCCCCAGGTACAACATGATAGCTCGGCGTCAAACCGTAACATCAGACCAAAGGCATACAGGGGTCCTCGTCATAAAAATCAAACAATGTGCTATGTATGTAGATGTCATCGGCTAACAAGACAAATTAATAATTATAAAATGCTTTCATAATATGAAAAATTATGGTTAAAGTGTCTGTTGGAAGCGTGACGCATGGTGCTGCCAATAAACGTCGCTTGTCATTACATCCTCCACCGGGGAGTTGTCGAAAACTAAGCTATCTATATTCAACAGTATGTCAGTAAAGATGAACTTAATAAAATGGTAACAAATGATATATCATTGATATTTGTGATTCATGAATGGTTTGTACAAGTGAATCATCTAAGAGAAGAGCGATTGTTTTCGTGTGGATTTCATTCTCCCGTCCGGGACCAGAATCGAACCTGGAGTCCTCCTATAGGCTTCAAAACGGGTACAGTTGTCAGCCGAGGGTCCTTAGTTACGACTTCCCAGTTGTTGTTGTGAATTAACTGAACCAAGAAGACCTTCATAAATGTCTTGGCGTAGTTGTAGCCGATACAAGAAGACGTCCCTACTCCGAAAGGAATGTAGCTATAGTTAGACGCCGCACGAATGCTGGTCCCTGCTGTTTCATCCCATCGCTCGGGTCGGAAGGCGGTGACGTCATCATACAAAGTGCTCTGTTCGTGTGTGCTTTTGATGCTGTATGTAACGAACCAACCTTTCGGCACGGTGTAGTCCTATAAAAACCAGGACACAAGGCACACGGAACATGACTAATAAAGGTCTTATGGACAACGTAACAGTTTTGAGATTAATGTAATTTCATTCGGTAATTTTCCAAAATGTGCTTACCCCTATCTCAAAGGTTTCGATGGCTTTCCGAAAACCTCCACCTATCGGAGGGTAGAGTCGAATTATTTCTTTGAACACATTATTTATATAAAGCAAGTTGTCATAGCAACTTTTGTCAGCAAAAGAATTAGCGTCTTTGAAATTGTGTTTAATTTCTTCACGGATTTTTTCCACGACATCGGGATAGCTGATTAAAACCATTACTGCGCAGGTCATCGCGCAGCTGAGTGTTTCCTGTCCACCGAACAGAAGCTCCAATGCGAGACTGATGCTAGTGTCGCTAACATGACCTTCCAACTCCTCGTTTTCCCTTGATGCAAGAAGTTCAATATTCCTGTGATTTCCAACTAATTTTCTTCGTAACATTTTAGCAAGTCTTGCCCTTGCATCTTGTGCCTGAAATAAAGAGCGACCGTCTGTGAGGAATTCATGGTTGAAGGTAAAATAACACGGGAGGATGGAATGTTCTGAATGCTGAGCATGAAATTATGGACGCCACGAGTAGAAGCTGCACAGTGCAACTTGAATCGACAATATTATTTTGTAACCAGGACAAGGTGAGCAGTGAATTTAAAATCACTTATAAGAAGGCATATTACCTTAGCAAATGATGTTCCAGGGAAGTTGATAGGAACAGAGAAGAAACCATTGCCGAGTAGCATCAGATCGTCCGCCATCATTCGCGCGTCTGACTCGTCAACGCTGAAGCCAAATAACGCCCTACACGCGACGCTCACTGTCAGTTCTTTCGCTGACGCGTAGAAGTCCAGGTCCTTACATTTACGCCAGTGCTTGAAATGCTCCTTCAACACACTATATAATTGTCCATACAGATAGTCCTGTGTTAATTGGTGCATAGCCTTTGATATTCGTCGCTTTAGATGCTTATGAACTACACGAGAGCTCGTTGCAAAGCCTCCGGTTCCGAGGAGCATGCACATGGCTTGAGGCCAGAATGTCCTCAAGAATCTATGTTCGGCCGCGAATAACATTTTGATGTTCTCCGCGCCAGATACGTATATAGTAGGATGGCCTAAGATATGTGTGGAGAACACAGGACCGTACTTAGCTTCCCTTGTGTTGAAAAACTCCCCAGACCCAGCCTGGAAAACCACGATCGGTAAGATATACATGTTACAAACGCACCCACAACTCCAACTATATTCATATCAAACAAGATCGCTATTATGCATAACAGGTTAGAGGCCCTCAAAGAAACTACTTTTCTGCAATGCTTTTTAAAAACTTTTTGGATATCAGTTGGTCAATATTGTTAAAAGCTTTTACAAATGATTCAATGCGGCTCTTCACAGTTATCCATTAACACAGCAACGCATTAACTCTTTATCATGATTTCATCATAATCGTGATGAAAATTGAAATCATATGCCACCTACGGTTCTTAAGAAAGCAATGGTTTCTCCCACCAGGGGTAGCCCCATACGACCGGGTGGCAGCTTAGATATCCGTGTCCCATCTGGAGGGACATGGCACGAATCAGTTGATCCTCTCCAGCTGACGACCTTAGAGAGGATGGCGAAGATGAGGATGACAATGGCAGCGCAGATGAGCGATATTCGCACGGAGAAGAAGACGCCGATGCAGCTGGTCGCTAAGCAGGCCCACGTGGTACTCATGTCGGGAAGGCTTAACAGAAAACGTAAATGAGTAAGGCAGCGACAAATGGTTGTCATTATCATCATCGTCAACAGCATCGTCTTTATCATTACCATCTCCGTTTCATCACCAATAGCAGCAGCAGCGAAGCAGACTGATATACTTCCATAAATTGTCTCCAGGTTTGGCCTACATAACTTAGAGCTTTTTGTCCATACCTATCTTGTCTGGCGATTAAACAACGCAAATAAGCTTCTGCTTAATCGATCGATGGTACAAGAGGAACCACGCATATCACTGAAAGAATGTCGTATATATATATATATATATATATATATATATATATATATATATATATATATATATATATATATAGATATATATATATATATATATATATATATATATATATATATATACATACATTCATACATACATACATACATACATACATACATACATACATACTTACATACATACATTCACACATATACACACACATACACACATACACATACATACATACATACATACATACATACATACATACATACATACATACATACATACATACATACATACATACATACATACATACATGCATACATGCATACATACATACATGCATGCATACGTCCATACGTGCATATATACAAATATTCGAACATATATCTATGCATGCTAAATTAGATATATAAATGTATGCATGCATTGATGCATCCAAAAATGTATGTATGAATGTATGTATGTATGTATGTATGCATGCATGTATGTATGTATGAACACACACACATACGCACACACACACACACACACACACACACACACACACACACACACACACACACACACACACACACACACACACACACACACACACACACACACACACAAACCAAGAGAAATATAAATCACCCGTCGTGTCTTTTGCGTTGTTCAGCTTCTACGTGCTGCTAACGTTGTCTCTGCGAAAGGCAGCACCTCACTCGGCTCACACCAGAATCAGCAGATTGCGCAACACATACCGAAGAACGACGGTGGGGGGACTTTCATTTAAATACATCAATGAAGTGAAATATCGTCAATTAGCACGTAACTGAGCCCTGAAGTAACCTTCCCCAGCGTAACTGTCGGGAATATTAAATAGAAGAAAATATGTCTCATCCCTAGAACACATGGCTCGTTTTAGCAAGTTAATTTGTTTTTCCATATGGGTTGCAATATAGGGTAAAAATTAATACTGGTATAACCAAGCGAACAAGGCTGTCCGTCCGCTAGACAGGAAAACAATTTATCAGTCCTCCTTGTATTTCCAATCAGCCATGTGTTGCCAATCGGCCATATATTACAAATCTACCGTGTATTGCCGTGTATCACCAATCAGTCTTGTATTGCCAATCAGCCGTGTAGTACCAATCAGCCGTGTATTACCAATCAGCCGTGTATTGCCAATCAGCTGTGTATTGCCAATCAGCTGTGTATTACCAATCAGCCGTGTATTGCCAATCAGCCATGTATTGCCAATTAGCCGTGTATTGCCAATCAGCCGTGTATTGACAATCAGCCGTGTATTGACAATCAGCCGTGTATTGACAATCAGCCGTGTATTGACAATTAGCCTTCGAAGAGGAATAGACGGATGAGCTAGTCTTACGACAAATTTCAAGGGTAGTTGGTGAATCCTGAGGTTGTCATGTACAATTTGAAGACAGTTTTGGCTCCAATTTGATCGCGTTTCGTCATATTTTGTCAGTTTCCAGAGTTTTATTGATATATCATGGAAGAGTTTGTCTTTGGTTCAGTGCAATAAGGTTTAAATATTCATATGTAGGGCCCCATTCATGAAGATGACTATTACTTTCGTTTGAAAACAGCAAATATTGTACTTGTATATATTCGGCGAGGGCAGTCTGTAATTTGGAGACATGCCAGGTTAATTACACTAAGTCTGTGACAGACTGATCGGATCATGTTCAATTTTGATTATAACAATACAAATGTAAGGTTTGTTCAGTTATCTCTTTCGAGAATGAATCATGAAGAGTTCGTCCACCCGGGGTGGCTGCAATTCCAAGTCATGACGACGGTTCTTCCCAATCGCTCAAGCATGCATGAAACTAAAATCGTCTTCCCGACGTCTGTTTGTCCACTTATCATAACGATGTGACCTAATCGAGCCGAATACGACGCACGAAGATCTATGTTACTCGACCAAAACAAAGAGATCTTAAAGCGAGTGAGGTCAGCTGACTTGAGAGAGCGATTGATTCTCGTGACCTCAATTACATGACCTTATAATCTTAAAACACGCGCAAGGGTTTGCGTTCGTCACGTGGGGCAACGTCGAAATAAAGGCAAATCGCACATCGATAAAGTACGATCACATTGTTAACACAAACAAAGAAAGACGTTTTGGGTTGGCTTGAGCAACATGAATGTACCCCCTCCAAAATGGCTCGTCTGAGATAACTCAGCCAATGAGAGTGCGCGATGTCCAATGCCTTCACCCGGTACAGCAGTTCGCATACAAGACATCAGGTTGCTGCAGGATGGCTCCACTGCAAATATTCGCTCCAGACATTTGTAAAATAACTTCATTTATAGCGCGAATAAGTACCTAAAACATATTGACGTAATCCATCGTATGTATTTACGAACCGAAAATGTGTCCAAAGCGTCGGTATGGTTGGATAATCTGAAGTTGACGAGTCTTTTCGACAATCAATCAGAGCTCGCCCAGAGCTCGCTCAGTATTTCGCACCTTCTATTATATACACATGTCACTGTCGCTCGGGGGTATTGACTTGAGTACCTGTGCCCCTCGAGGCCACCCCGTTCAATGCCCACATCACTGCTTTTCTGGAGGAAGACTCCACTGGAGCGCTAATAACAAAGGCAACTCAGTAAACGCACAACACCTACAAGGTCCAAATCTCATAAATTATTTGGTTGGAACGTTAACGAGGTTTTAGAAAAGAGCCAGTAGCTTTCATAGGAGACATCGAGGTAATCGTCTATCAGGTGCGCGTTCCAACAGCGGTGCAAGACTTGGTCAGATTTCTCTGGTGCCCATGGTGGCGTCAGGTTGGTTGGCTTCTCTGGCTGTACTGCGAACTTGGCCGTCGAGTCAGTAACAAGCAATTAAAGGTTTCTCATAACCACTTTCACATGTAGTAAGCGCTGCACCATGACTATCCTAAGTACTGATGTAAAATTCCTCGTCAAATCGCTCTCCAACAGCGCGGTTGTCTCTTGCTCCTGAGTGGTCTTCACCAAACTTGACTTCACACAATGCGACCTGTGTATGGGCGTGGCTAACGTAGCTGCCGACATACTTATTGAACAAGTAATCCTACCTGCTAAGCTCACTAAGTAAGATGGCCTAGATTGCAATGCTCGAAGTAGGTGCCCTCTTAAACCAACCCGGCTTTCTGGGGAAGTTATTTCACCTCCTCAATGTTATGAAACTGAAACGTGGAAGATATTCCAGCTCTCCATGGAGTTAAGTGCCAGCTAGTTCTTAAAGTCCTGCTTTGAAATACCAAACTCGGCGGTCGCGATAAATTCACCAGCCCTGTGGTTCCCTACAAGCAGGAGGCTGTACTGCAGACTTATGGGATTGATGAGGCTCAACACAGGGCCTCTCAACTTATCCAGGTGACGATTGAAAAGTGGACACCCTCGCACCAATATCTCATATTAAGTAGGTTGAATTGCACGACAGTCTTGCCGTGAGCATTTTTGGCTGGGACAAGGGAATGATCGTTCACTGGCTGTCTGCTTTCTGAAGATATTCCCAGAATCAATTCGATGCTAATTGTGAAGGCCGTCAAGTTCCAATACACCTGGGAGAATTATCTCAATCGGCTGATTACAGAAAAGCACAATCATCTCTGTGAGAAATGCTATTACTGCCACATTACCAGAAAGTACCGAGGAAAAAGCCCACAATACATGGAATCTAGAGCCGTGTCTGATCCCCAAACCACCGTTTTACCAATTGTGTTTCACAACCTGGTGGGTTAGGATTTCCACCTCCTGACGTAGGCCATCTTCATGGTCGAGGATAGAGTTTCATGCATTCAGGACAATACGGAAAAGTATTATCCCTTTGGCTGTTTCGTATCATCGATAGTCTCCAGTTCATCGTAACAGCTGCATGCAAGCCAGACAGAGCCAACATCGAACTACTCCTGCACAAGTGCATCTAACCTTACAAGTACATGGACTGACTGGAAAGCTTTGCCAAGCCCTGTCTCAGCGACGAGCACGTGTCAATAGAGGATCACGTCCATGCACAAAAAGAAATGAGAGACACACTGGGAAACTACCATGACCTATATAATCACATAGATGTCCTCCTCCTGGCAGACGTGTGTGAGGGCTTTCAAAATACTTGTCTGCAGCAGTATGGCATAGACTCTGCATCAAGAGCCATGGCCTCTCATGGAGTGCCATTGAGGTGGACAATGGGTATCCCAAAGAGCTGCACTTGAGGCATAACACCGATCATTTGTCCCCGAAGCGCATGGCTCTCAATAAGGATTGGATGTTTGAGTATCAGCACAACTTGCTAGGTGTTGGGGTGACACTGACCCAGATTGAAAAGCTATGTGCTTCATTACAGCAACCTGCAGCTGTATATGTCCCTAGACATGCGCCTGAAAAAGATTCACAAAACCAACCACTTTGAGTTGAGCACATAGAAGGAGCCCTACACCTGACTGAATACCGAGCTTCGTAAGTAGACCAGCAGTACCTGTATGTGCCGATGAAAAGCGCTGTCTCGTGTAAGCCATTGAGGACAAATAACGGCGCCTCAGTGCAGCCCAGCCTTTTCCCAGCCCCACATCTTCTACGATGACCTGGCCGCAATCAAGGTCAGGTAAGGTAATGTAAGTATACGGTTTTACGGCACACCAACACTCATGTGTTATATGGTGCCAAGAAAAGTTAATTGATAAGATATGATTAAGCAGCTGGATAAATTAAAATTGAGATGGGAAAAGATACAAATGGAAACGATTATCCTAGGGCAAGTCACCACCAGCCGATTGACTGGACCAGGCCAACAGGTTACCCCCTATTAGTCGCCTCTTACGACATACAGAAGGATATCCAGGTCTACAAGAGCTAACTTATGCTCAGGTATGGGGACTGGAAATCCCTCCTCTACACTGACATGACTCTCCGCTTCTAGATATATTACCCAAGTGTACAAGGATACAGCTAATGTTGAGGACGTCAGACTACCCAAAGCCACACAGCAATATTAACAAGAAGGTCGCTCGTAAGACAATGAACGAGTGCGCAGGGTATCCCATCACCAAGTATGTAGATTATAAAGAGGGCAAAGGACTCTAAAAGGGTTGTAGAGTAGAAACAGATTCACCAAAAGTAATTCAAGCAGCTCACCCCTCTGGACACTAAACGGTGGATAACACATGACGACATTACTACACTGACCTACGGCCACAACTGTCTAAAGGCTAAATGAGAACACCATCTCTAATATATATATATATAGCAGTGGGGTGACAATATATATATCGTCCCTGCAAAAACTCATCCTTTGCAGCATACAGGACTTCCACCCAAGTCTGATCTGGAATCACGACCGGATATTCAGCAATGTATCCAGATCAATAAACTTCTCTGGCACCTTTTCTAGCTTCTTTTCAGACTTCTTCTTTGGTTTCTTGTCTCTGTGAATAACAGGTTTGCCAGGGAATGGCATTGAAATCCTCTTGTCAGGTAACAAGCCCCGGAATAAGACGGCATAAGAACACTGCTGGCATCATATCGGACATCTATTTGTTAAGCCATTTATAGGCCACGTTGCCCTAGTTAATACGCTTGTAGTTTGGATCCATCATAAATCCCAAAGTTGACTTGTGTTTAATTGTGAGATTTGTATACCCCTGACTTATTCAATGTCTAATTTGACATTTTATATACCCCTGACTTGGTCAATCTCTAGTTGTCAGTGGTCTACGTATTAGAACCATCGAGGGTGGTGGGCTGTCCCTAAGTTGGCGGGTCAGTATAATATGTCTCTGGGTCACGTCACTTTTTACATGAAAGGTCAGTTTTTGTCACTGAGTCAAATCGCACATACTGCTTCTCAATTCCTTGGCACACTGGCACAAGAGTGCAACTGAAGCATTCCACATGGCCTGGTCTTGATGGATATCCACACGACACCGCCTATAGCTGCTTGCACCCCATGAACTCACGTCGATCGATCTGAAGCAACTAGTGCAACCGCAGTGGACCTCAACTATATATCTTATCAAGTACATCTCGTTAGCCTCTATAATGGTGAGTGGTGCGGAGTTTGAGTGATTATACAAAAAATGGCGGAGTTGCGCATGCGTAGTTACTGGTTCTGATCGCTGTTTGTTTGAACATTTTTGTAAATAAAGTTTGGAGGATGTTTTAATGCATTGTTGTGTACTCCAGGAGGAGCCCCCCTTTGACCTGCAAAAATCAGCGCACAAACCTCAATACTCTGCTGCTCACAGGGTTGATTGGCATATGCCCTGAACAGATAGCAGGGATGAAACACGGTCATTTATTACTAGGCAACAAGGCCAGTCGTGGTCATTCCTAGGATAACAAACATAACCTCACGTCCCCTTTCGGTCATATGTCGTCACACTGAAAGCTGAGCCCCGGCTCCAGTAGGTTGACGGATTTGCGCATCCAGGGAATACTCATGGATGGTGTTGCTGACGTTCTTGAGGATGCGCCAGTTTCATAACATTGAGGAGGTGAAATAACTTCCCCAGAAAGCCGGGTCGGTTTAAGAGGGCACCTACTTCGAGCATTGCAATCTAGGCCATCTTACTTAGTGAGCTTAGCAGGTAGGATTACTTGTTCAATAAGTATGTCGGCAGCTACGTTAGCCACGCCCATACACAGGTCGCATTGTGTGAAGTCAAGTTTGGTGAAGACCACTCAGGAGCAAGAGACAACCGCGCTGTTGGAGAGCGATTTGACGAGGAATTTTTCATCAGTACTTAGGATAGTCATGGTGCAGCGCTTACTACATGTGAAAGTGGTTATGAGAAACCTTTAATTGCTTGTTACTGACTCGACGGCCAAGTTCGCAGTACAGCCAGAGAAGCCAACCAACCTGACGCCACCATGGGCACCAGAGAAATCTGACCAAGTCTTGCACCGCTGTTGGAACGCGCACCTGATAGACGATTACCTCGATGTCTCCTATGAAAGCTACTGGCTCTTTTCTAAAACCTCGTTAACGTTCCAACCAAATAATTTATGAGATTTGGACCTTGTAGGTGTTGTGCGTTTACTGAGTTGCCTTTGTTATTAGCGCTCCAGTCAAACTCGACTCGAAGTTTGTCTTTGTGGGGATGATATACCCCATGGTGTGGTGAAAAATTAATACCATGATTTACAGTTGGTGTGGTTAAGTGTTCTTCAGACATAATCATCATGTCATTTTCCATTTATTTCCTTTGCCCCTGGGCTCATCTGAAGGCCTGGGCTGTATTCACAAAGTCCGCAGACTCAGGTTTTCGAGATGGTAAGATGAGTTTATCGTCTCAACCGTATTCATAAACAAACTAAAGTCGTTGATTCGACTTAAATCTAAGTTTGCTAGGGAGCTGTCTTAAGTTCGCAAGCTCAAACTTAAAAATGGCTGTCCAACGGATATATTTTCAGGAAAATACCTTCACAAATATGAACAAGAACATGTATGTTCTTAAACTGAACCAAAACATAACAAATCGTTCGTTATCGGACATGCTTACCTTGTAGGTAAGGCACCTTGCAGCGGATTCGAATTAGGAATGGTTTGCGAGATGATCATAGTGGATGGGAGTAACCATAAATATAAAACAATTATTCACGAGTTGTCATGTTACAGTGAATTTTCTTTAACTTCATAATAAGATCAACGGCGCCAGAATTCACATTTCATATTACTGAATTTAATTCAAGCTTATATCCAGCCCACAAGTCTATGTATCCACTCCATAATAACACTGCAGAAATTGAAAGTGCCCCCGAACCATTAGTTGAGCGTCAAAACGCTGTAGACTCACAACAAGGATTTTTTGGCAATACACATTTCCGACTAATGCGTTCTGTGACCCAGTTACGTGCGACTGTTAAACTAGTGCAAGCCGGGTTGATGGAATTATTTCTCACTGGCGTGGATAAGCTGTGATTATTGACGATTTTAAGACCTAGTAAGTGTGTTAATCGTCTCCAAAAGAAACAATGGTTCATCGTGCTGTTGAATCAAGGTATATACCGTTGATTCATTTTCGATTTCACAAATATAAATGTAAAATGGGTAAACAACTCATTTTCTATTATTTTTTTTGACAAACGCATATTGGAAATTAGTATTCGACCCATTTTCTATTTTTGTATTTGGCGAACACAATTAGAAAATGGGCATACATTCCATTTTCGTTTTCCTGTCATGAATTACACATTCGTAAAGAGAAAAATGGAAAATTGATTCACTTCCGTTTTCCCATTTTCGATTTTTGTAAGTTCATCAATTAAGGGACGCTCCCTGATGTTTTAAACAGAGTACGCGCGCGCCGCGAAAAAGCATGGCGTTCATGCTAGATGAATTCGTCGAGGTTATCGTGATAATGTTACAAGATGTACACTCTTATTCAGTGATTTCTGAGCATTTGATTTCTCTCGGAGTTCAGAGGGGCTCATCCACAGGTACTATCCGTAATTACTGCTGCTGGCAGGCTACCTATCATCACAGGGCATGCAAGTTGCTAGGCAAGGCACTCGCCCCTGGTGTTTTGATGATCTGATGCCACCTTAGGGCCGAGGGGCCGTATGGCAGAATCTTCAAGGATATAGGCAAATATGCACATTCTAGCAGTGCAGACAAGAAGGGACAGTTTAAAAAACATACATTTTTATATCCATAAATGTCTCAACATCAATCTTGCCAAGAGTACAACAACAGCCATACTCCTTTATTAACAGAAACAAATCAACGAAATCCAACACAATTTTAAGAATTGTTGTCCAACATGGCTACCCTGAGAATCGAAAACGAGACAGAGGTAGTAGAATGTTGCGTCTGCGGGGCAAGGTCGAGTGGAGGAGCCAGCAAGCAACTCGCGCTTTTCAATTGGGCGCGCGTCTGTACGAAGAAAATGGGTCAGAGATGTGTTGGTTATAACATGGTCACGTGGGTGATATCGGGAAAGAACACGAGGACGCAATGGCACCTACACGCTGTCTGTCTCCTAAAAATGATAATTAGCGTAAACCTATGTTATGTAAGGTTTCTGCCTGGCACCGTAAATATGAGAGGTAGTCCCTTAATCCCCCATTTGGCCTCAGCTGCCTGTGTTTAAGTGATGATTCGATAAATACTTTTGTTTCTATACTTGCTTGTTTATTATGTCTTCCAACCATACTGTTTTTCTCCAGCCTAGGTTTTTCGGGCTTTTCTCCTGAACGGTTGGACATATCAACATGAAATTGTGGGGAATGATAGCTCAAGTAGGGATTTTTTCCCAATTGTCTGTAACTATCTCCTCCATAACTACTGCAGTTTCGAACATATGAATTACATGGTTGTAACGAGAAATTACCGTAGCATTGGAATAGGCTGAAAAAATACTTGTTTTCACTTTTTGTACTTTGTAAAATGACATGTGTTTTAGAGTACCTATCGCGATTTTTGGTACGAGTTCTCTCCTCGCTGATATCTCTGAAATGGATGTATTTACGCACATGAAATTTTGTCAGTATTAAGAACTTGGCCTCGTGATAATGACTGTAACAGTATTTTATACATATACATATATATATATGTATATATATAAACATAGATATATGTATATATGTGTTTCTGTATATGTGAGTGCGCGTACTTGCGTGAGTATGTGTTGATATATATATATATATATATATATATATATATATATATATATATAGATATATATATATAGATAGAGATATATATATACATAGAGATAGAGAGATATTAGAGAGGATATATAGAGATATATACATAGAGATATATATATATATATATATATATATATATGATATATAGGTATATAGAGATATAAGTCTCTATAGAGAGGAGAGAGAGAGAGAGAGAGATAGAGAGAGAGAGAGAGAGAGGAGAGATATAGAGAGAGATAGAGAGAGAGAGAGAGAGAGAGATAGATATATATATATCTATCTCTCTCTCTATCTATATCTCTCTCTATATATATATATATATATATATATATATATCTATCTATCTCTCTATATATATATATATATATATATATATATATATACCGTGACTTCCCGATGAGCGATACGCAACCAGATTAGCGGCTGGAAAGCAAATGACTCTTAAGAAAACCTTCGTTATAAGACTTGCAAAGTGTGCGTGATATTAAGAACCTCCGTAGTGTTGTCATGTTAGAGCAGCGGTGCTCTGGTAGGGACCATCTCAAATGAAGTTGTTTCTTGGTGATATATCGACACGGTCGCAGTTATCGCACGGCAAACTGTGCGTTTGAGGCGATATGGGAAAAAGACAAACTGCTACGTACCGTACGGAGTTGGTCTTCCAACTAGGTCCGTACAACGGTGACTATATCGTTCCCCGAATAGTAAATGTCCTTACCTTCTGGGGATGGAGGTATTTGTACAAGCGTGTGGCGTCGTCGACAAGCGTGGAGGCACACTTACCTTAAATTTTAAATTGAAGATCAAACGAGCTGATGTTAATTGCAATGGGAATTGACGGGTTTGGGATGTTTTCTGCAAAGGGCTCTTCTTGCTACACCGGGACTATTTAATTTGAAAACTGACCCGTTCCGAACATTTATTTCAGATGTCAAGGTTTGGTATTCAAGGGGCGGGAGGATAATGACTCCACATTGGTTGACGACGCTTATCGCGTTTAAAACATAAAATATAATTGATAAGGACGATCACACAATCACTGAATTATTTATCACCAGACAATGCAATCATTGAGTGATTTGTCACAAGCCAATGCAATGATTGGAAGAGTCAGCACCCAAACAAAGTGGTCGAGTGATGATTGGCATTGTGCCAACGTTGTTATGCACTTGAATGTGTAAGCGTTACAATATGTAAATATATGTGGCTGGGTGTCCGAGTGTCACAGACAATTCCTCGCCGAATCATCGTAATTTTTCACTTAGGTGAGGCATTATCATCATACAAGGATAATTTGCCATACAAGTAGGCAACTATGAAAAATTCACAACTAATCATAGTCTGTTCATTGTAAGGAAGCAGAATGAGTTCAAATTGATAAATAAAAATCATTACGATCCGATCATTATCGACAAAGCAACGACACTTCACCTTCCGCTTTAAATTCGGACGCCCTTGTAACCGGAAGGGATTCGACTTCATTCGTAGCTTTGGGTTCAGTAAACAGCATTTACATAGACTTGCGATATAATTTACATGACAAATAGACTAATGTTAAAAGATATTTGAAGTGTGATAGATATTTTCACTGTCGTGCCTATTCTTGACCTGGGGCGTTTTAGCTTAAACAAATTGACCATCTTCCTTGCTTTGAGAAAATTTCGGATAGTTTCATTTTCATATTCAGACACTTTTCAACTTGCTGTGCTTAAATAGGCTGTTCAGCCCAATATCGATCACCCCCATATCGATCATTTTGTTAATACATAACTACGCTTAACGCAGACATAAATAATGACAACATTAATGGCGACAGCCGTTGTAAGGATCTATTTTCTAAGATCGAAGCGCCGCGCCGCGACTGAAGGTCTGAAAA
The DNA here is from genome assembly GCA_034190875.2 of Urechis unicinctus. Classification (NCBI taxonomy): domain Eukaryota; kingdom Metazoa; phylum Annelida; class Polychaeta; order Xenopneusta; family Urechidae; genus Urechis; species Urechis unicinctus. The sequence continues at coordinate 25,477,232 of CM067348.1, read as the reverse complement.
CTTAAAACTTTTTGTTTCCAATGTGTGGTTGCCAAGCAGCTTGCTAGGCAACCTCGTTACAAATATGGGGTTGAACAGTCTCTTTAACATACGGAGCTGAAGTAACTGCCATATGTTTGAACAAATAATTACTCTGGTAAATACGGCGATGTTTCGTCAATTATTCGATTATTTGCAGTGAGTGACAAACAAATGAGAAACACTGAGAATACTATTATGCGGAATTTTATATTTGATAACACCATGGTGCATTGTATTGCCTAATAGCACTATGCTGCAGTGTGTTATCTTATATCACCATGCAGCAGTGTGTTATCTGATATCACTATGCTGCAGTGTGTTATCTGATGACACTATGCTGCAGTGTGTTATCTGATATCACTATGCTGCAGTCTGTTATCTGATATCACTATGCTGCAGTGTGTTATCTGATATCACTATGCTGCAGTGTGTTATCTGATAACACTATGCTGCAGTGTGTTATCTGATAACACTATGCTGCAGTGTGTTATCTGATATCACTATGCTGCAGTGTGTTATCTGATATCACTATGCTGCAGTGTGTTATCTGATATCACTATGCTGAAGTGATTTATCTGATTAGACTGAAAAGTGTTATCTGATAGCTTTATGCTGCAGTGTGTTATATGATAACACTATATTGTTGTGTGTTATTTGACAACACTATGTGGCGGTCTGGCCTCTGATTATACTTTGTAGCTGTGTGCTGTCTGACAACCCTTGTGTAGCACATAACAACGCTCTGCTGCAGTTTATGATGATAACGATAATGATACTACATGTAATCGGAGGGTGTGACCGATTTCATATTGACCGATACCCAATGATCAGTCCAACCCCAAGTTGATATACGTATCAAAGAAATCACAATCAATGAAATCAATATTTTTTAAAAAAACTAGAGTCATCTACATTGATAATCAAAAGATGAAGTAAAATTAACAGTTGGAAACAATCGACATTCCTCTCTTTCGCAACAATCGGACAAATGTCTTTAGGTAGTGTGGGATTTAATTGAAAGGGGGATGATATTCCATATACGTTTTCCAATGCGTAAGTCACCCTGATACCATATGAATTGCAGATCTGTGCTGCGCGTAGAATGAGAATGAGTTATAAAGTTTGAAGTATAGTGTTCATTGAGATAATTATAATGTAATCAATGGTAACGTTTGACATTGTGTTGTATATTTTAGTCTTGGAATTGTTAGTTGAGCAATTAAATTTGTGCAAGTGCGCGTTGTAAGTAGCGTTGTTTATAGCTCGGATTGTTCTGCTGCTGGTGATAATCTTGTTCATGTCAGATTGATTGGATATTGAATCATAGGACGAGACCAAGATTGTAACACAAATGAATGACAAATGAATGGGTTTCGTGGTAGAAAAGGTCGGGTGGTTTAGATTGTGTTGCGATGATGCCAATTGATGATTTACACATTCATGCCAGTTGAGCTGTGAGTTAATAGTTTTTCCTAGAATTGATGAATGGTTTGTCTGAGTAATCGATTGAACTGAAACAAAAAGTTTGAATGTTTGTTTAGTCTGTGAATTTCGTAAAATGAATGAACATGGATTTTAATGCTTTGAGAAAAAGACTAATGACAAACAAGCTTAGGTTAGTATTACGTCATCTTTCACATCTGAACATAATCCCTGACACATGAGCTAAATAATGCCTTGTCATCGGCAAAGAATATTGCACTTGAATATGAGAAAATGGGAGATTGTAGATGGAAAGTAGGGAGCCAAGCACAGAGCCTCCTATTTTGATGGTTTGTCTAAAGTAAGGGAGTTTCTTTCAGATTGTATAATGAGAGCACCTGGCGAGATAACTGTGGAACAATTGAAGGTATATACCGTAATAATGAATCTTAGCCAAGATAATTTCGCGATCGATTGTATCAAATGCCTTCAAAAGATCTAAAATGACGGCTGTACCTTGCTTGTTTTCGTCAAATGCTTTTATTAATGATTGTGATTATTCCATTAGTTTATTACTGGTATTTTGCACGAATGCCATGTTGCCTATCATATAAAGTATTGTTTATCTCCAAAAATGCTTTCAGACGCTAGTCAACAAGAAAGCAGAATATGAGCAATCTTAATTTCATCAGTAGCTCCACTTTCTGCTAGAAATATGTTTATAATATAAAGCGAATGGGACTAGTATAGAGGAGTCAGTAGCTTAAATGCGTTGTGAGTAAACAATATTACCTGTTGAATTAGTACCTTTAAACGCAGTAATCCTCTATTGAAGTTCCGCCCCACCCTACCCCCTCTCCACCCATTCCATCTTTTTATCAATATATGGTATGAATATTTATGAAAATATGTTTTACATTCACGTGTATTTATCAGAACGTGTGGGAGCACAGCCGCTTCCGTGATTCATTTGCTACAACCCACGGTTTGGTGAAAATTTTGATGCGCTCCTGATTTGGAATCCTCCACTAAAGTTAATTCTGGATACGAGCCTGGGCACGACTTTTATGATACCTCCAATTCAGAATAGAATCATTTGTGTCACTATAAGCTTGTATAAAAGAAGGATTGTTACTGATAACAGGGAAAAAGTGCTGCTTTAGGACTGTGTCGTAGCAAAACCCGGGGAGGTATGTCCAAAATATAATTCAAGAGGCCCATAGGTTCATGGGGAAACTTGGCGAATTGTGTCAGGAAGTTACAAAAATTCTAAATCGGCTCTTAATTGACAGTCATTATGCATTATGAATTGGAACGAGTGGTAAAATTTTCAATTATCAACGATGACATATATTTTTAAAAGTATACGATTGAATTAGGGTTCCATAATATGCAACACTTATCACGATCAAACAATTCGCCAGGTAGATGTTGGTGATTTCTTCGATTACATTGAACTTGATTTGTGGTCTGCGCATCATCAAACCTCCCAATTAAAAAATATATCTTAAAAATATCTTGAAAATTGCGATCTGCATCGCGAGAGAAAAACAAGGAGTGAACATTTCTATTTTAATTTTTTTGGGGAAAGTACTTGGCACCCTGTATCGTAAGACAAAAACAGATAAAATTTATTCATGTAGTTTCTTCAGTACATATTCTAAGCATTCTTTAAACTAAAATGTAAGTAGTTATCTTGCTTATACACTTTCAATAAAACGTAAAAATAAAATGAATAAATCTTAATTGCATTTCTTAAAAAATCAGCTACTCTTCCAACTCAATCAATGTATGATGAAATCCACTTAACGTCGGATAAGCTGTGCACTGAATACTTGAACTTTCAAGTGGCCCTTTATTCAAGGAGCTCTATCAAAGAGTTTATAACTTCCTGCCAATACCCACGTCAATACCCGCACCTCCTTCCCTGAGTAGGATTAGTCCTGACTTAAATGTTTGAGTATGTTTCGCAAATTGGCTTGATATTTATTATCTGAGCATTCAATGATAGGCTGTTTGACTAATTGTGGGTGTACAGCATATGTTATCTGGGCTACAGTGACAACAAATGACAGGTGATCTGTGTGTTTTTCACCCTATATGTAACATCATTGTTAGAGCGCTAACCATGTTCAATGTTTAGAGGCTTTTCATGACACCACTATACTTTAGCAATATATCACATGAAGTAAAGCAATAACAGAAACTCAATCATATCTCAGTCCAACTGACTACTGCACGATAACGATACATAGTGTCATGCACGCTGCAGTGGGCCTGAATAACCCTTGATAACCCAGAGAAAATATGCTGATGATGATGACGATGGTTATGATGACGACAATGATGATGGTGATATCATGAGCAGCTATAAATGCCAGGGTTGTATTCACAATGCTGCTCACTCAGCGGAGTTACGCGGCCCGAGTTGGCAGAGAGCCAAAAAAAGCATGCAGCAGATAACGCATGCGCGCGTCGTTTACCAAGTTTCACAGTACCAACAAGCCATAACATTTTTCGCTGAAGTAGTTAATCGTTGTCTGTTGGCTTAGACACATTTTGTCTCATTTAAGATTAACAAGCCTCTTATTCATTTAGAAATAAAGACTTACATAACTCTTGAAATATCAGCTGTAAAAGATTGATCATGTCAGTTACTCGACAACTGGTTGGAATCGCCCAATTCAGGGGGTTTGGGTCGTTTTCTAACGATGTTAGCAAGTAGGCTTTTGTATCCACGCACGTTAAATAATATATATTTACCTGAAACTGTATATATGGTTGTTAGTGTAAGCAATAACATCAGTGATATTCATAGAATACACAATGAGGCGGAGAGTAAAGGCGCTCTATATCCTACATACATTTTGACAGTCAATTGGACTCATGAAAATCATTATGATTGCAAAGTGATTCATGGGAAATGAAAAATCATCAAGCACAAATCATCATTACGTTATCATCGTTATGATGCCTAGTGGGAACCATCGATAGCCAAGGGTGATTATGTATTATTGACTGGCAAGGTTTCGTTTTCTGTGTGATGCATCAATATATTCAATTTGTAGAGGCTTTTCATGACACCACTATACTTTAGCAATATATCACATGAAGTAAAGCAATAACAGAAACTCAATCATATCGGCCCACGCTTACCGCACCAATAATAAGTTTAGTTTTATCGACCAACTGACTACCGCATGATAACGCTACATTGTGTCATGCACGCCACATATGCGGCGACCATTGGGAGATAATCAATCTTAAACATTTATTCAGACGCAAATAGACGTTAAAGAGACTGTTCAGCCCCATATAAAGAAAGTGGTTGCCTAGCAAGCTGCTTGGTAACAGCACCTTGGAAACCAAAAATGTTACATGTTCACACTTTCACTCGCTACGCGGCGCTGCGGTCTCTGAAAGTAGATCCTAACTACCGCCGTCTGCAGTTTTGTTGTTGTTGTGAGAAATTACGCTTGCGAGGGTTATCTCTTGTAGCACTTTACCTCCACTGGCCAGTCCCTCCAATATCACCGCAACGGGTAAATGGGTTGTGGAAGTGGAACTCAAGTCTCTCGTAATCTGCAGCCTACGCAGACTGAATGGGCAATTGTTCACTAAGTACCTCCCGAGTACAATATGGAACGCTCGACGTTTCGAACGCCGGATATATTAATGTGGCAAACGTTTTGGATCCATTTTGATCGGCAGGGCTAACGGTGACCCGACCTCCCTTCAATGAAAACTTCATAAACATCGCAGTTGAGTTGTGGTTGCGGACGGACAACTGTGAGGTTTCAGTTTCAATCTCCAGCGAGCGTCGGCGGGAAATATTTCGGTGTAAGGTGATGACGAATACAATGTGCTTAATTCCATTGTATGATAAAAGGTACCATATGGTGGGACAAAAGTTACTATTTATCGTGTTCGTGTTGCCCACAACCTTGATTTGACGAAAACTACATTTTGAAACTTGAGCGGAAATATACACATCCGTAGCGAGGTAGTTATAAGGTGCGCATAGTGATTTACAGCCGACAAACGAGCGGCTGAAGGTTTTAGGGAGGTATCGTTATCGATGGACTGACACAGCTAAATGAAATAGCCTTCTACTATACATCTTTTGGATTTCCAGTGAACAAAAATATGTTTAAAAATTACCAGCATAATTTTGGATGAAGTAAAATTTGACGCACCAAATAAACGAAGGCATTATTTCGTAACCGCATCGAGCGTAGTAATGTATTTACCAAATGATCCCTGATTGCCTTATATGAGGCTGAACAGCCTCTTTAAGCAAAAAAATATCCGTATCGACTCATAATTGACCAAATTACTATGGATTTATCAATGTTCTTGAGGTTTTACCTGTTGTTGGCACCTAGAAAAGTTACCTGAGATGTAACAATCGAAGCATGATATAGCTGAGAGACTGACTCAGGAAAGAAGCTTATTCAGCTTAGAAGTTGATTGAATTGACAGACATCTTCTTCAGGCAAGTTGATTGAGGTCGTTGGTTAATAAAGGGAAGAGAGAGAGAGCGAGAGAGAGTGCGAGCGAAAGTGCGAGAGAGAGAGAGAGAGAGAGAGAGAGAGAGAGAGAGAGAGAGAGAGAGAGAGAGAGAGAGAGAGCTAGAGGACACAAAGTGAATAGCACCAATGTATATAGTATGCGCTCAGAGTGGTGTTGTTTCCTTCATCACGAGACCGTGACGAACATGACTTGAATAGTAGAAGGCGCGACTCTCTACTGAGATCAACGACATACGTAACATGATGAATGAGGGCCGGGCTCCGAAATCATCACGATCTACCGCGGCATTTCTTTTGTTTGGCATGATTTACTCTTAGGCAAGAGTGCAAAATATCGAGCGTTTAGCGGGCCTATCTCTGTGGTAGCATGTTTTTCTAGTTGCGTAAGCTATTCAGCTATTCACGATAGACTCTGTTGCACATTCGCTCGAGTGTTTAATATTATCGTTTAGTGAAGGGCTTGTTTCAAAACTCTCGCATAGGTGCTCCATGAAATGTTTTCCAATTGCACAATGAACCGACGTTGACGAAAACGTCAACACAAGCAATTCCCTGCTTGCTCCGACAGCCTGTTAGTTTGAACACATCAACCATTGCGATGTGGTCGACTGATTTGTTGGAAGCTTAAGAAAGCCTGTTTCGAAGTCCATCGCAATGATTAACTGACTATTGCTATGTTAATCACAATGACTTACATGACCATCACTCATACCAAACTACCAACTTAACTACTCCATAACTCGCTCATTAATTCGCTCACTCCCTCACTCACTCACATTTAAGTACCCACCCACCAACTCACTCCCTTGTCCATACTTAACTATCCACTTAACAACTCACTAACTCACTCATCAAGTTACTCGCTCGCTCACTCACTCACTCACTCACTCACTCACTCACTCACTCACTCACTCACTCACTCACTCACTCACTCACTCACTCACTCACTCACTCACTCACTCACTCACTCACTCGCTCACTCACTCACTCACTCACTCACTCACTCACTCACTCACTCGCTCGCTCGCTCACTCACTCACTCACTCACTCACTCACTCACTCATTAATTCGCTCACTCCCTCACTCACTCACACTTACGTACCCACCTACCAACTCACTCCCTTGTCCATACTTAACTATCCACTTAACAACTCACTAACTCACTCATCAAGTTACTCGCTCGCTCGCTCACTCACTCACTCACTCACTCACTCACTCACTCACTCACTCACTCACTCACTCACTCATTAATTCGCTCACTCCGTCACTCACTCGCACATAAGTACCCACCTACCAACTCACTCCCTCGTCCATACTTACTTACCCACTTAACAACTCACTAACTCACTCATCAAGTCGCTCGCTCGCTCGCTCACTCACTCACTCACTCACTCACTCACTCACTCACTCACTCACTCACTCACTCACTCACTCACTCACTCACTCACTCACTCACACGTAACTACTCATCCACTCACACTTAACTACACACTCACCAGTCACTCACTCACTCAATCTCTCAGTGACTCACTCATACTTAACTTCTTACTCACTCACTCACTCACTCACTCACTCACTCACTCACTCACTCACTCACTCACTCACTCACTCACTCACTCACTCACTCACTCACTCACTCACTTACTCACCCACTCGCTCACTCACTCACCCACTCACTCACTCATTCACTCACTCACTCACGCACTCACTAACTCACTCATATTGAACTACCCACTCATCCACTCATTTATTCACTCACTCAATCACTTGCACTTAGTCACCCGCTTACTCCCTAACTTATGGTGTCAATTGGTCGCTGATTACTTATTTCTTAGCCCATTCATGCACTTAGTCGCTCTTTCATGCTGTCATCAATGGAATCCTTTTTACCGAATCCTGACACCGTGTCCTGTTTCCCCTTTACTCGTGCGATCTGCTTCCCGACCTGGACGCTAAAATTATGCGCTTGATTGAATCGACAAAAGCTCGACTTACAAGAACACACTCAGAGGTCCAACAGAAGCTTGACCTCTAAACATTTTATAAATTTTGATGCAATCGCAACCGGAAATGACGTCATTAACACCCATGAAATTTTTCGATGCAACTAATCATGTCTCTGACATCCTTCGACAACATTTTCTAAAAGTTTGGACTAATACCACAATTTTTAAGGAGCCGGGGAAATGATCGATCCTCGATGAAGATCCGAGACAAGCAGATATTCCATAAACATTAGCTCTTTCGAACTAAGTACGGGAGTAATGCATGCACTCCCTCTTAGTTCTGGCGTCCAACGCATATTCCCGGCATAAGTCAACGGAATCATCAAGAGTTCCGCTGCTTTACCTAGTTTTAGCTAATAAAATCAAATCACCAAACATTTATAGGACCAGAAGCTGAATTTCAGCAACAACAGTATCCTGTGAATAAGTTTTTTGGCCTAAAACACACCAAACGGTAATATCTGAGCCCGACTTGGCAACATGGCGGCGAGGCGGCGGAAACTGACCAGCGGGAGGATTCACCAATTGGAACATAGGCGAGACTACTCACAAGACGCGGGTTCACAGGGACTATTTGTGGCACGAAGCTAAAAGCTAAAATGACCTTGTCTAACATGTAGAAAAGGCCACTAACATTCACTGTCGCACAAATATCACACCGAATCACGAAGAAAGCAACGAAAACCTGGGGAAAAGGCGACAGGAATTATCAGCTATAGTTTTTGACTATGTTCTCACCGCCTTATTTACATCGGAAGTTTCTGGGGCTGTCTGGGATATCGTCCTCCGCGCTTGTATTTCGGAAGAAAATATCACCGGTAAACTTGGAAAGTTATCGAAAATATAGTTTTCCGCAGACGAAGCATCATCTCGAACCGAATTAGATAATAACTTTCGACACTGATCGCCCGAAACTCGTCAGAACATGCATATTTCGTGAAAAAAGTGGTGAGTTCTGGGTTGATCGAATGCATCGACCAAAAAATTTAGCTTAAACTGTTGGACCGACAAGGTGATAAATAGAACCTGACGTTGGTCTTTTGGGCTAGTAAACATTGCATGTACTTACCAGCTTATTTGGTGCGAAGGGTCGTATTCAGTACCACGTCAAGTAGACAATCAAAGATGTTCAAACATGAAGCAACGCGATATGTTTAATGTTCTGTTGGGTTTTTTTCAGCTCAGACGGATGACAGTTTCGCTTGTCGACTTTCCCAAAGCTCACTTGTCTGCAACGATCGGCTTGCTTTAAATGGCTGGGCGTCAACGAAATATGTTTACTCTTCTGCTGGTTTCGTTTTTCAGCTCAGGCGATAGACATTTTCTAGAAATATCTGATCACAGCACATAGTTGCGAGCCCGGCGTTATACGTTGGACAGGTTTTGCCCCAAGATATTAATACGCTTCGAATAAATCATTTTTATTGTGACATGTAATTAGCATGTGTGATTTTACCCCAATTTATCTACTTACAACACTATATATATTCTGCATATATATTCTATTTTGCGTAATCGTCAGTGGCATTGTTGGTGTGAGCGCTTCGGTTCAACTATTGAAAACAACAACAAAGCCTTCGATGTCATCGCCGATTTACCGACTTGGTATGGAAAGAGAATAAAGGATTCATTATTGCCCAGACATTTAAACATAAATGGTTTCTTAGTCACATATTCAACTTTTCAATGAATAAAGTGGGCTCCGGCAGTTACAAACAAAAACATTAGTCAGCTCAGTTGCCAAAACTTCACATCGAAACCGATCGGCACCCCCACGCCAATATAGGGTGCGGCAGAGGTGTGTAGGGGACGACCAGCCTCGCTGGTTCTATGTATGTATTCATATATGGAACCTTTAAGGTTCTAATTTAAAATAACCCGGATCCATATTACTAATAATCGATAAAACATCCATTTTAAAAAAAGATTCTTAAATATGTTCAAAGTTGCGACCTGTATCGCGAGACCAAAAAAAATACTTTAGAGATTTTGGCTACCAGAAATTGTCGACCTATTTACAATTAAGTATATCTAGAGCATGGACGTATTGAGCATTGAACTTGCGTCATTTTGTTAAAAAAATTATGCTTTCGTGACCGGAAGTGACGTCATCGACATCCATGATATCTGGTAATTCGATTTGAGCTGTCGCGGAGAACATGTGAACCAATTTTTATTACTATCGGACATGTACTGACGTTTTAATAAGCGTTCGAAATATTCATGAATCTTTTGTTGACATTTGGACTGATACCACGATTTTTCGACATTAGACGCTTGGTAACGCTGTTGGTTCGATGTCCACATATATTTTTTAAAAGGTTTGCAATAAGAATGAGCTACATATTTTTTAAATGGAGTTATTCGAGTTACTAGTTATTTACTTTTTCGATGACCTTGACCTTAGTTTCAGGTCAAGGTCGAAACAAAACCTCTGGGTTTTGCGCACTATTGGTCCCGACAAATTGCAAAAACAAGTTTCGAAAAATTATGAAAATTGCTACCTGTATGATGGCTGTATCGCGGGACAATTTTTTTTTAACAAACATATATACAAACATGCATACATAGCCACAAACGCGACTGACCAACATAACGTGGCGAATGCGAATTCGCCAAGTTAAATATCACTCATATCTCTATATAGAGAGATGCCCATACGCTGCATAATTCAAACGCTTGGAGTGTCTTAGCCTTACGTTAACAAACTTTTAATCACTGGGTACATGTTGAGTGTAACACTATTTATAGAATAAGATAATAACTTGATGCGAAGTAGTGTTTACCACTCACAAGTCTAATCCATCTTCATGGTTATAAGGACCACCATGGGGGTCTTCGCAGTCATTGCGGATAACGCTACTACATACACTGCACAATTTGCCATAATAATCATCTAAAAATCGAGGGAACGAATTATATTATTTACATATAGAGTACAAATAATACAACGAATGCTACAGGAGATATCCACATTCTAGGATATTCGGTAGACGGTGTTTTAATTTTGGTAATTTGATGTGCATTGCTGCATCCAATGTTGGAAGTATTTGATGTGCATTGCTGCATCCAATGTTGGAAGTATTTGATGAGCATTGGTACATTCAATGTTGGTAAATGGATGTACATTGCTGCATATAATCTTGGTAATTTGCTGTACATTGCTACAATCAAAGTCTTAATTTGATGTGTTTTGTTACATTTAATGTTGGTAATTGATTTGCATTGTTCCATTTAATGTTGGCTATTTGATGTGCATTGCTCCATTTAATGTTGGCTATTTGATGTGCGTTGTTACATCAAATGTTAGTAATTTGATGTGTTTTGTTACAATCAATGTTGGTTATTTGATGTGCATTGCTGTATTCAATTCTGATAATTTGCTGTACATTGCTGCATTGAAAGTCGTAATGTGATATGCTTTGTTACATTCAATGTTGGTTTTTTTGTATGTACTTCGGTGCATTCAATGTCGGTTATTTGATGTGCATTGCTACATTCATTGTTGGTTATTTGATGTGCTGTGATACATTCAATATCGGAAATTTGATGAGACATATAACCGGTCAAGCGGAGAGCCGTATTGATAGATGTGTAACCGGTCAAGCGGAGAGCTTGTAAGAGACGCCAATTTAATTCCTGCTCAATAGATGATCACATCCGATGTTAGATTATGATTTCCACCATAGCGATCACAATCTGGCGCTCTTCGAAGTTTCGCTTCGTATCAACTGACATATTTAGGTCAATGATTTTCACAACCTGTGTAGGTCACACCCACTTGAATATAATTGAATTCACCACAGAGATGATAGGCTAGTGATAAATAACAAAGTCCCCCTGATGTGATGGTTCACAGGTTTGATGTAAAGGAATGAAGAGGGAACCAGTTTGATTATGTGAATCAGTATTGATGGAGTGAATGAATAAACTTTGAAGACCAGTTCAACCTGAGCTTTCTGTCTAATGAGTCGTAGTTCTTTGATGATCGGTGTGTCGTATCGTGATCTGAGGTGTGGAGATGCACACGATACGCACTTGAGATAATGAAGGAAGACTCGAACTCAAGGGGTAGGGTTTAGAAAAACTTGAACTTTATTGGTTGAATATTTTGACTGTGTAGGACGTTGCCTAAAGATTGTGAAATAGATGTGTCGAGTCCCTTTACATGCCAGAATAGAACCGTTTAGTAAAATGATTCTGGTACGATTAATGGTTGTTATCGTTGAAAGGGCATTTTATAGCCAGGTTATGGGGGTTATTCAACGAGTACCGGCCATAATACGACCGATATGTATACGTTCTTCCCTCAACGCCATGGCACCTATCCAATTCTCAAGGGACATGCAGTAGTATGTGGGGTTGGGCCTTCGAGTCCCTTGGCAGATGGCCATGTGGCTGTAGAATATGGGTATTATGAAGAGAGGGAGGGGGGGGGGGGGGGGGTGAGGTGACAGGAGCTGGGTTTCTGGGAAGCTGGGTTTATAATTAATCATATAGGGGTTACTCCATCAAACTGATGACTGGGAGAGTACGTGATGATGCTAGGTAGGTTTGTTGTCAATTCGGCACTCAACATTTCCCTCTCCTTTTAAGTGGATGAATATCCACAAAAGAAAGTGGTCCCTTCTTGAGACAAAACAAATAATCAAAGGGGATATTCTGAATATGACCTGAAATGTGAAATACACATTCCAGTGTCCTTTACATCAGAATTTCTAACAAGTTATACTAGACATTTCAATTTTTGGTACGATTAATTGTTGATTCGTTAAATCAAAGTATTTATACTCTTATTATTATTATTTTATTGTTGATATATTCTGAACTAATTATTAATACTCGGCACTTATTGTTTCTCTATGGATACTGCCCATTAGTTAGTTGGTGAGGGTGGGGAGTATTGTTCGGCCTTCTATAATGGTATAGGTTCATATATACTTATTTTTGGGGATGGTGGCATTGACTTGTAGTCATTCGGATCTGTTAAGTCTTATGTACACGAACGCATGGGATGACTTGTCCCAATATCAGGATGGCCTTTATAAGGTTAGTTGGAATCCCAGGGATTTTACTTCATGGTACTCAAGGATCAGGGGTTGATCGTGAAGCGTGGTGAGGAGCATGATGATCTGCACTTGGTGGGTTGTAGGGATAATTACTATGATGACTGAAGGGTACTAGTTAGAAAAATTCTCGAACTTGGTGGTTGTCAATTTAAGCATTCAACGTTGCCTAAAGCGGACTTCTTATCAGCAATCTTACGAGTCAACTGTTTGACGAGGTAAGAGATATCTTTCAGTGTGCGCCCCTTCATTGTGTCCAGGTCACTCTTGAGAGCAGAGACATTCTCCAACGCCTTTTGTGTCTTCAGGTACCCACTCACTCCCTTACGTACCTCTAACTTTTTCTGTACACAGTACAGGCGATCATCGCTCATGGATCTCCTAAGCACCAACATCATTGTAACATAAAAATAATGTTCATGCACTTATGACTGACTACAACTATGATCGAACTGTGTTGTTGACCCTCCAACAAGGTGCTAGCGCTTCACAGGAGTTCTGAATGATAGACATACTGGGGAAACATTGTGTCAGGTACTCTTGCAGAGAACAGTCTTGTTTGTGTTCCATGTGTCACTCAAAAACAGTACAGGCACAGACGAGACCATGAAATTATGTACATAACACACTCTTGTTTCTCACCAAAACAAGAACCTTAGACTGAAATCATTTATCATGTGTAAAAGAGCGTAGACAAACATGTTTCTCATTAAAACAAGAACCTAGACAAACATGTTTCTCATTAATAATAGAACCTAGACTGACATGTTGTTATCATTTACAATAGAACCTAGACTGACATGTTTCTCATTTATAATAGAACCTAGACTAAGATGTTTCTCATTTATGATAGAACCTAGATTAACATATTTCTCATTTATTATAGATCCTAATTTACATGTTTCTCTTTTATAATAGAACCTAGACTAACATGTTTCTCATTTACAAAAGAACCTAGACTAACATGTTTCTCAATTATGATAGAACCTAGATTAACATATTTCTCATTTATTTTAGAACCTAGACTGACATGTTTCACATTTATAATATAAGCTAGACTAACATATTTCTCATTTATAATAGAACCTAGACTATCATGTTTCTCATTGATAATAGAACATAGCCTAACATGTTTCTCATTTATGATAGAACCTAGACTAACACGTTTCTCATTCATAATAGAATCTAGACTAGCATGTTTCTCATTTATAATAGAACCTAGACTAAGATGTTTCTCACACTATGTTATCAGAAGTGTATATAGTATTGATAACACTATGATGAAAAGTGTGATCTGATAATACTATTCTGCGGTGTATTATATGATAACACTATGCTGCAGTGTATTATATGATAACACTATGCTGAAAATTGTTATCTGATAACACTATGCTGCAACACTATGCTGAAAATTGTTATCTGATAACACTATGCTGCAGTGTATTATGTGATAACACTATGCTGCAGTGTATTATATGATAACAATATGCTGCAGTGTATTATAAGAATAACACTATGCTGAAAAGTGTTATCTGATAGCACTATGCTACAGTGTGTTATATGATAACACTATGTTGCGGTCTGGCCTCTTATAATGCTTAACATGTGTTATAATAATAAATATAATGATTTTCTGAATCATGTAATCGGAGGGTGTGACCGAATTCATGTTGACTGATGCTCAATGACCAGTCACGCCCCAAATTAATATACGTATCAGAGAAATCACCATCAATGTAATCCATATGCAGAAACTTATAATCGTCTTATCGTGCGTCATTCATTGATTATCAAAGATTAGCTGCTGGAAACAATTGCCTTTCCTCTCATCTATATTACGTTCACTAAAAATCAGATTTCATGTCGTAAGGGTAGTGTGGGATTTAATTGAGAGGTGAGTAATATTCCATATACTTCGTCCTGTGTTTAAGTAACCCTTATAGGCCGATATGTGCTGTGCGTAGAATCAGAATGAGTTGTAGATTTAAAAGTAAAAATGTTGACAATGGTTCCTAGAGAGAATTATAATGTAACCAATAGGAAGGTTTGGCAGTGATTTTTAATCGAACAAATAGATTTGTGAAAGTGCGCGTTGTAAGTAGCGTTGTGTTTATAGGTTGGATTGCTTCCTGTTGCTGGTGACAATCTTGTTGATGTAAGAATGATGGGTATTGTTTCATAGTACCAGACCAAGACGGTAGAACTAGTGTGTCACATAAGACGAGAAGTGGGTTTTGTTGTAGAAAACGCTTTGATTGTGTTACGATGATGCCAATTGATGCTTTACATATTCATGCCAGTTGAGCTGTGAGTTAATAGTTTTGCCTAGAAATGATGAATGGGTTGTCTGAGTAATCGGTTGATTTGAAAGTATCGTAAGGTAAGTATCGTTCATCAAGTCATCATGAAAAGAAGGCAGCCAAGCACATAGCCTCTATATTTGATGGTATGCCTAAAGTAAGGGCGTTTCTTCCAGATTGTAAAATGAAAACACCAGACGAGATAACTGTGAACAATTGAAGGTATGGGTTTTTATTCCATAAAAATAAATCTTAGCCAAGATAATTACGCGACCGAATGTTTCAAATGATTTCAAAAGATCTAAAAAGACGGCTCTATGTTGCTCGTTTTCGTCGTTTTCGAATATTTTATAAGTGATGGGAATTAGTCCATTAGTGCATTATTGGTCAAGTATTTCAATAGAAAGCCATATTGGCTATTTTATAAGTATTGCGTATCTCTTACGCCAGACGCTAGTCAACAACAAAGTACAATTAGATGTATTTTGCTTCAATGATTTTGAGAAAATAATTTTGCCTGTTGAATTGGTACTTTCAACAAAGTGAGAATTAACTGAAGTTCTGTTCCGCTATTCCTACCTCTCACGCCATTAATGAAAATAAATCAAATTTCACATTCACGTGTATTTATCAGAACCTATAGAAGTATCACCCCCCACAAACGTGCTCATACACATGGACACACAATCTGCTCGCACTCGCGCTCATAACACTCCAACCCAAGGCATGCCACAATTCAGATACCTTTATTTACAACCTCTGTTTTCGGCACGTTGGGACAAGCAAAATTGACCCTCATTCAGACCCGCATGTTCGGTGGCCCTTATTCCAAATTAACACTTTACCTTGTCAACAAGTCCCACTCCAATTTATAGCGCCTGTCAGCAGATACCGCTTTCGTTAAATAATCCAATCAGCGATAAATACAGGAAAATGCCAACATGTTCAGATATGCACAAGCTGGCCCCAAACCACTCGAAATTGGCTACCAATGCCTTACATCCATTGCCCTATAAATACCAGGCTCCGCTCACACACAACAGATTCGAACTCAGCCAAGGCACTACGACACTACGAGACACTCACGAAGGAGAAAATCGGCATAGGAACTCACAAGCGTGCCAGAATACCATATAGAATAATTAAGAAAGGTCGTAAATATAAAGTTAACGTGTCTCATTCTTAATCAACCGGTACCTCAAAATAACCCAAAGTGACTAAGGGAAGAGACCAGCAATAACACAAGAAACTACGGTCACAGGAGCACAACTATCTCCGTTTTTCATTTGCTAGAAGCCACAGGTTGATGAGAATTGGAGCCCGCTTCTGATTCGGAACTCGCCACTAAAGTCATTATAAAGACACCGTGTATTCAGCTTGCTATCCCCGAAAATCTCCCACGCCATAGATTCGGTGCCATGGCAACGACCCTCTTCCTTGGGAGATTTCATATTGTGTTGTGGAACTTCGTTGATATGGAATTGATTGATTTACAAAGTCAATTGGACTGTCGCAGTCATTTGC
Organism: Urechis unicinctus; assembly: GCA_034190875.2. Taxonomy (NCBI): domain Eukaryota; kingdom Metazoa; phylum Annelida; class Polychaeta; order Xenopneusta; family Urechidae; genus Urechis; species Urechis unicinctus. The sequence continues at coordinate 25,460,361 of CM067348.1, read as the reverse complement.
ACGATTCACAGCTATTTGTGCAACTGTTAGAACCTCCAAGAAAACTTCATTTTGCCCTCCCTTCTAACAAAACGCAAAAGAATATAATTTGATCTAGGGATGGTTTTCTGATCATAAAAGTTTTGTCAGACTGGCGCGTACAACATCAAAAACACGCAGGTGAACCAGAATAGAGTGAGAAACTTTTCCCAAAAGAATTTTGTTCGAACTTTCTCAGATCCACAGGAGTTTTCGTTTTGTAATACCAAAGAGTTTAACATTACATGTAACTCTTTGCTCGGCCGCAGCTTCTTGGCAAGCGAACCCTGACTGCCTGAATGCGGCATTTCGACCCACAAGCTGTGAGTTCGATCTCTAAGTAACTCTTGGTAGCATCCTCACTGGTTCGTGTGACCCTGGAGATCATGTAAAATAGCGTCTCCATGCCCTACAATTGTTCAAAAATGTCATTTGAGGACGGCGTGCCCCCTGGCAGAGACCACCCTCAGAGTTACACTCACTTCTAGTCCTACATAGCATTTGCTGCTAAAAACGACCATAATTCGACACATTTCTTGCATTATTCTAATAACACGAAGCAGGTAATCATATTCGTCCCGCCGGACTAGGTGAAACTAAATGAACTATATCAGTCTTACAGTGTTCTTCAAAGTGGAATGAAAGTAAGTACATAGAGATAACTTGATACATAACATAAACATCAAGCAATAATAACGAGTGAAAAGGGACATTCGGTGGAAAATAATAAATTTCGACCTAAAGTTATATGAACGTCACTGTCCGACAGTTTTCAAGGGTCTTGACTTTTTTACTTGGCAAACCAGATGGCTTTCTGAAGATCCTAAATTGCTGCTTAAAATTTTTCATTTTGTGGTTACATCCGCCATAATCCTAACTAACAATTAAGTGAAACTTCGACGACAAATTCCATCACTCGCAGCAGGCGCAGTGAAAAGAACAAATCATCTGGAGGCTCTGACGTCACCAAAATGTGGACACAAACATGGCCACGCCCGACAAAGAGAACTCATGCTTTCTCCAAAGTTCATTAATTAATTATGACTAAATCATTTTCATAAATCGGGCTAATTCACTCAAACCGACTTATCTTCGATAATATCTTTTAATATGGTACGATAAATAATAATGATTAGAATATCACTGTCTGCTACAGTCCTAGCGTCTTTCAAAATAAACGTGGATGCCCCCTGTGGTTTCGAGACATCATATCAGGTGTGCAAATGGGGCAAATAAGCTGATAGCAGTTTTCATCGTCTGCTAATCATGAACACATAGTCTCAGAACAGATGGTATATCTGCCACCTCTGACTGTAAACACGTGAGCGGCCATGTAGGAGCAACATAAACGGAACCGATTTATTCTCTAATCATAACGTTTACGTCATAACGTCATCGTGCTACCACCTACTATGCTTTGCTTAAAAACCGGGAAGATCAAAATGGATACATTTCCAAGTAAACGTCTGCGTGGAACGTAATTAAGCATTTGATCGTGTGTGCAACATCTTATTACCACTGCATTAAAAAATGTCCCGCTCAATGTTGTTTAACGTCAATGTCAATTTCAAAACAGCCAAGCACCAATATACGACCAAGAGCCAATGGGTAGATAGGGGAACTTAGTGAACTGTGAAGATATTTTCAATAATCAACAAAACTATGATCATAATGATTTTCATCATCATCATCATCATTGCCATCATAGTCACCATCACCATTGTCATCATTGTCATCCTCATCATCAATATTATTACCAAAACACGTTGCACAATAGGCTTACGAATAGCGAAAATAGCAAGTTCACTACTAAATAAATATCAACTTGATCAATTACCCGGTCTGGGGTATCCCTATAGAAAACAGTTCGCCTTTAACAGCGTCCGCCCTGTTAACGATCCTCGATCTTTCATGTCCGCACTGTGGATAGAAGTTTTAGATTTCCAATAAATGTCCGAAACGAGGGAACTGGCCGGGGGTCTGCATTAACATTTTTGTCATGTCAGGGTGATGTGAAGGTCTCGAACGAAGTGTTAGTTCTCTTAGCGAACCTTTAAACTCTTTGATTATACTACCTATTGGAAGTAGCCCATTTGAAGACATTTCTGAATCATCATCATCATCGTCATTGTCCCTTTCATTATAATTATTATCATCTTCATCATCATAGTAATAATCATACACACCTGCACCATCAATATTATCATCACCATCAATATTATCATCATCACTATCAATATTATCATGCTGACAGCGAGGAACTAATGCTAAACGGAATATGGTAAAGAAGTCCACAGCATTACCATACTGAACAGCTCCAAGTTGATGCTATGCGTGTTTAATCATTGGGTGACACATAGAGTACTTCTTGTACAATACAACAAAAGTGACCTACAAGATATATCTAAATACACATCTCACCACGGCCGCAAAGTGACGTTTGTTGACAATTTGACAGTGGCGTCAGTGGTAATTCATGTTTTGTGCACCAGTCCGTTCCAGTTACGCCTTCAGTAGCGGGACATGGACGCCACATTCGCACAGAGACATCTACGGGTGAACGTCTCGCTGTGTATTTGGTGATTTGTTTAGTGTTTCCTTTTCTTCCCGCAGCACGTGCATATCGGTTAACCGAAAGGGACTGCCAAGTGGAGCGCCATCTTGGGAGACCTGGATCAAACAGCAGCGACAACGCGACGGCTTTTTTTAAAAGTTCAGGCCAACAATCATCTTGTTACGTATAACCATCATATTGGCCACTTTTCGTGACGTCACTTGTAGTCACTTGTAGCTTAACCAACAGCCCTCACTGAAATCAAAAGCAGTTAAGAAAAAAAAGTTTCAGCACAATTGGCAAAAATATTTTCTAGCTGTCATTTTCTTTTTGGGGACATAGTCGGTGAACAAGAAAGATCAAGAACCCTGCGGTTCAAGCCAACCACGTGTTATAGTGGGCGGTAACGGGCAATTCACTTCTCCAAACTTCCCAGAAGATTATCCAAACAGTGGCAATTGTCAGTGGCGCCTCACATCGGAAGACGCGAGCAACGTGAGTACAGTAATATAATATTGAGAGAATGGTTATTGCAGCTGAAACACACTGGCCATATGTCTTCCCGAAACTCAATAAGTACTGACTGACACCAGCGGATCATTCACATCACCTTATTTCCCTGCCGATTATGGAACCAACTTGAACTGCATCTGGACCATTCAAGCTGACCCCGATAATGTCAGCAATATTGAATCTCTAGAGATGCATAGAGACTTGCTGATTCAGTAAAACATATATAAGCGAACATTAATATCGAGTTACCTTATAAAGTTCAAACAGTTTATATTGTTAAAGCTCTGGCGGGGTAATCGGGTAATCGTTAAGTTTGACAGAATACGTTTCTTATTCATATCTCGCTTGTAGTACGTGACTCGTTTTCGACAAGTACACATTGGCTACAGGCGCTCAGCTCGAAACATATAAATTTTGGTTGTTCATGTCTGCAGTTGGCTGTTTTGATCTTTGACTCGTTCGAGTTGGAAGATGAGCCCGATTGTAATTGAGGCCACATCGAGATCTTTTACTGCTCTACTTCTCTTGGTCGTTTCTGTGGAAACAACACTCCAGGAGCCATTGTATCCTCAACTACTACCCTATCTGTCACATTAAGAATGGACCAGTCCATTGTACGAGGGGGTTTCACGGCCAACTACCAAATCGGTAAGAAGCTGTGATTGGTGGAGCACATTGTTGTGATCACACTGCGCAGCCGTCGCTGTGTTAACAGATTAAACCTGGTTGTCAATACGTCACACATGTTTCGGTGCCTGCCCCGTCAACTCCGTTCTTTAGCACCACCCCCGCTGTTGGAACTGCCCTAAGTGGCACTCAACCTACACAATCTACGTGCGATAGTACGGATGGCAAACAATAGCATCAATATTTTTCTATTTCTTTCTTTTTTAAATAACGGTTGCGCCTTTGAACAGCTTCTGTCCTGACACCGATATTTATTTGGCTACTGCCAGCAGCAACTGGTTACGTCAACGTCAACTAACCCAGACAAATGCAATGAATTGCTTATTTTAACCTGCTCACTGGAGTATCTATCTACCACGTTGGTCCACAGGGATTCGCATCAGGAGGTAGGTTGACGTAGTAACGGGGTCATTAGATCGATTATATAAATCTTTCTCACTTCGTTCTACCATCAGTCGGGGGTCATAGATCATTTGAGAAGGTGACTGTGTGTCTTTCTGAGTATACTAATTCTCCGACAAATCAGATAGTCCTTAAAGGTCCAAATATGCAACTTTTCATCAGGAAATTCCTGGTACGCATTACAGGTTGCGAAGTCGTTGCCTAAAAGGCATAAAAAGCCTCAATTGCAGAAACTTTAAGTTGGTGCAATGCATTTTCACTGGATATATATATATATATATATATATATATATATATATATATATATATATATATAGAGATATATATATATATATATATATATATATATATATATATATATATATATATATATATATATATATATATATATATATATATATATATATATATATATATATATATATATATATATATATATATATATATATATATATATATATATATATATATATATATAGTGACGATTATAACCATTCGTTGACTGCAACCGTTCATGGACAAATTTTACTTTTTTGCTATCAATAATTATTAATTATTAATGCAACATATATTGATTGATGTAATGAAAATGTTTAATGCAAATAAAAATGTTTTTCACTTTTTATTCCTTATATATACTTTTGGTCTTTTGAAGGTCGTCCACAAATCGTCAAGATACTTATTTATACGTACAAATCCATATATATTAGCTTATATTTGCGGAATACCGATATTTTGTAATCATTTTCATCCATCATGGATTAGAAAAATAACATTTATTATAGATATGATCATCATGAACGATTAGCAAAGTTTTGTGATATAGTTCAATGTTGAGGATAGATGAATAATCAGCAAAAAGGGAGTTTTGGGTAATACAATTTTAAAATCAATCAAATATCTTAATACTTAAAATATACATATTCAACAGTCATGTTTAAACATTATTTCGACCATTTGGGTCAAAGTATATACGGTTATAGGGAAGATATTGACGTTTTTGTGTTATGTCAACAAATGGTTATTTGCTAAAATTTGATTTTGCTATAATATTGAAAATTCAATGAAATAATTCGTGAAAGGTTATCTCCGAACGCTACTAGACTATCATATTAAAATGGTCAAACTCAAAATATACTCAAACATTTTGAACGAAAATGTGCATTGACTTTATGTGGACATAGCGGTATATCCTTTCGTGGACCCAAGTCTACGAAATGTCGACGGTATGCCTATCAAAGGTCGAGTTCGTGCAAATATATATATATATATATATATATATATATATATATATATATATATATATATATATATATATATATATATATATATATATATATATATATATATATTTATTTATAGATATGTATATGTGTGTGTGTGTGTGTTTGTGTTCCTGTAGGTCGAATATATATGTGCGTGTGGGTTTGTATCATTTTCTTTGCATTAAATGGAGTAGTCTGAATAATATGCCGTGAGTTAGGTCTAGATATTACATTACTCATCTTTTGCTCCACTCCCTCCCTAGCAGCATGCATTGTGAGTTTGCAACCTTCTCCATTCTGCCCTGCAGGAAGTAATCTATCGACTTCATTACCAGGGCGTAAGACCTTGGCTCTTGACGTCATAGCCACCAAGGGCGCGAGTGAGTTTTTTTCTGCCAGATGCATAAACACGTTCCATGACAGGAGGAAGAAGTGCTTCTAAACTGGGAGTAACAACGCCCTGGTGTGGTTGAACCACGCACTTGAGGAAGGCTTGGTGAAGAAATCCGAGGTTGATCCTGGCAAATGACGTCCCGCTAAACGCAAACTATATATTCCATACGAATATACCGGCTTGAGTAGCTATGCCTCCATTTAGCCCAGGTCGAACGGTGATATTTTTATATACCCTTCTGAATCTTCAAAGTCCGCGCGAATGGACAATGTGCTTTGAATGTTACGCTGGATTTAGTATCTAGAACACATAATAAATCAACTTGGTACGCACCAAAAGCTTACCCCGATCGATGCGGCTATTTAAGAAAAGCATTTTAATATAGATTTCCGTGATGTAGGCCTATGCCTCCATTTGTATTTGCTGGCTCGACTTCATAAGGCTATGAACTAGAGTAGTATAGACAGCGGGTGTTCTGGCCCACCCCCACTTATCTAGGCTATTCCCAATGATTTCTTTGGTCTACCCCAAGCAATCTATTTGCCTGTCACCACACACGATCTATAGGCAACCCCATATCTCCCCACCATGTTTTACTTTCTCCTTCCGCTACACAGTATGCTGCCTACCATCCACGACCAAAGCCTGCAAAAGGATATCCCGCGTTGCATTTATGGTGGGACAAAGTAGTACCAATGTTGTGCCTTTTTGAACAAGTAGTACCAATGGTGTATACTACAAATGGCTGTCGAAACTACTTTCAAACAAATTGGCCTCCATACCAATTCATCGCTTTGTTCCCACCTAGTCCTAGAGAAAGCCTTTAAAACCAACCTGCTATCGGATATAGCAAAAACCGACTACCTGGCGAACCACAAGAGACGAACAGATCTCCGCCCCCTCTCCGGCCTGCCTCTATTTCTGGATGATATATACGTCTTTGGGTACCTGCGTAGGTCCAACTTAGTGCAAAGAAAGGGTTCTATCCAGTGCACCTCAGGCGAAAATGGCTCTGCAAAGAATATTGCAAACTCCATAGCGGCAGCAACTAAGGAAAGCTTCAGGCATGCACACACTGCTATTGACGCCATTGTTTCCGTTCTGACGTGGGAGGTTGGATTTGAGAAACTATGGCCAGCATCGAGAAAGCAACCGATTGCCAAGGGAAAAAACTATTGTTGGAATTGTACAAACAAAAGGAGCCCGAGGGATACTATGTGGCAAAGGTCTATGTGTCGGAAATCCCAACAGAAACAATCCAGTGGCAGCTTCCCCATTTCTATCGCATCCGGTAAACAAGGGGAGAAGACATGTATGCAATCAACTACACCCAAGATTTCTTCAGAGTACTAGACCTCAAGACCCTATATTTCTGCAGAGAGGGTGAACCATACGATCCCGCCAAGCAGACAGTGTGGAAAATCATATTTGTTCTTGGGTAGGGACTAGGGGTGGCTACAAAACTCGCACCAAGCTATACAACAGCTATACCGCAGCAATCAAAGAGCAAGAAAGGGTTCCCCAAACCTAAGCACAGAACCCTTGCATACTCAAAACTATGCAAGCATCTACAAAGTGTGCAAGAAGCTTGGACGCCATTGCAGCGGACTATATGATTCTAGAAGACTACGCAGCCACAAACCTAGTAGAAACCAAGGTACCCAAAGCACACGATCTGGTCCACACTGCAGCCTTGGAAGAGGATGTATACAAGTGTACCCTTTTTGCAAGGACAACCTTCTGAGGGGCCAAGCGTACTGTACTCTTCTTGGGGCTGGTGGGATCCGAGTTTGCAGCCTATGGGCACTTACTGGAAAAATAGGTCGAACGAACCCCTGGAAAAATTACAGAGCCCAATCGTATGCAAGTTGGGTGCACTCCGCACTACTTCCACAAAGAACAATTCCAGACTAGTTGCCATCGTTGGGGTAAAGTATGGTGTACACTACTTGCCAGTGACCCACCAAGCCATCAATTGGTAGCGATGCATTGGTCTGCCCTTGCCGGTGGGCGTTGTGGTACCAACTGGTGGAATTTCTGGGAACAAATTTGGATTCTGTATGTATTCTTCGACTGGGTCTACAAACCTATCTCGGTAGAATCCTGGTACACATCACAAATATCGCCGACGTTGGGAGCCATATACACCTATTTTCTATCTGTCTATATGGGGGAGTGTGGTATAGTATGGTAGGAGTGTGGTATAGTATTGTCGAAGCCTAGAATAATATTGTTGTAGCCTAGCATAGTATTGTTGTAGCCTAGTATAGTATTGCTATAGCCTTGTATAGCACTATACCGGGTGTGCTGGGTCGGGAAGACTGGGTGGGCGTGGCAGGGCGTGGGTGGACGTGGGTTGGAGCTATAGTCTTGGATACCAATTCATTGTCATCCACAGAATACCTCTCCGAAGATGCAGTGCAAAACCTACGTACAGACAAGGGAAGAATCTCCTTTTGCTGCCACGAAAACAAAGTATGGTATCAGGTCCACAAGGCTTTCGAAAATTTGGCCAACAGAGGCAACACCAGCAGAGGCAACGCCAGTAAAGGCAACGCCAACGAAGGCCACCCAAGAGTCCATCAATATGTTTTCCAAGAGAATTCCACTAATGTCTACTACAATGGACTTCGAAAGTAGCCCCACCCAAGAAATACTACCATTTCACACTGAAAACAACGCCCACCCTCCACTACGGTATGGCATACCTAGTGTATACGATTTCTACTATACGATGAGAAATACAGAGAAAAAGGTAGACATTATTGCAACAGCTATGGAATCTGTAGAAGAGGAAATAGGCGACAATTTGTCGGTTCTGGAAGATGACATAGAAGAGGTTGGAACCAGTGTATGAATCACTGCGACCCTAGAGTAATTTTCAACAAGATTGCAAATGGTGTTACTCTCTCCATTTGTTTCAAAGAGGTGGATAGCCGCAAAAGGGTGAAGACTCCTTGGCCTACGAACACACGATTTTACCGATTAACTAGCCTAGCTAAGATGAACCTGTATAAGGATCGGGCCCGACTCAGGGTGAGCAAGAATCGTGTATAAGCTATTAAAAGGGGAATAGTCTAGATGAGTAGGGGTGGGCCAGAACCCATACAGTCTATACTACTTCTACTAGAACAAACTATTTTTAATCATATTGTATTTGAGGTACTGATAAACGGCGTCTTCACACCGGAGCAGACGTGTTGATGAAAGCCCCAGCCATTGGATGAATGTTGCATCGCTTAAAATCTCAGAATGAGTTTATACACCTTCATTTATTTATTTAGAATTTGATTGGAAACGGCAATGTTGGACCTACATCAGAGCGATAACAAATACCTTTATCGGCTTATAAAAATAAGAAGATGCTTGTCTAATTGTATATATTCATAGCCCCAGGTACAACATGATAGCTCGGCGTCAAACCGTAACATCAGACCAAAGGCATACAGGGGTCCTCGTCATAAAAAACAAACAATGTGCTATGTATGTAGATGTCATCGGCTAACAAGACAAATAAGTAATTGTAAATTGTTTTCATAATTAAATAAATTATGGTTAAAGTGTCTTTTGGAAGCGTGACGCATGGTGCTGCCAATAAACGTCGCTTGTCATTACATCCTCCGCCGGGGAGTTGTCGAAAACTAAGCTATCTATATTCAACAGTATGTCAGTAAAGATGAACTTAATAAAATGGTAACAAATGATATATCATTGATATTTGTGTATCATGAATGGTTTGTACAAGTGAATCATCTAAGAGAAGAGCGATTGTTTTCGTATGGATTTCATTCTCCCGTCCGGGACCAGAATCGAACCTGGAGTCCTCCTATAGGCTTCAAAACGGGTACAGTTGTCAGCCGAGGGTCCTTAGTTAGGACTTCCCAGTTGTTGTTGTGAATTAACTGAACCAAGAAGACCTTCATAAATGTCTTGACGTAGCTGTAGCCGATACAAGAAGACGTACCTACTCCGAAGGGAATGTAGCTATAGTTAGACGCCGCACGAACGCTGGTCTCTGCTGTTTTATCCCATCGCTCGGGTCGGAAGGCCGTGACGTCATCATACAAAGTGCTCTGTTCGTGTGTGCTTTTGATGCTGTATGTAACGAACCAACCTTTCGGCACGGTGTAGTCCTATAAAAACCAGAACACAAGGCACACGGAACATGACTAATAAAGGTCTTGTGGACAACGTAACAGTTTTGAGATTAATGTAATTTTATTCGGTTATCTTCCAAAATGTGCTTACCCCTATCTCAAAGGTTTCGATGGCTTTCCGAAAACCTCCACCTATCGGAGGGTAGAGTCGAATTATTTCTTTGAACACGTTATCTATATAAGGCAAGTTGTCATAGCAACTTTTGTCAGCAAAAGAATTTGCGTGTTTGAAATTTTGTTTAATTTCTTCACGGATTTTTTCCACGACATCGGGATAGCTGAATAAAAGCATTACTGCGCAGGTCATCGCGCAGCTGAGTGTTTCCTGTCCACCGAACAGAAGCTCCAATGCGAGACTGATGCTGGTGTCGCTAACATGACCTTCCCACTTCTCGTTTTCCCTTGATGCAATGAGGTCAATATTCATGTGATTTCCAACTAAGTTGCTTCGTAACATTTTAACAAGTCTTTCCCTTGCATCTTGTGCCTGAAATTCATGCGAGGAATTCATGGTTGAAGGGAAAATGACGCGGGAGGATGGAATGTTCTGAATGCTGAGCATGAAAATATTGACGCCACGAGTAGAAGGTCCACAATGCAACTTGAATCGACAATATTATTTTGTAACCAGGACAAGGTGAGCAGTGAATTCAAAATCAATCTTAAGAAGGCATATTACCTTAGCAAATGATGTTCCAGGGAAGTCGATAGGAACCGAGAAGAAACCATTGCCGAGGATCATCAGATCGTCCGCCATCATTCGAGCGTCTGACTCATCAACGCTGAAGCCAAATAACGCCCTACAAGCGACGCTCCCTGTCAGTACTTTCGCTGACGCGTAGAAGTCCAGCTCCTTACACTTACGCCAGTGTTTGAAATGCTCCTTCAACACACTATATAATTGTCCATGCAGAAAGTCCTGAGGTAATTGGTGCATAGCCTTTGCTACTCGTCGCTTTAGATGCTTATGAACTACATGAGAGCTCGTTGCAAAGCCTCCCGTTTCGTTGCCTAAAAGCCTCCGCCTCCGTTCCGAGGAGCATGCGCATGGCTTGAGGCCAGAATGTCTTCAAGAATCTAGGTTCGGCCGCGAATAACATTTTGATGTTCTCCGCGCCAGATACGTAAATAGTAGGATGGCCTAAGATATGTGTGGAGAATACAGGACCATACTTAGCTTCCCTTGTGTTGAAAAACTCCCCAGACCAAGCCTGGAAAAACACGATGGGTTAGATATACAATGTTAAAAACGCGCCCACAACTCCAACTATATTCATATCAAAGAAGACCGCTTTTATGCATAATAGGTAAGAGGCCCTCAAAGAAATTACTTTTCAACAATTATTTTTATCAACTTTTTAGTTTTTGATGCCATGACTCGTTTGGATATCAATTGGTAATTTTTTTGAACTTTTAAGTTAAACTCGTTTTTGATGCCAAGAAACATGTTCTCATTTGTAATAAAGGCCTCAACATGTTTGGATATCAGTTGGTCAATATTGTTAAAAGCTTTTACAAATGATTCAATGCGGCTCTTCACAGTTATCCATCAACACAGCAACGCATTAACTCTTTATCATGATTTCATCATAATCGTGATGAAAATTGAAATCATATGCGACCTACGGTTCTTAAGAAAGCAATTGTTTCTCCCACTAGGGGTAGCCCCATACGTCCGGGTGGCAGCTTAGATATCCGGGACATCCACGAATCAGAAAGTCGTCATGGCCACATGGGAGGGGAAGTTGATCGTCTCAGTTGATCGTCTCCAGCTGACGACCTTGGAGAGGACGGCAAAGATGAAGATGACAATGGCAGCACAGATGAGCGATGTTCGCACGGAGAAGAAGACGGCAATGAAGCTGATCGCTAAGCAGGCCCACGTGGTCCTCATGTCGGGAAGGCTTAACAGAAAAACATAAATGAGTAAGGCAGCGACAAATGGTTGTCATTATCATCATCGTCAACAGCATCGTCTTTATCATTACCATCTCCGTTTCATCACCAATAGCAGCAGCAGCGAAGCAGACTGATATACTTCCATAAATTGTCTGCAGCCTTGGTCTACATAACTTAGAGCTTTTTGTCCATACCTATCTTGTCTGGCGGTTAAGCAACGTAAATAAGCTTCTGCTTAATCGATCGAGGGTACAAGAGGAACCACGCATATCACTGAGAGAATGTCGCTCGTTTATTGTTACAGACCTCTGGTGCCTTACCTCTTGAGAGACGAGCTAATCTGACTGAAGAATGCCAGGCGTAAAGACATCGGGCTTTCTTGGTGTATGCGTTACTTCCGGTTAGAAACTTCAATGGGTGGCCGCGTGCCTCACAACTTCGAACTTATATGATCCGATACGTATAGATATATATATATAGATATATATATATAGATAGATATATAGATATAGATATATATATATATATATAGATATACATATAGAGAGAGATATATCTATATATCCATAGAGATATATATAGAGATAGAGATATTAGAGAGATATATATATATATATGTATATATATATAGATATATATACCATCACATACATACACTACTATACCATCATACATACATACATACATACAATCAGCCACATACATACATGTATTACACACATACATACACACATACATACATACATACATACATACATACATACATACATACATACATACATACATACATACATACATACATATACATACATACATACATACATACATGTATACATATGTATGTATGTATGTATGTATGTATGTATGTATGTATGTATGTATGTATGTATGTATGTATGTATGTATGTATGTATGTATGTAATGATGTATGTATGTATGTATGTATGTGTATGTATGCACACACACACATGCACACACACACACACACACACACACACACACACACACACACACACACACACACACACACACACACACACACACCAAGAGAAATATCACTCACCCGTCGTGTTTTGCGTTGTTCAGCTTCAGCGTGCTGCTAACGTTGTCTCTGCGAAAGGCAGCACCTCGCTCGGCTCACGCCAGAATCAGCAGATTGCGCAACACATACCGAAGACCGACGGTGGGGGGACTTTCATTTTAATACATCAATGAAGTGAAATATCCGAAGACCGACTGAGCAATTAACTTTCATACAGTATGAGCTCTGATGCGCTTACATCAATGAACCTATCCAATTAGCACGTAACTGAGCTCTGAAGTAACCTTCCCCAGCGTAACTGTCGGGAATATTAAATAGAAGAAAATATGTCTCATCCCTAGAACACATGACTCGTTTTAGCAAGTTAATTTTTTTTTCCCTATGGGTTGCAATATAGGGTAAAAATTAATAAGGGTAAAACCAAGCGAACAAGGCTCTCTGTGCGCTTGACAGGATATTAATTTATCAGTCCTCCTTGTATTTCCAGTCAGCCATGTGTTGCCAATCGGCCATATATTACCATTCTACCATGTATTGCCGTCTGCCGTGTATCACCAATCAGTCTTGTATTGCCAATCAGCCGTGTATTACCAATCAGCCGTGTATTGCCAATCAGCCGTGTATTACCAATCAGCCGTGTATTGCCAATTAGCCGTGTATAGCCAATCAGCCCTGTATTACCAATCAGCCGTGTATTGTCAATTAGCCGTGTATTGCCAATCAGCTGTGTATTGCCAATCAGTCGTGAATTGCCAATCAGCCGTGTATTGCCAATCAGCCGTGTATTACCAACAGCCGTGTCTTGCCAATCAGCCGTGTATTGTCAATCAGCCGTGTATTGCCAATCAGTCGTGAATTGCCAATTATCCGTGTATTGCCAATCGGCCGTGTATTACCAACAGCCGCGTATTGCCAATCAGCTGTGTCTGGCCAAAAGCCGTGTATTACCAATCAGCCGTGTATTACCAATCAGCCGTGTATTGCCAATTAGCCGTGTATTACCAATCAGCCGTGTATTGCCAATTAGCCGTGTATTACCAATCAGCCATGTATTACCAATCAGCCGGGTGCTGGTTGGCTGCAATTCCAAGACATGACGACGGTTCTTCCCAATCGCTCAAGCATGCATGAAACTAAAATCGTCTTCCCAACTTCTGTTTGTCCACTTATCATAACGTTGTGACCTAATCGAGCCGAATACGACGCACGAAGATCCATGTTACCTGACCAAAACAAAGAGATCATTGAGCGAATGGTGTCAGCTGACTTGAGAGATTCCATTGATTCTCGTGACCTCATTTGCATGACCTTATAATCTAAAAACACGCTTTCGTCACGTGGGGCAACGTCGAAATAAAGGCAAATCGCACATCGATAAAGTACGATCACGTTGTTAACACAAACAAAGAAAGACGTTTGGGGTTGGCTTGAGCAACATGAATGTTCCCCCTTCAAAATGGCTCGGCTGAGATAACTGTAGCCAATGAGAGTGCGCGATGTCCAATTCCTTCACCCGGTACAGCAGTTTGCATACAAGACATCGGGTTGCTGCTGGTTGGCTCCACTGCAGATATTCGCTCCAAACATTTGTAAAATAACTTTATTTATAGCGTGAATAAGTAACTAAAACATATTGACATAATCCATCGCATGTATTTACGAACCGAAAATGTGTCCAAAGCGTCGGTGTGGTTGGATAATCTGAAGTTGATGAGTCTTTTCGACAATCAATCAGAGCTCGCTCAGAGCTCGCTCAGTATTTCCCACCTTCTATTATATACACATGTCACTGTCGCTCGAGGGTATTGACTTGGGTACCTGTGCCCCTCGAGGCCACCCCGCTCAATGCCCACATCACTGCTTTTCTGGAGGAAGACTCGTGGAAGTGATTCTAGCTCTAGGAGTTAAGTGCCAGCTAGTTCTTAAAGTCCTGCTTTGAAATACCAAACTCGGCGGTCGCGATAAATTCACCAGCCCAGTGGTTCCCTACAAGCAGCCCAGTGGGCACAACACGTGGAATCCACGTGGAAAATACGTGGAGAAACTGGTGTAATTCACGTAGATAATACGCGTAAAAGGCAAGTTGAAATCACGTGGATATGGACACGTGGAAAACACGTGTGCTCTTCCACCTAAATTCAACGATACAAAATATCTGTATTCAGGTGGTTTTTACTTCCTCTTTAGTAATTTTTTTTGTTTTCTAATATATTTCACAAGATCATTGAACCAAGTACATTTATTTCTCAGAAATATCCAACTATAAGTGCTACATGATCACAAATAACAATATTAAACATGTTTTAAACATTACGAGCTAATGTCAACATACAAAGGCAACAAATTAGTGGAAAAAGGCAGGTTTGTTCATGAAACACATTAAACCGGTCACTACATGCATGAGCATCATGAATATACACAGATATAACATGATTTACTTTCACCCTAATAAAATGCAAATCATAAAATGTACTTAAAAGGCCACTGAAATGCAAAACCGAATTTTTGTTATCGCATTTTGATGATAATTTTTAAGTGACTTTCTGGGTGACGTCACCTAATTGACACAAATCAGTCAAATTCGTCTGGGTAAATGGCTTTCATCAGTAAAACCACTAAACGAAAGTGAGTGAATGAGTTTGATGACTTCATACAGGAAAGTCTGCGAGTTTGATCGGTAATATCTCGGCAACCAGTTATGACATCTCAGTCATACTGTTGTCAAAATGTCACAAAATCATCTTCATAATTAGATGACAACACAAATTTGAATTTTGCATGTAAGTGGCTCTTTAAGTAAACGATCTGGTCAAATCTATGAAAAATATAAATGTGTGAGTAAATCAACAATCATTACCAATAGGCAATATTTAAACTTCTCTTGGGTGCATTCCTTAGTCGGTTGGCTAGAAAGACATTAACAGCAGCCTCTGTGAACCCATGACTCTTCACTACACTTTCTGCACAGTACAAAGAGGACAATATAAGCTACCTAATTTCATACATCGTACAACTGACTTTCATTATTTATTGTGTATCATTAAAATCAAAAACTATCCTGGACTTCCAAGTAATTAGCCAATGGTGAACCTACCGACAATTAATTTGCAGAGTGCCATTTTCTCAAAGCTGGCTTTGTCACCTGACCCGGTCATGTTAAGCTTGCACTGCAGGGAATTAGTGATTAATCTGCAAGCAATATGTCTGAATGAATACAATTGGTGCATGAAAAGTTCTTAAACATTGCCAATTCAGACAAAATGCATAAGTGCAAGTTGTTTGGATCATGGATTTACATCATATACATATACATAGAGAATCTCACCTGCTTGTCAAATCGTTCATCGTATCCCGGACACTGCACAATGATTTTCATACACTTCTGAAACTGACACAAAAATGTGACATTTGGAAAATATTTCATTGCTGTTTATTAGATCTAATGCCCACTCCTCCTTAAAAAAAACTGCAATTTTACATACCCACAAATTCTTTCTCTGGTTGTCCATAAACTGCTCATTTAAATGTTGAAGTTCCTCAGTGCTGTTCATCTGCACAGCTTCAGGAAGCATTTTGCCACTATTGGCCAGCTCTCTCCTCTCCTGCCTGTTCAGTATATCCCTGATTTGCAGAGCAGGAGAGGCAGCACTCCTGAAAACCTGTGCACAAACAAATTATGCAGTGTTCAATTACTATGCTGCTGACTACAAACTCATAAATAATACCTTTCTCAATAGCAGCATTAAAACAGAGAAAATATTTAAAGAAAATATTCACAAATGTGCACTTATGTTAAAGGAAAGCCATCATTGCTCAACCGACGACTGCTAGAATGAGTGACAGATGAGCCATGACTGTGGGACTGAGTTGCAAATGAGCGATGACGACCGTGTGGAACGGATTGACAGATGAACGATGACTGTGAGATGGACTGACTGATGAACGATGACTGTGAGATGGACTGACAGTAGCCCTACAAGACGTCTGGTATAAATTCATGTTACCGTTACACCGGAGCTAGGTTGTGGTGTGCCTACAGCCTTTCCGCTGCAACTAACTAGCTGCAACGGCTGGCACTTTGCTGAGAGCGATAATACAGGTTTCATGCACCAATGAGCATAAATTCATAAACCATGAAGACATTATATACGGCAAGCAGTTTTTGTACAGCTACTTGAGTAAACTTATTTTCATTGAAAGAATAACATTTGAATATGACTCACTTGTAAACTTAGAAACGGTCAAAAATATAGCAAATGAATTCTCAACTTTCCAAAACTTCTGCAAATCGCGCCAATCAGCGGTTAGCGGTTAACCCCCGGTGGGGTCTCCACCACGGACCAGCAGGTCACGGGTTCGAACCTCGCCTACGTTTGGAGAGCATCTCACCTGAATTTCGACTCATTATTCCAGGAGACCCCTGTCACGATAGTAACTAAGCAGATGAAAGCCAAAAACCGTCATCATCCCCAGAGCTCATAGATCGATAGCACCAAAAGTTGTGAAACCCACTATATCTTGGCATATCTAGCACAAGCCTAGCTGGGGCTGTCAGGTTAACACATGGCCATATTTCTGGTATAAACTGAAAAAAATAATATTTAAATGATAATTTACAAATGGGTCCTAAAATACACGTCTTTTCCATGTGTTTTTGACACGTCAATTCCACGTGATTAATACTCGTGGAATCCACGTGGATATCACGTGAAAACACGTGGATCCACCAATTCACCAAAAATCCACATGATTTCCACGTGGATTCCACGTGTTGTGCCCACTGGGAGGAGGCTGTACTGCAGACTTATGGGATTGATGAGGCTCAACACAGGGCCTCTCAACTTATCCAGGAGACGATTGAAAAGTGGACACCCTCGCACCAATATCTCATATTAAGAAGGTTGAATTGCACGACAGTCTTGCCGTGAGCATTTTTGGCTGGGACAAGGGAATGATCGTTCACTGGCTGTCTGCTTTCTGAAGATATTCCCAGAATCAATTCGATGCTAATTGTGAAGGCCGTCAAGTTCCAATACACCTGGGAGAATTATCTCAATCGGCTGATTACAGAAAAGCACAATCATCTCTGTGAGAAATGCTATTACTGCCACATTACCAGAAAGTACCGAGGAAAAAGCCCACAATACATGGAATCTAGAGCCGTGTCTGATCCCCAAACCACCGCTATACCAATTGTGTTTCACAACCTGGTGGGTTAGGATTTCCACCTCCTGACGTAGGCCATCTTCATGGTCGAGGATAGAGTTTCATGCATTCAGGACAATACGGAAAAGTATTATCCCATTGGCTGTTTCGTATCATCGATAGTCTCCAGTTCATCGTAACAGCTGCATGCAAGCCAGAAAGAGCCAACATCGAACTACTCCTGCACAAGTGCATCTAACCTTACAAGTACACGGACAGACTGGAAAGCTTTGCTAAGCCCTGTCTCTGAGACGAGCACGTGTCCATAGAGGATCACGTCCATGCACAAAAAGAAATGAGAGACACACTGGGAAACTACCATGACCTATATAATCACACAGATGTCCTCCTCCTGGCAGACGTGTGTGAGGGCTTTCAAAATACTTGTCTGCAGCAGTATGGCATAGACTCTGCATCAAGAGTCATGGCCTCTCATGGAGTGCCATTGAGGTGGACAATGGGTATCCCAAAGAGCTGCACTTGAGGCATAACACCGATCATTTGTCCCCGAAGCGCATGGCTCTCAATAAGGATTGGATGTTTGAGTATCAGCACAACTTGCTAGGTGTTGGGGTGACACTGACCCAGATTGAAAAGCTATGTGCGTCATTACAGCAACCTGCAGCTGTATATGTCCCTAGACATGCGCCTGAAAAAGATTCACAAAACCAACCACTTTGAGTTGAGCACATGGAAGGAGCCCTACACCTGACTGAATACCGAGCTTCGTAAGTAGACCAGCAGTACCTGTATGTGCCGATGAAAAGCGCTGTCTCGTGTAAGCCATTGAGGACAAATAACGGCGCCTCAGTGCCGCCCAGCATTTTCCCAGCCCCACATCTACTACGATGACCTGGCCGCAATCAAGGTCAGGTAAGGTAATGTAAGTATACGGTTTAACGGCACACCAACACTCATGTGTTATATGGTGCCAAGAAAAGTTAATTGATAAGATATGATTAAGCAGCCGGATAAATTGAAATTGAGATGGGAAAAGATGCAAATGGAAACGATTATCCTAGGGCAAGTCACCACCAGCCGATTGACTGGACCAGGCCATTCCACGGCCAACAGGTTACCCCCTATTAGTCGCCTCTTACGACATACAGAAGGATATGATGGGCCTATTATTCCCCCGGACCCACAGGGGTGGGATGGGGGGGGGGGGGGGGCAATCCAGGTCCACAAGAGCTAACTTGTGCTCAGGTATGGGGACTGGAAATCCCTCCTCTACACTGACATGACTCTCTCCTTCTAGATATATTGCCCAATACTGCTAATGTTGAGGACGCCAGACTACCCATAGCCACACAGCAATATTAACAAGAGGGACGTTGGTAAGACAATGAACCAGTGCGCAGGGTATCCCATCACCAAGTATGTAGATTATAAAGAGGGCAAAGGACTCTAAAAGTAGGGGTGTAACGATAGTCGATACTATCGACCTATCACGATTGTTGCAGGCACGATAGTCAATAGTCGATTGCTACTTCACACTATCGATACCATCGCCGATAGTTGAGACAGCTACCGACTTTTCCGATAGTTGTCTTTGCGGTTTGAAGTTGATATCCTTTCGCCGAAAAAAACGGATGTTTACATCACGGTATAGACTTAATTGCATACGACAGCGTTTCTTTTTATGAAACGTCGTTGTCGTCCGACCACTCATCTATCCGTCCAAGACTACCTGTGGTGTCGGTTTTATTAGCAAGTTAAATGCCGTGTAAAATAAAGGACTCGTTTAACTAAATTGAAACTAACATAGAATCTATTTAGAAATCGAAACTTGATTAATCACACTATGGACGAGAACGATCTAGAAATAATAATTCAAGAGTTCATTTTGCATCTTTTACTAAACGGACCTAGTTCGTATATTCAGACGAGTGATTCTAACAAGCAATCTATCCCCAGAAATACAAAATACCGCTGTACTCGCATCCAGCCGAGATTCGTGATAATGGCCGAGTTTTATGTAAATCCGGGCATACCGAATAGCGGGAAATGGCGATAGACTGGACGCGAGTATTCGGCGTTGTTCTGACAATACCATTACGAGTAAAATGTCGCCTGCCAACGCAAGCTCGTTTGAAATTGTCGACAACCCTAAGGGAAAGGCCATCGCTTGGAAGTATTATGGCTTTGTCAAAAGTGAAGGAAAGGTTGACAAAGCAAAAATTGCATGCAAATTATGCCGCATGATTCTTAAATATTCTGGTAACACAGAATATTAACTTAAAAACTACAGTTTCTTTCCCTCAACCATCGATTCCATCACAAACTTGGGTTGCACCTTCAGGCACAAGGACGCCACAGATAGCTAGTTTCTTTGGAAATAAACTGCCCAGTTCGTCACAGAGGGCCAATGACATTACAAAGGCTATGCTATCGTTCAATGTTGACGACTTGAGACCCTTTAGCGTGGTGGAAAATTCAGGTTTCAAAAACCTGATGAAGGTATTGGAACCTCGTTACACCATTCCCTCATGACAGCACTTTTCTGACCGTGCCATGCCTGAATTATATGAAGCCATCAAGACAATGAATGTAATGAATGAACTTGCAAAAGCTTCCTCAGTAGCTATAACAACTGACGGTTGGATAAGCCGGGCCACAGAGTCCTACGTTACAATCACTTCATCACACATTGACAGTGAATGGAAACTCAAGAGCTATGTCTTACAGGTAGATTAACTAATAGGCTATAGTAGAGTTTATTTTTTTAACTTCTTAAAGTGTTAACCTGCAATAAAATCTAAATATGATATTAATGTAACGAGTATATCTAGTGGTTTATATGAAAATAAATCAATGATTTTAAAATACATGAAAATGCAAATGAATGAATCCAGATCTCACAAGAAGAGAGAATATATATGAATAAAACCAAATAAATAACAAATAATAAATATAGATTCCTTTACATCAACAATGATAAAATGAATCAATATGTCATGTTTTCAGACATTTCAGTGGTCTTGAGAGCTGAAAATGTAGATTGAATTGTACTGTAAGAATGAAATACAAATTGTTTAAGTAATGAGATAATACACATGTATCACATTTACATTTTAAAACTGAGCCACTCTGTACTTTATTGTGATTCTTCTTCTTTCTCTTCAGACAACAGCTATGACAGAATCCCACACAGGGGTGAATATTGCCAACGTGCTACAGGAAGCCATAACTGAGTGAGGACCTACCAATCAACCAGTCGTTACTAAAAATGCAGCCAACATGACAGTAGCAGCAAGAGAAGCGGGTTTAACACTTCATATTGGGTGTTTTGTACACTTTGAATCTTGCCTGTGGTAAAGCTCTCAAGATTGGAAGTGTTTCAAAACTACTGGCACGTGTAAGAAGGATAGTGGCATACTTTCATCGGAGTTCAGTTGCTTCTGCAATACTGAGAGAAACAAAAGCTACTAGCTGTCACAGAGCATAAACTGATCATTGATGTGTAGACACGATGGAACTCTGCGCTTGATATGCTGTCACGGTTCCTCGAGCAACAAGCTGCTGTGTATGCAGCTCTAACAATAAGAGAGCTACGTGGCAAAGAGAAGGACATATCTACTCTCTCTGGGACTGACATAGCAGCTATGGAGGAACTGATCACGATTCTCGGTCCACTGAAAACCGCCACAGTTGCTCTTTGTGAGGAGAGCAATCCAACGCTGTCAATTGTGATTCCTCTGAAACACCAGCTTACTTCCAGTATCATGAAATTGAATGACAGTGACACTGGCTGGTAAAGCACGTCAAGCAAGCAGTATCCTCTGACCTGTCTCCAAGGTATGATAAAATCAGACAGCAACTTCTCATTGCATCGGCCCTGGACCCAAGGTTTAAACTGCTGCCATTCCTGCCCGAAGAAGACAAACTCACAGTTTTCCATGAAATGACTCTTGGATGTGTATCTCTGAATGAGGCACTGAAAAACAGAACTGCAGTCATCCGAGCCATTAAGCAGGAATCAGCATCAGGAATTGCAAAGCCTGCTATGCCTGACTTGCCTATCCCAGATCAGTCTACCTTGGTGGAAAAAGAGCCAAAATGGAAAGTCCTCATGCCAAGGACAGCTTATTTGGTGATGCGTAATTGAAAGAAGAAAAGCCAGCCTCAATTCAAGAAAGAGCAGACAATGAAGTGTTTTCCTACAGGAAAGAAGCACCTATTGCAGCAGGAGGAAGCCCATTGATTTGGTGGAAAACCCACATGCACAAGTATCCATTACTTTCAGTTGTAGCAAAAAAAGTATCTGTGTATCCCAGCTACCTCTGTATCTTCGGAGCGGGTTTTCTCAACAGCTAGTGACATAGACACAGCCCAGCGGTCAGCCTTGAAATCAAAACATGTTGACAAACTAATCTTTCGAAGAAGAACAAAAATCAGTAGAAATCAGGGACTGATTAATGATTATGAGATTAATGAGAATATCATTATTGTTGACACTCAAGTTTTGTTCTTTTATTAAGTTAATCTGTATCTAAAAACAGAAGGAAGTGTAATAATGTTAAGCACATTCTATTGTTTGTAAGCCACTGCATAATAGTTAAACAAACTAAAAAATAAAATGATGTGCTTAACATTAGTGATTTTTGTTTAAACGACAGTTAGAAAAAGCAACATTTTCATAATTTGTCTGTTTATAACAGGTATTAACATAGAATATTTAATCAACTGATTGAAAATATACAGTACGTAAACTATCGAAACTATCGTGATAGTATCGCAATAGTGAAGTCAACTATTGATAGTCTATCGTGATAGTACTTTTGACTATCGATAACTATCGTGATAGTAAATTTGGCTGCAAACCCCACACTATGCCATTTGCTACAATCAATGTCAGACAAAGCTAATTTATGAGACTGAGGGCAATATGGTCACTTACAATTGTGATTTATATATAAATATATATATTGTGAGCCAATTTATATATGTTCTGTATATATTATATATGTAGCAGGCATGTCGATGCCGAACTAACTCTGCGACAAGAGGCAGTGTACTTGGCACTATCCTCCCATTTACCCAAAACATTTGCAGTTTGCTAAGTTCAATGTCTCATACATGTATGAACTGACCAATCTGGTCACTTACAATTGTGATTTGGAAATCAAGCGAACTCAAGTAAAGTACAAGAAAACTAAGGCATGAATTAAAATTGGTGAATAGTATTATTTGTATCCTCTACCAATGCATAAAAGTTGCGTCTCATACATGTATTTACCTAGGTGCATACTTCAGGAAATCAAGCGACCTAAAGTACAAGAAAACTAAGCAGAATTAAGGTGGTGAATAGTAACTTAGAGAAACCAATGCATTGCTCACGACTTGTAGGTGTACGTCACTGAAATGCGACCTAAATCGACGCATAAGCAGATAAGGTTTCATGGTAACTTAGAGAAAAGACTTGCTCACGACTAAGACGCTGCTAAGCGTGATGAATATAAAAGCCCTTGGATCCCAATATAAAAGCCCTTGGATCCCAATTAATATTGTTTTATTGTATCGTATAGCGCACCATCAATATTACACACATCTTCAATCACTCATGATCCGCATGATGGATTAGCGCGTATGTTTTCTGTGCATTACCATAACAGTAATGTAATAGTAGAATAGAAAAAGTACCAGCCATCCATATACTTGCAACTCATATGGGATTGATTTTAATCATTTTGGGCCGGCAAAAACCTTATTACCAGACATGGTACAAAACCAAGTCTTGGGAATGATCATGAAAGGTCGCTATTAAAGTATCGAGATATACAGCTCAGAGAGGATTGCAGGTTCAAATGCTTAATTCTGTAATCGATTCTGTTACTCTTCAAATTCTTGAGTAGCATGGAAAATATTAATGCTACGCCAACATGACGCCATTGGAATAACAGATGATAAGGCATAGTCAGCAATTTGTTTTTCGCAGTGTCTAGCACATGCGAATGAATGAGTATCCTCTCAATGCACATTAAATATGGACAAAAGGTGGGAGCAGAGGCTACCCTTTCGTCAGCAGTCACCATTACACTGAACACATAATCACGGGGCCATCAATAGCCGCGCAGGTAAGCCATTTGAAATCTTGGACTCCGTATGCTCTCTTGTGACATTCAATACTTTTACTACTTCTATAAGTTTTTCATTTGACAAAGCCAAGGCAAAAAAACCGGTAGTTAAGCATGTACACCGTTAGTTTTGGGACAAACAATGGGTTGTCTGTATCGATAATACTGCAATAAGGATAATGCCTAACCGACGCCAGGTATTTGTTACAGTACTGATAAAATATTGTAACTGGCAATTTTGTCATTTACCAAGGAACTGCTCTTTATTCGTTCTTAATCTACGGGCAGCTATTAAATTGATTCTGTTGTAATTAACAAACTAAATCATGAGAATACCAAGCATTTATTTTGTTAGTTTAGCAACTCAGAACGTTTATTCAAAAGCATCTTTCATGCGTTTGTGAGCTTACATGCCTGCAGAAGTCTTTGATGTCAGGGATACTCGTTCTATTACCAACACCAATAACGTGTTCTGTTAAGCTTACTGGATCAATTAATAGCATAGCAGTGCGCTCTCGGCAATGCGACGCTTTTTCGTCTTTGTCCATGCATTTTGTTATTTGAAATCAAAACAATACACCCATGTTTTAATGAGTACAATGCACATTATAGGCAGACTAACTTCAGGGCTAGGTTTGAATGTTTTATTAATTTTCGCGTGCCATAAGCAACACTCATTCGTACCAATGATGCAGTGCATGTTACCGGCTGGAGCTAAGCAATGTTGGCGCACGATTCGTGTCTCCCCTTAATTAGAACTACAAGCGGTAATTCTTTTTGTACAAGATGATACTGAATATACAGGTAGAATGAAATGAATCACGGGACGAGCCTTCAAATATTTGGAAATAGTCAACGATATATTTATCGCTGTTACCTTTGCACCGAGAACGTACATCAAATGTTACCCATGTCTGAACGATAAAACTTCCCAAATCCTAGCTAAATTGCTAGCTGTTGCTATTTTTGATTGAAGTGTCAATCATTTATTGTCGGGCTGCACTTCATAGGCATGCCATATCATAGTATGTATAGATTACAAACAATTGTTGTATGTTTATAAACAGTATAAGTGCTTGGATAACCTTTCCACAAGGCAGGGTGCCAATGTGAAGTACAAGACACGCCTACGATAACGTAATGGAATTATAAGCTGTAACCTGAGCTGTGTGCCTATGAGTGGAAAATATAACCCTGTACACTACCTAGATAGGAACAGGTGATGCGCTTTATTCAGAAAAAGGAAATAAGTGAGAGGATTAGGAATACGAACTATGTCGCTTTTGGTGAGGTATTCACCATTGATTCGCCTTAATAATGCATGAGCTGTAGTGATTGACAGTTCAGCAGCTTTGTGTACCTTAATCGCCTATTGATACAGAGATGTATGCAAAATATAGATTATAGAGACCAGTACTAACTGGCGGGTTAGTTTTGCCACTGCTGTATCCGAATGGTGTTCGCCATCGGGAAGACTGCTGGAAACCTCATACAATACAAGCGGTGGACCGCTTACTGCCGAATTGCTTTATATGCGCCACAATCTGCATCTGACATTTCGTTAACTCACAAGCAATAATATTTGGTGGGCTGTCCCTAAGTCGGCGGGTCAGTATGATATGTCTCTGGGTCACGTCACTTTTTACATGAAAGGTCAGTTTTTGTCACTGAGTCAAATCGCACATACTGCTTCTCAATTCCTTGGCATACTAGCAGCGTTCCACATGGCTTGGTCTAGATGGATATCCACATGACAACGCCTAACAGAGACGCCATGCTTGGTAAGCAGTTGGCTTACTGCACCCCATGAACTCACGTCGTGGGTCTATCTGAAGCAGCTAGGGCCACCGCAGAGGACCTCAACTGTATATTTAATCAAGTACATCTCTTTAGCCTCTATTGTGTTGAGTGGTGCTGAGTTTGAGCGATTATACAAAAAAAAATGGCGGAGTTGCGCATGCGTAGTTACTGGTTCTGATCGCTGTTTGCTTGAACATTTTTCTAAATGAAGTTTGTCGGCTGTTTTAATGCACCTACATCGAATAATTATCGATGATTTAGTGTTCCAAATAACAGGAAAATGAATATTCAAGCACACCCTGGAAAATTTCCTCGGAAATCCCGATGGCTGCTGCAAGGTACTTGGTGGCTACAATGCCCGTGTAATAGCTGTTGAGGCTTGAGTATATTCTTTGCAGGAGACGAGTAGTGCGATGCATTGTTGTGAACTCCAGAAGAAGCCCCCAATTGACCTGCAAAAATCAGTGGACAAACCTCGATAGTCTGCTGCTCACAGAGTTGATTGGCATATACCCTCAACAGATAGCAAGGATGAAACACGGTCATTTATTACTAGGCAACAAGGCCAGTCGTGGTCATTCCTAGGATAACATACATAACCTCACGTCCCCTTTCGGTCATATGTCGTCACACTGAAAGCTGAGCCCTGGCTCCAGAAGGTTGACGGATTTGCGCGTCCAGGGAATAACCACGGATGGTGTTTATGACGTTCTGGAAGATATTGAGGTGGTGAAATTGCCGCAACAGAAAGCCAAATAGGTTTAAGAGGGCACTCACTCCGAGCATTGCAATCAAGGCCATCTTACTTAGTGAGCTTAGCAGGTAGGATTACTTGTTCAATAAGTATGTTTGTTGCGGCCGAGGCGGGGGCTACGTTTGTCACGACCATACACACGCATTGTGTGAAGGTGGAAGATGTAACTGTCATTTAACGAGAGGGTAAACAAACCAAGCAGGAATGGCGGAAGTTGTAACTGTCATTGAACGAGCGGGTAAACATACCATTCATATCACTGAGTATCTACTCCATAATTACCCTGCAGAAATTGAAAGTGCCCCCGAAACATATTAATTGAGCGTCAAAACGCTGTAGACCCACAACAAGGATTTTTTGGCAATAAAAATTTCTGACTAATGTGTTCTGTCTCCCAGTTACGTGCGACTGTTAAACTAGTGCAAGCCGGGTTGATGTAATTATTTCTCACCGGCGTGGATAAGCTGTGATTATTGACGATTTTAAGATCTAGTAAGTGTGAATCGTCTCCAAAAGAAACAATGGTTCATCGTGCTGTTGTGTCCATGTTCAGGGATAATAATGCCGTTGCTCGGAGTGCTGTGGAATATGTATTATTGCAACTCGTGGCCAATGGCTAAACCATATATTATAGACATACTTGACTGATTGAATTAAAGTGGGTTATAAATTCATAAGCAACCCTGTTAAAGGCTAATTATTTTTATTTTCACTAATGATAACGACGGCAAAGTTAGTAGACT
Source organism: Urechis unicinctus (assembly GCA_034190875.2). NCBI lineage: Eukaryota > Metazoa > Annelida > Polychaeta > Xenopneusta > Urechidae > Urechis > Urechis unicinctus. Next base: position 25,432,851 of record CM067348.1, on the reverse strand, counting down.
ATTAACTATATCGTAGTTAATCTACATACAACGTCATAGACATAGCCCAGTAGACAAGCGTCAGGTTTTATTACATTGAAGAGGAAGTGCAGCAGCACCTCCCGTACTTGGTTCTCATGAGATAGTAGACAGGTCAATTGTATCGATTCCTTCTACTAAATCGGTTATTCTTCGCCATTTTATTCAATGTGTAATGAACACTAAATGATGAAGTTTTCTTTTCTCCTGTAAGATATCAATTGTGATCTAGATGGTATAAGTGTAAAATAACCGTTTTTGGCTGCTTGCCATCATTTAGATGGCGGGCTCAGTTCACCCACATACTAACCATCAGCATGCATAGCCTTTAAGCTAACGACCTGTCAAGTAAGCCCTGAGGTAATTGCCACGGGTGAACACACCCAGGTGAACCCAGCATTCGCTCGATTGTGCAGAAAGCATACCTTCAGCTTTACTTTAGAAAAAAAAATTCTACTGGGTGTCGCTTCAAGAAACTTCCTTTCACCATGGAAGTAATTGAGACTTGAAACCTACTGGTTGATGACGTTATGATGCTGTGAACGGTTAGTGGCGTTATGATACGGAATAGCCGCAGATAACACTGCACAAAAGTGAGTGATCTTTGAGTGATGGAAAGCGTAGTCTGACAACGTTATGCTACAATGTGCTGTTTCATAACGTTATGCCATTGTGTTCTCAGCCAAAGCTAAGCCAAGTATTATTCTTTATAGCTAAAACACTATGCTGCAGCGTATTATTCGATAACGCTATGATGCAGTGCGTCATCTGGTTACGTTATGCTGCAGTGTGCTGTCGGAAAACGCTTTGCTCCTGTGTGCTATCTGATAACAATAAGCACTATAGTGAGTTGTGCTCAAGATGGTTTATTCAAACTTATTGTAAATCATCTAAGGCGATTTGTAATGGCCGATGCAGATGTGTTTTAAACACGGCTGCCTTGGCCATTACAAGGCTTCTCATTAATGCGGTCTAATGGCCGAGACAGCCGGGTCAATTGCGGTATAAAGGCTTATATATGAAAGCACCTGCTTGAACCTTACCATGACTCAGTTGAATTGAAGTGTATATAATTAGCGCATATAAGAATGACCCTTGAGACAAATTGATAGCTTTTCATATTATAACGATAGCCTTGTGTTAGGAAACCCATCCGACACAACTAGTTCAATGTTGCAATGTTGCCGGTGAGAAATTATTCAATCAACCCGGCTTGCACTAGTTTAACAGTCGCACGTTACTAGGACACAGAACACATTAGTCGGAATGTTTATTGCCAAAAAATCCTTGTTGTGGGTCTACAGCGTGTTGACGCTCAATTAATATGTTTCGGGGGCACTTCAATTTCTGCAGGGTAATTATGGAGTGGATACTCAGTGATATGAAATGTGAATTCTGGCTCCGTTGATCTTATTATGAAGTTAAAGAAAATTTACTTTAACATGACAAATCGTGAATAATTGTTTTATTCATATGGTTACTCCCATCCACTATGATCATCTCGCAAACCATTCCTAATTCGAGTCCGCTGCAAGCTGCCTCACCTTCAAGGTAACAACAACCATTTTTAAGTTTGAACTTAAGACAGCTCCCAAGCAGACTCAGATTTGAGTCAAATCAACGACATTAGTTTGTTTATGAATAAGGTTGAGACGGTCAACTCATCTTACGGACTAAAGATTCTTTGTGAATACGGCCCAGGCCTTCAGACGAGCCCATGGGCAAAGGAAACGAATGGAAAATGACATGATGGTTATGTCTGTTTTGTTCAGGGCTACGAAGAAAGGATTCATGAAGAACACTTACCCACACCAACTGTAAATTATGGTATTAACTATTTACCACACCATGGTGTATATCATTCCCTCAAAGACAAACTTCGAGTCGAGTTTGACTGGAGCGCTAATAACAAAGGCGACTCAGTAAACGCACAACACCTACAAGGACCAAATCTCATAAATACTTTTATTGGATCGTTAAGGAGGTTTTACAAAAGAGCTTCTCTGGCTGTACTGCATACTTGGCCGTCGAGTCAGTAACAAGCAATTTAAGGATTCTTAGTAAGCGTTGCACCATGACTATCCTAAGTTCCGATGAAAAATTACTCAACAACAACGCCGTTGTCTCCTGAGTGGTCTTCACCAAAGCTTGACTTCACACAATGCGACCTGTGTATGGTCGTGGCAAACGTAGCCCCCGCCTCGGCCGCAGCAAACACACTTATTAAACAAGTAATCCTACCTGCTAACCTCACTAAGTAAGATGGCCTAGATTGCAATGCTCGTAGTGGGTGCCCTCTTAAACCAACCCGGCTTTCTGTGGCGGAAATAACACCTCCTCAATAATATAATACTGGCACATTTCCAGAACGTCAGCAATGCCATCCGTGAGTATTCCCTGGACGCGAAAATCCGTCAACCTTCTGGTGCCTGGGCTCAGCTTTCAGTGTGACGACAGATGACCGAAGGGGACGTGAGGTTATATTTGTTATCCTAGGCATGAACACGACTGGTCTTGTTGCCTAGTAATAAACGGCCATGTTTCATCCTTGCTATCTGTTCAGGGCATATGCCAATCAACTCTGTGAGCAGCAGAGTATCTAAGTTTGTGCGCTGATTTTTGCAGGTCAATGGGGGGCTCTTCCTGGAGTACACAACGATGTATCGCACCACTCCTCTCACGCAAAGAATACACTCAAGCCTCAACAGCTATTTCCGAGGGTGTGCTTGAAGATTCATTTTCCTGTTATTTGGAACACTAAATCATCGATATTTATTCGATGTAGGCGCATTAAAACAGCCTCCAAACATTATTTACAAAAATGTTCAAACAAACAGCGATCAGAACCAGTAACTACGCATGCGCAACTCCGCCATTTTTTTGTATAATCGCTCAAACTCCGCACCACTCAACACAATAGAGGCTAAAGAGATGTACTTGATAAAATATACTGTTGAGGTCCTCTGCGGTGGCCCTAGCTGTTTCAGATAGACCCACGACGTGAGTTCATGGGGTGCAGTAAGCCAGCTGCTTGCCAAGCATGGCGTCTCTGTTAGGCGTTGTCATGTGGATATCCATCAACACCAAGCCATGTGGAACGCTGCCAGTATGCCAAGGAATTGAGAAGCAGTATGTGTGATTTGACTCAGTGACAAAAACTGACCTTTCATGTAAAAGTGACGTGACCCAGAAACATATTATACTGACCCGCCGACTTAGGGACAGCCCATCACCCTCGATGGCTCTAATGCGTAGATCACTGATAACTAGAGATTGACCAAGTCAGGGGTATATTAAATGTCCAATAAGACATTGAATAAATCAGGGGTATGCAAATCTCACAATTAAACACAAGTCAACTTCGGGATTTATGATGGTTCCAAACTACAAGCGTATTTACTAGGGCAACGTGGCCTATTTACGAGCCGCACAAAGGAACTTGATAAATGGCTTAACAAATAGATGTCCGATATGATGTCAGGTACAAATGAGTGTTCTTATACCGTCATATTCCGGGGTTTGTTACCTGACAAGTGGATCGATGATTTGCTGGACAAACAAAGGATTTCAATGCCATTCCCTCGAAGGCCTGTTATTTTTAGAGACAAGAAACCAAAGAAGAAGTCAGAAAAGAAGCTAGAAAAGATGCCAGAGAAGTTTACCGATCTGGATACATTGCAGAATATCCGGTCGAAATTCCAGATCAGACTTGGGTGGAAGTCCTATATGCTGCAAAGGATGAGTTTTCACAGTGACGATATATATATTGTCACCTCACTGCTATATATATATATATTAGAGATGGTGTTCTCATTTGGCCTTAGACAGCTGTGGCCATAGGCCAGTGTAGTAATGTCGTCTTGTGTTATCCATCGTTTAGTGTCCAGAGGGGTGAGCTGCGTACATGTATGGTAGTCGAGGAGTTCTGCTTCAGGAGAATCTCCTTGATTGCTTTTGGTGAATCTGCTTCTACTCTACAACCCTTTAAGAGTCCTTTGCCCTCTTTATAATCTACATACTTGATGATGGAATACCCAGCGCACTCGTTCATTGTCTTACCAACGACCTTCTTGTTAATATTGCTTTGTGGCTTTGTGTAGTCTGAAGTCCTCAACATTAGCTGTATCCTTGTACACTTCCTTGGGCAATATATCTAAAATGGAGAGTCATGTTAGTGTAGAGGAAGGATTTCCAGTCCCCATACCTGAGCACAAGTTAGCTCTTGTGGACCTGGATTGCCCGCCCCCCCTCTGTGGGTCCGGGGTTAGAATGGCTCACTGTATCCTTCTGCAACTCGTAATATGGCGACTTATATGGGGCAACCTGCTGGCCGTGGGTTGCGACTCATGTGGGTGGACAATGGGATCCTGGTGGTTGAGTGGAGAGGTCTTGATGAGGGCTCTATCTGCATCACACCATTATGGCCCTGATTTCACCTAGACGAGTGGCTGGAATGGCCTGGTCCAGTCAATAGGCTGGTGGAGACTTGACATATCATAATCGTTTTCATTTCTATCTTTTCCCATCACCATTTTCATTTATCCGGCTGCTTAATCTTATCTTATTTATTAATTTTTCTTGGCACCATATAACACATGAGTGATGGTGTGCCGTTAAACCCTATACTTACCTTACCTTACCTGACCTGGATTGCGGCCAGGTCATCGTAGAAGATGTGGGGCTGGGAAAAAGCCTGGGCTGCACTGAGGCGCCGTTATTTGTCTTCACTGGCTTACACGAGACAGCGTTTTTAATCGACTTGTACAGTTACTGCTGGTCTACTTACAAAGCTCGGTATTCAGTCAGATGTAGGCCTCCATTCATGTGCTCAACTCAAAGTGGTTGGTTTTATGAAACTTTTTCAAGCGCATTTGCAGGTTGCTGTTATGAAACACATAGCTTTTCAATCTGGGTCAGTGTCACCCCAACACCTAGTGGGTTGTGCTGCTACTCAAACACCCAATCCTTATTGAGCGCCATGAGCTTCGGGGCCAATTGATCGGTGTAATGCCTCAAGTACAGCTCTTAGGGATACCCATTGTCTACCTCAAGGGCACTCCATGAGAGGCCAGGACTCTCGATGCCGAGTCTATGCCATACTGCTGAAGACAAGTCTTTTGAAAGCCCTCACGCGTCTGCCAGGAGGAGGACATCTGTGTGATTATATAGGTCATGGTAGTTTCCCAATGTGTCTCTCATTCCTTTTATGCATGGACGTGATCCTCTTTGGACACGTGCTCGCCTCAAAGACAGGGCTTGGCAAAGCGTTCCAGTCTGTCCATGTAAGGTTAGATGCCCTTGTGCAGGAGTAGTTCGGTGTTCGATCTGTCGGAGACTCTCGATGGTACGAAAGGGATAAGGAGATGTACTTTTCCGTATTGTTCTGGATGCAGGAAACTCCATCCTCGACCATGAAGATGGCCTACGTCAGGAGGTGGTAATCCTAAACCCAGCAGGTTGTGGAACATAATTGGTATAGCAGTGGTTTGGGGCTCAGACACGGCTCTAGATTACACATATTGTGGGCTTTTCCTCGGTACTTTCTGGTAATGTGGCAGTAATAGCATTTCTTACAGAAATGCTTGTGTTTTTTTGTGATCAGCCGTAGTGTGTAGTGGAACTTGACGGCATCGGATTGATTTTGGGAATATCTTCAGAAAGCAGACAGCAAGTGAACGATTATTCCCTTGTCCCAGCCAAAAATGCTCACGGCAAGACTGTCGTGCTATTCAACCTTCTCAATTTGAGATATTGGTGCGAGGGTGTCCACCTATCAAGCGTCTCCTGGATACGTAGAGAGGCCCTGTGTTGAGCCTCATCAATCCCATAAGTCCGCAGTACAGGCTCCTGCTTGTAGGGAATCACAGGGCTGGTGAATTCATCGTGACCGCCAGGTTTGGTGTTCCAAAAGTAGGACTTGAGAAAGAACAAGCTGTCACTTAACTCCATGGAGAGCTAGATTTATTTCGACGTTGCCCCACGTGACGAACACAAACCTTTGCGTGTATTTTGAGATTATAAGGTCATGCAAATGAGGTCACGAGAATCAATCGCTCTCTCTAATCAGCTGACCTCACTCGCTCAATGATCTCTTTGTTTTGGTCGAGTAACATGGATCTTCGTTCGTGTGTCAAGCAGACGTTGGGAAGACGATTTTAGTTTCATGCATGCTTGAGCGATTGGGATCGTCATGATATTCGGCTCGATTAGATCACAACGTTTTGATAAGTGGACAAGCAGACGTTGGGAAGACGATTTTAGTTTCATGCATGCTTGAGCGATTGGGAAGAACCGTCGTCATGACTTGGTATTGCAGCCAACCAGCTCCCGGGTGGACGAACTCTTTATGATTCATTCTCGAGGGAGATAACTGAACAAACCTTACATTTATATTGTTATAAATCAAAATTGAACATGATCCAATCAGTCTGTCACAGACTTAGTGTCATTAACCTGTCATGTCTCCAAATTACAGTGCCCTCGCCGAATATACAAAAGTAGAATATTTGCTGTTTTTAAACGAAACTAATAGTCATCTTCATGAATGGGGCTCTACATATGAATATTAAAACCTTATTGCACTGAACAAAAGACAAACTCCTCCATGATATATCAATAAAACTTTCTAAATATATATGCGAGCCAAGCAAAACCGAACATTGTCGAACGCGCTAGTTGAATTTACAACCTCATATTTCACCAATTACCCTTGGAATTTGTCGTAAGACTAACTTATCCATCCATTCCTCTTTGAACAGCTTCAGAAACTCTTTCCCTCACCTTTGTGCGGGTATAGGGCCAAACCACTGGCTCATGGATTGTACTTGGATGATAGATTATGCATGGCTTATAGGTTATACATAGGGGATAAATTGTACCTTATACATGGGTCAATAAGTAAAATACGACTGATATGCTTCAGTTGATACGTTAAACACCGCTGATTGGCAATACACGGCTGACTGGCAATACACGGCTAATTGGCAATACACGGCTGATTGGCAACACACGACCGATTGGTAAAACACGGCATATTCGTAATACACAGCTGATTGGCAATACACGACTGATTGGCAATACACGGCAGACGGCAATACACGCTAGATTTGTAATATATGGCCGACTAGCAACGCATTGTTGATTGGGAATACAAGGAGGGCTGATAAATTGCTTTCCTATCAAGCGAACGGACAGCCTTGTTCGCTTTGCTATACCATTATTAATTTATACCCTATATTGCAACCCATATGGAAAAACAAATTAACTTGCTAAAACGAGCCATTTGTTCTAGGGATAAGACATATTTTCTTCTATTTAATATTCCCGACAGTTACGTTGGGGACGATTACCTCAGGGCTCAGTTATGTGCTAATTGACGATATTTCAGTTCATTCGTGTATTTTATATGAAAGTCCCCCCACCGTCGTTCTTCGGTATGTGATGTGCAATTTGCTGATTCTGGTGTGAGCCGAGTGGAGTCTGCCTTTCACAGAGACAACTTAAGTTGAAGACAGGGGCAATGGAGAGCATAGGACAACGCATAAGACACGGCGGGTGAGTGTGTGTGTGTGTGTGTGTGTGTGTGTGTGTGTGTGTGTGTGTGTGTGTGTGTGTGTGTGTGTGTGTGTGTGTGTGTGTGTGTGTGTGTGACGGTGTGTGTGTCGGTGTGTGTGTCGGTGTGTGTGTGTGTGGGCGCGTGTGTGTGTGTGCGAGCGTATGTGTGTGTGTGTTCATACATACATACATACATACATACATACATACATACATACATACATACATACATACATACATACATACATACATACATACATACATACATACATACATACATACATACATACATACATACATACATACATACATACATACATACATACATACATACATACATACATACATACATACATACATACATACATACACACATATATACATACATTCATACATACATTTGTGCATGCATAAATGCATGCATACATTTATATATCTATTTTACCATACAAAGATATATGCATGTATATTAGTATATATGCATGTATGAATGTATGTATGTATGAATGTATGTATGTATGTATGTATGTAAGGATGTGTATATATATATATATATATATATATATATATATATATATATATATATATATATATATATATATATATATATATATATATATATATATATATATATAGTGATCATATGAGTGTGAAGTTGACAGTTCGTTGGGACGATTACCTCAGGGCTAGAAGGCGACCGCGAACAGTTGATTCGTGGTATTTTATATGAAGTGTCCCCCCACCGTAGTTCTATCATTCTACGTGAAGTAGGGATAGGACATACACTAAAACTGGATGTGTGTGTCGGTGTGTGTGTCGGTGTGGTGTGTGTGTGGGCGCGTGTGTGTGTGTGCGAGCGTATGTGTGTGTGTGTTCATACATACATACATACATACATTCTTTACGTCAGATTACATACATATATACATATGCATACATACATTTGCTCGTCTCTCAAGAGGTAAGGTACCAGAGGTCTGTAACAATAAACGAGCGGCATTCTTTCAGCGATATGCGTGGTTCTTCTGCGAACATCGATCGATTAAGCAGAAGCTTATTTGCGTTGTTTAACCGCCAGACAAGATAAGTATGGACAAAAAGCTCTCAGTTATTTAGGACCAAACCTGGAGAAAATTTATGGAAGTATATCAGTCTGCTTCGCTGCTGCTGCTATTGGTGATGAAACGGAGATGGTAATGATAAAGACGATGCTGTTGACGATGATGATAATGACAAACATCTGTCCCCTTACTCATTTATGTTTTCTGTTAAGCCATCCCAACATGAGGACCACGTGGGCCTGCGTAGCGATCAGCTTCATCGGCGTCTTCTTCTCTGTGCGAATATCGCTCATCTGCGCTGCCATTATCATCTTCATCTTCGCCCTCTTCTCTAAGGTCATCAGCTGGAGAGGATCGTGCCGTGTTCCTCCAGATGGGACACAGATATCTAAGCTGCCACCCGGACGTATGGGGCTACCCCTGGTGGGAGAAACAATTGCTTTCTTTAGAACCGTAGGTGGCATATGATTTCAATTTTCATCACGACTATGATGAAATCATGATAACAAGTTAATCCGTTTCTGTGTTAATGTATAACTGTGAGGAGCCGCATTGAATCATTTGTAAAAACTTTTATCAATACTGACCAACAGATATCCAAACATGTTGAAGTCTTTTTTACAAATGAGAACATGTTTCATGTCATCAAAACGAGTTTTTGAAAAGCATTGCAGAAAAATAATTTCGTTGAGTGCCTCTTACCTGTTATGCATAATAGCGGTCTTGTTTGATATGAATATAGTTGGAGTTGTGAGCGCGTTTTTAACATTGCATATCTTACCGATCGTGGTTTCCAGGCTTGGTCTGGGGAGTTTTTCAACACAAGGGAAGCTAAGTACGGTCCTGTGTTCTCCACACATATCTTAGGCCATCCTACTATTTACGTATCTGGCGCGGAGAACATCAAAATGTTATTCGCGGCCGAACCTAGATTCTTGAAGACATTCTGGCCTCAAGCCATGCGCATGCTCCTCGGAACCGGAGGCATTACAACGAGCTCTCGTGTAGTTCATAAGCATCTAAAGCGACGAGTAGCAAAGGCTATGCACCAATTACCACAGAACAATCTGCATGGACAATTATATAGTGTGTTGAAGGAGCATTTCAAACACTGGCGTAAATGTAAGGAGTTTAACTTCTACACGTCAGCGAAAGTAAAGACAGTAAGCGTCGCGTGTACGGTGCTATTAGGCTTCAGCGTTGATGAGTCAGACGCGCGAATGATGGCGGACGATCTGATGATCCTCGTCAATGGTTTCTTCTCGGTTCCTATCAACTTCCCTGGAACATCATTTGCTAAGGTAATATGCCTTCTTATAATTGATTTTGAATTCACTGCTCACCTTGTCCTGGTAACCAGTTAATATTGTCGATTCAAGTTGCATTGAGCAGCCTCTACTCTAATGTTTTCATGCTCAGCATTCATAACATTCCATCCCCCCGTGTTATTTTCACTTCAACCATGAATTCCTCACAGACGGCCGCTCTATATTTCAGGCAAAAAATGCAAGGGAAAGACTTGCTAAAATACTACGAAGCAACTTAGTTGGAAATCACAGGAATATTGAACTTCTTGCATCAAGGGAAAACGAGGAATGGGAAGGTCATGCTAGCGACACTAGCATCAGTCGCGCATTGGAGCTTCTCTTCGGTGGACATGGAACACTCAGCTGCGCGATGACCTGCGCAGTAATGGTTTTAAGCAGCTATCCCGATGTCGTGGAAAAAATCCGTGAAGAAATTAAACACTATTTCAAAGACGCAAATTCTTTTGCTGACAAAAGTTGCTATGACAACTTGCCTTATATAGATAACGTGTTCAAAGAAATAATTCGACTCTACCCTCCGTTTGCTGGAGGTTTTCGGAAAGCCATCGAAACCTTTGAGATAGGGGTAAGCACATTTTGGAAGATTACCTAATTAAATTACATTAATCTCAAAACTGTAACGTTGTCCACAAGACCTTTATTAGTCATGTTCCGTGTGCCTTGTGTCCTGGTTTTTATAGGACTACATCGTGCCTAAAGGTTGGTTCGTTACATACAGCATCAAAAGCACACACGAACAGAGCACTTTGTATGATGACGTCACCGCCTTCCGACCCGAGCGATGGGATGAAACAGCAGGGACCAGCGTTCGTGCGGCGTCTAACTATAGCTACATTCCTTTCGGAGTAGGGACGTCTTCTTGTATCGGCTACAACTACGCCAAGACATTTATGAAGGTTTTCTTGGTTCAGTTAATTCACAACAACAACTGGGAAATCCTAACTAAGGACCCTCGGCTGACAACTGTACCCGATGTGAAGCCTATAGGAGGACTCCAGGTTCGATTCTGGTCCCGGACGGGAGAATGAAATTCACACGAAAACAATCGCTCTTCTCTTAGATGATGCATTTGTACAAACCATTCATGATACACAAATATCAATAATATGTCATTTGTTACCATTTTATTATCCACAAGTTCATCTTTACTGACACACTGTTGAATATAGATAGCTAAGTTTTCGACAGCTGTCCGGCAGAGGATGTAATGACAAGTGGCGTTTATTGGCAGCACCATGCGTCACGCTTTCAACAAACACTATAACCATAATTTTTCAAAACATGAAAACAATTTACAATTAGTTATTTGTCTTGTTAACCGAAGACATCTACATACATGGCACATTGTTTGATTTGGCCTACCCCATTCATCTAGACTATTCCCCTTTTAATGTTTCTCGGTGCTGGTAATAGTTTCTCGAATCCGACCTCCCACGCCAGAACGCGAAACAGTGTTGGCAATAGCAGTGTGTGCATGACCAAAGCTTTCCTTAGTTGCTGCCACTATGGAGTTTGCAATATTCTTTGCAGAGCCCTTTTCGCCTGTGGTGCACTGGTTAGAACCCTTTCTTTACACGAAGTTTGACCTAAGCAGGTACCCAAAGACGTATTTATCATCCAGAAATAGAGGCAGGCCGGAGAGGGGACTGAGATCCGTTCGTCTCTTATGGTTCTCCAGGTTGTCTGTTTTTTCTCTATCGGATAGAAGGTTGTTTTTGAAGGCATTCTCTGGGACTGGGTGGAAACAAAGCGATGAATCGGTACAGCCATTTATAGTATACACCATTGGTAGTACTTGTTCAAAAAGGCGCAACATTGTTACTACTTTGTCCTACCATTGGATGCAACCCGGGATATCCTTTTGCAGGCTTTGGGGAGACTATAGGTGGTCGGGGATGGTAGGCAGCATACTATGTAGGGGAAGGAGAAAGTATAATATGGTAGGTAGGCGAGGTGCTGCTCTGGGAGCGGAGAAAAAAGAAAACCTGCTGAACAGAAAATAGTCCCAAGTCGCGGTAGTCCTAACCTTTTTTGCGCTCTTATACAAGCTATTAAACGGGAAACAGACTAGATGAGTCGGGATGGGCCAGAAAACCCACTGTCTATACTACTCTAGTTCATAGCAAGCAAATCAAAATGGAGGCATAGCCCTAGAGAAAATAAATCTATAATTAAATACAATTTTTGTTCGCAGGCTCTTGATATATTTCGTTTTCAAGATGCTAAATCCAGCGTAACATTCAAAACACATTGTCCATTCGCGAGGAAAATGAAAATTTGGAACGGTATATAAAAATATCACCGTTCGACAGACATTCTCTGCTTACACAGACGGGTGAACACGGCTGGCGCTCGGACGAGAGGGCAATACTTGTACCATGGCCCCACTAAATTTAGGCGGCACATCCTTTAAAGCGTGTATTCATAGGAAAATTGAAGGGAAAACTCCGTCATGGTGGTATTTTGCGGTCGTGGTTGATGTATGAAGGCGGTTGATGTGGGTTGATGGTTTTGGTGAAGTAATGGTCATTATGATGTGGAGGTGGATGTTTGGATGGGGATGAAATAAGGCGGTGGTCCATGTGGGGAGGTATTCAATGTGGGATGGTGGTCGATGTGGAGTGATAGTCGATGTGGTGTGGTGGTCGATATTTGGTCTTCGGTCGATGTGCGGTAGAGGTTGATGGGGGTAGTGGCCGATGTGGGAAGTAGGTCGATATGGGATGGTGGTCGATGTGGGGTGATAGTCGATGTGGGGTGATGGTCAATGGTCGGTGGTGGTGGTGGATGTTTGGACGGCAGTTGATGTGGGGTGCTGGTCGATGGGGGGTGAGGGTCATTGTCGATGTGGGGTAGTTGTCGGTTCATGTGCTTGTAGATATTAGCCGCGCAATAGCAACATATTGAAATAGTTTCAAAAATATGTGAGCATTTCATCGATACATTCTGTTATATGCATGCCAGCAGTTCATGCAAGTAATTACATACAGTTCATACAAGTAATGTGCGGATCTCTCGAGTTAATCACACTCTAGCATATAAAAACGAACTTACTCAAATGTTCACATACCCGGATGGAGTAAAGCAATTTTTCTCCTACTCTGCATGTAAACAGACGAAGTGATAGGAACGTTTTGCTGAACCAGAATACCAACTGAGGAGAAAGTATGGTTCAAAAGAGTAAGGGTTCAAGAAGGACAGGTAAAACGACCCGGTTTAATATGGTTACCTTCGTATCTGAACGCAGATACCAAGTCCATACATGTGCACCCTAACCCTATAAATGCGACGCTTTTTATGCGCTTTTATGGGTGTTGCTTGCTAAATATATTGTGGTCGTTTGCTAGGTGTTACGTAAGCAATGAAACGTCGACCCTGACAGCGCCCGCGCTGTTTACTACTTCCATATCTCATATCCGCGCTGTATAGGCGAAAAGCCGCCTGCGAAATTTCTAAAGTTCCGATGTCAAAATGGCAAGTTAACTCCTAACTAGTGCATGCCGGTTTGATGGAATTATTTCTCACTGGCGTGGATGAGCTGTGATAATTGATGATTTTAAGACCTAGTAAGTGGCTTCATCGTCTCCAAAAGAAACAATGGATCATTGTGGTGTTGTGTCGATGTTCATGGATAACAATGCCGTTGCTCGAGGTGCTGTGGAATATGTATTATTGCAAATCGTGGCCAAATGATGAAGTTTTCTTTTCTCCTGTAAGATATCAATTGTAATCTAGATGGTATAAGTGTAAAATAACCGTTTTTGGCTGCTTGCCATGATTGAGATGGCGGGCTCAGTTCACCCACATACTAACCATCAGCCATGCATAGCCTTTAAGCTAACGACCTGTCAAGTAAGCCCGGAGGTAATTGCCACGGGTGAACACACCCAGGTGAACCCAGCAGGAATGGCGGAAGATATAACTGCCATTGAACGAGCGGGTAAACAAACCCAGTAGGAATGGCGGAAGATGCAACTGTCATTAAACGAGCGGGTAAACAAACCCAGTACGAATGGTGAAAGATGTAACCCAGTAACTGTCATTGAACGAGCGGGTAAACAAACCCAGTAGGAATGGCTGAAGACGTAACTGCCATTGAACGAGCGGGAAAACAAACCCAGTAGGAATGGCGGAAGATGTAACTGCCATTGAACAAGCGGGTTAACAAACCCATGATGATGAGAGAACACACATTGAGATTGACACCCTGTGGTCTACACAGAGGCTCTCTCAACAACGGACTCGGCTTTTAAGTCATGAACTTGAATCGCTCGATTGTGCAGATAGCATACCTTCAGCTTACTTCAGAACAAATTTGTCTGCTCGGTGTCGCTTCAAGAAGCTTCCTTTCGCCATGGAAGTAAACGAGGGGACTTGAAACATACTGCTTGATAACGTTATGATGCAGTGAATGGTTAGTGGCGATACGCAATAGCTGCAGATAACACTGCCCTTAAGTGAGTGATCTTTGAGTGTTGGAAAGCGTAGTCTGACAACGTCATGCTACAATGTGCTGTTTCATAACGTTATGCCATTGTGTTCTCCGTCAACACTAAGCCTCGTATTATTCTTTAAAGCTAAAACACTATGCTGCTGCGTATTATTCGATAACGCTATGATGCAGTGCGTCATCTGGTTACGCTATGCTGCAGTGTGCTGTCGGAAAACGCTATGCTCCTGTGTGCTATCTGATAACAATATGCTCTATAGTAAGTGATAAGAACAACGATATTGTGGTCGAGATGGTTTATTCAAACTAATTGTACATTATCCATTTTGGATAACAAATATAGTTTGTTTGTCTTGATTTGGGGGTGGGGCTATTGCAGAACACATTAGCATAGGTTTCGGGGTGGAAGATACGTAAATGGGGGTCTTAACGTCCTACTATAAGCTCTTTGATGATGACATCCAAAAGCGATTTGTAATGGCCGATGCAGATGAGTTTTAAACACGGTTGTCTTAGCCATTACAAAGCTTCTCATTAATGCGGTCTAATAGCTGAGACAGGCGGGTCAATCACGGTATAAAGGCTTATATATGAAACCACCTGTTTAAACCGTACCATGACTCAATGAATAGATGTGTATATAATTAGCGGATTTAAGAATGGCCCCTGATACAAATGAAGAATTGATAGCTTTTCATATTATAATGAAACTTTTGTGTTAGGAAACCCATCCGACACAACTAGTTCAATGTCGCTACCGTCAGTTGTGATGCCGTAGCTGCTCAATGTGGCTTGGTCGTTGTCCAAATGTTTGCCTCTGTAATAGAGTACTTGTTGGTGGGTTGGTATGTTGCATGAATCCTGGATCTCCTTCTTAATCGTACTAACGGTATCATCCTGTACACAACCGATGAAGACGTCTGTTCCTCCGTTCTTTACGATTACGTGGAAGCCTGGAAGAGCACGGCCTGAAGCAAATCGAATTATTCATCATGTTACTCTCTGAATGCGACTGCTGCATCACACTATAAACTCTTAACCAGTGCAACTAAGTCATCAACGAATACGAACATAGCTCTAGCGGTCTATCATCGAACATTTCTCTTTTCGCCATCAACGCTCGGTCGACACCAGCTGAACACACACACACACACACACTCACACACACAAACACACAAACACACACACACACACACACACACACACACACACACACACACACACACACACACACAGCTAACTGATTACGCATCACCTGACAATATAATCATTGTATGATTTATCATCAGACAATGCAACTTAAACCGTGAATGTCAACACTCTTTATGGTCGTAGTGATGAATGGTGACTGGAAAACGGATGTTTATTTCTGAATTTGGGGGTACGGATTCCCTACGAATGTGAATTACAAAACGGTAATATGGAGTAAGTCTGGTGATGTCCAGAGGCTACTGCGGAGCACGAATTCCAAACTGCGATGTACCGTACGGAGTTGGTCTTCCAACTAGGTCCGTACAACGGTGACTATATCGTTCCCCGAATAGTGAGTGTCCTTACCTTCTGGGGACGGAGGTATTTGTATTTGTGTGTGACGTCGTCGACAAGCGTGGAGGCACACTTACCTTAAACTTTAAATTGAAGATCAAACGGCTGATGTTAATTGCATTGGGAATTGACGGGTTTGGGATGTTTACTGCAAAGGGCTCTTCTTGCTACACCGGTACTATTTAATTTGAAAACTGACCGGTTCGGAACATTTACTTCAGATATTAAGGTTTGGTATTCAAGGGGCGGGAGGATAATGACTCCACATTGGTTGACGACGTGTATCCCGTTTAAAGCATGAAATAAACTTGATAAGGACGGTAACACAATCACTGAATTATTTATCACCAGACAATGCAATCATTGAGTGATTTGTCACAAGCCAATGCAATGATTGGAAGAGTCAGCTTACAAACAAAGTGGTCGAGTGATGATTGGCATTGTGAGGCATTATAAATTCATTACGATCCGAGCATTATGGACAAAACATCGACTCTGCACCTTCTGCTTTAAATTCGGACACGCTTGTAACCGGAAGGGATGCGACTACCTTCGTAGCTTTGGGTTTAGTTAACAGCATTTACATAGACATGCAATCTAATTTACATGACGAATAGATGATATTAAAATATATTTGAAGTGTGTTAAGATATTTTCACTGTCGTGCCTATTCTTGACCTGGGGCGCTTTTAGCTTAAACAAATTGATCATCTGTCTTGCTTAGTGAAAATTTAGGATAGTTTCATTTTCATATTCATAAATTTCGGAAATATAAGCTGATATCATATGACCAAAGTCCAATGTTCGAACGCTTCTTTTGGTTCAACAGCTTGCTATGCTTAAAGAGGCTGTTCAGCTCCTATCGATTATTTTCTTAATACATAACTACGCTTAACGCAGAAAATAAATAACGACAATATTAATGGCGACAGCCGAATTAAGGATCTATTTTCTGAGAACGTAGCGCCGCGTAGCGACAAAAAGTCTATTTAAACTTTTGGTTTCCAATGTGCGGTTGCCAAGCAGCTTGCTATGCAACCTCGTTACAAATATGGTGTGAACTGTCTCTTTAACATACGGAGCTGAAGTAACTGTCGTATGTTTAAACAATATTTACAATGGTATTTACGGCGATGTTTCGTCAATTATTCCATTATAAAAACCAACTTACTATGCAGTAAGTGACAAACAAATGAGGAACACTGAGAATAATATCGAGCGGCATTTAATATCTCAATACTGAAGAGTGCTTTTTGACAACACTATGCTGCTGTATGTTATCGGACTATATTATGCTGCTGTGTGTTAACTGATTACACTATGCTGCAGTGTGTTATTTGACAGCATTATGCTGCAGTGTGTTATCTGAGAGCACTTTGCTTAAGTGTATTATCTGACAGCACTTTGCTTAAGTGTATTATCTGATAACACTATGTTGTAGTGTGTTATTAGACTACACTATGTGGCCTCTGTTAATGATTTGTAGCTGTTAGTTGTCTGACAACCCTTGTGCAGCACCTAACAACGCTCTGCTGCAGTTTATGATAATAACGATAATGATATTACATGTAATCGGAGGGTGTGACCGATTTTATATTGACCGATACCCTATGACCAGTTTAACCCCAAGTTGATATACGTATCAAAGAAATCACAATCAATGAAATCAATATTTTAAAACCGATAGTCATCAACATTGATAAACAAAAGATCGAAATTCCTCTCTTTCATAACAATCGGACAAATGTCTTTGGGGTAGTATTCCATGTACTTTTCCTATGTGTAAGTCACCCTGATACCATATGAATTGGAATGGTAACGTTTCACATTGTGTTGTATATTTTAGCCTTGGACTATTTAATCCAGCAATTAAATTTGTGCAAGTGCGCGTTGCAAGAAGCGTTGTTTTATAGCTTTCAGAGCGTTCATTTTTGGCCTACATGGAACCACGGTGCCTTGGCCCCAGCTTCGTTTTGGAACCAAAGCTAGCCTCTGTACCACGGCAACCCCATATTAGCCAATGCACGGGTCAAAGTTCGCTCCTCTGTGACCATATTCGTATCCATTTAGACTAATGGGAACTCATATGGTATACACAATGACTCATGCAGAGAGAGCCCCCCCCCCCCCACTCTACCCCCCAACCCCTCCCCCCACCACACACACACACACACAAACACACACACACACACACACACACACACACACATACACACACACACACAAACACACACACACACACACACACACACACACACACACACACACACACACACACACACACACACACACACACACACACACACACAAACACACACACACACACACTTGTTCGAGAGACACTGCGCAAAATGACTCAGGCAGAGAGAGCAAAGGCCGTACGCAAAGAATTGGTGGCAAAGACAAGAAGCGTCCACTTTATGCCTTATCTAAGACAGCCATGGTAAAGCAGCAGGTGCAGTTGAAGGCCCTAGAGCTGCAAGAGGTGGTCCCAAAAGTCTCTAATGAGATACCCCCTCCTTGGACACACGCATACGAAACTGCCAAGGATGATTTTCACCTAGATCACGTTTCAATGCTATTCACAACCAGGGGCATCAACGCTGGCTCCAACACTGGGCTCACCACAGAACGCGCAAAAGAAAGCTCCCATCAGGCAAACATCTACTATGAATCAAGAATAAGAAAATCGTCCTGCTGACAAAAAAACACACGCCCAAGGGTCTTGGTAGGAATCAATCAGAAATACTATAGGCATGCATATCCGTTGACGGCAGTCATCTACAGCACATATGTGGTGCGTAAGGCAGATGTCAGAAAGCTGACACCGATGAAAGAGAGCACCAATGTCAACTGTGTGGCCAAGTGAGTCCTTGAGCAATTCGTGCGGCAGCAGATTGACAACGGGTTGACTAAGAAAAAAAAAGAAAACATTTTAGA
The DNA here is from genome assembly GCA_034190875.2 of Urechis unicinctus. Taxonomy (NCBI): domain Eukaryota; kingdom Metazoa; phylum Annelida; class Polychaeta; order Xenopneusta; family Urechidae; genus Urechis; species Urechis unicinctus. The sequence goes on along the minus strand of CM067348.1, from coordinate 25,413,955 downwards.
ATGGGAAGAATGGATGCACGACGCCGGAGCAAGGATAGATGATCTACCTGCGTTAGAAAACATCCTTTCTCGCAGCATTGTCGTTCGTGACATTGCCGGCGGCAAAATATACCAGGGCACAAGATATAAGCACTGGGCTCCCATTCACTTCGTTCTTCACAATGGCCATGCCTGGTCGGCCAATCCGTCGTTTCCACGTAAGCTTCTATGAAGGCGACATCTGTCAATCAATTCAGGAAACCACCAGGGATCGACCTTGTGCAGTTAGATTACTGGAGCCCGGTGACGCCACCCTGACCATTGACCAGTACGAACTCGAAGACGGCACTCGCTATCGACCTCGGACTCTACAAAATCATATACAGACTGTGTGTACATGTCTTGGGTGCCCTGATCTCTCCGGTCGGGCTGTAGGTGCACGCAGCCAGCATGAAAAACCAATGGCGACCTACACATTCTGGATATCTCTCCGATGTTCAGGCTGCCTGTGTTGAGTATAATCACGGCGGGGTGGAAACAGCATGGACTACAAAACAGAGGATGTGACCGAGATCGACATGAAACACTGCTATCCAGCGTCCATTCAAGGACTGGGTGATTGCGCTCTCTGGTTTGCCCACTTCGGTCACCCACGCCACCGGTTCCGACGAATGGCCATCAACGGACCACTGCCTGGGCACGACGTCACACGATTTGCAAATATGGTTGCATGGGAGTTTGCAGCAGGAGTACATCCAGTGGTCGTGCAATGGGTGGGCGGTCATTTCAGAGAAAAGAAATGGCTTCCACTGGCGCCTTCCTAGTGGAACGACGCGTCCTCGTCTCACTCCACCTTCGAGAGGCCATCATATCCTTTGTAAAGCAATGTGTTGATGCCTCCCGACCTAAATTTGGGCCGTAACCTGTTCGGGAAGCTCATACAGAGACAAAGCATAGAGTGCAAAAACCTTACGCAACGCCTGGTAACTGATGAAGCTGAGAAAGACTTTCCTAGTGCATGATATGTCCGCCAACGGAACTCTTGTTGGTCCCGATAAATGTCGAATTGGCTCAATATACTCTTCTGAGGGCCAGCATGCTAAGCTATGTGTGCATCAACCTGATATTCATGCTACAACGCTTCCAATCGGACGAAGTGGTGCGAGTGGCCACCGACTCGATCTACATCTACAAAGAAAGCTAGGCAAAGATCAGCGGCCGGGGCCGGGAGCCCAGCTATGCCAGCAACGCCCCCGGGGCCCTACCTTATCAGATAAGGGCGATATACCCAAACAGGCAGCCTAATATGCTTGTTATTCTCCTAGTAAAGAAATGCAGATGGCATCACAAGCTAAGCTGTCCCCTTCCATCTACGATCCCCTATCCATAAAGGAGGTCTCCTTGAGCATTGAACTTAAGTCTTTTTTGGAAAACTTTGATGCTTTCGTGACCGGAAGTGACGTCATCGACATTCATGAAATCTAAGGATCCGACTTAAGCTGTCATGGAGTACATGGAGCGCTCAAAATATTCATGAAACTTATGTTGTCATTTGGACCGATACCACGATTTTTCGACCTGCGGCGCTTGGGAAAACTGTTGATCGATGAGTAAGTGGAAAAAGTTTGCAATTAGAATGAATTACACAATGATGTAAATTATGTAACAATCCGACCATTATTAACGGAGTTATTCGAGATACTAGTTTTAACCTTAGTTTTAAGTCAAGGTCAAAACCAAGAGTCTCGGTTCTGCGCATTATTGACGCCTAATGATTGACGAAAACATAATCTCTGAATTTCAAAAATTGCGACCTCTATCGTGGATAAATAAAATGTAGTACTATAGATGTTAGCGGTACTGGCACACCTATCTCATATGATTATGGCACACCTATCTCATATGGGTTCTGGCACACCTATCTTAAAGAAGCGCACTTTTACCCAGAAAACACACATATACAGGGTGACTCACATGAGCCAGCGAACCGGTCGCACCTCCCCCCACCATATGGTACCATATGAGCCCAGCCCTTCCAGCCCCTATGGTATAGGCCCACTAAAGAGGGCGACAGCAATGTCAACCATCTACAACAGGACCTTGAGGAATAAGCTCTTCTAAACGACTCACGCGCTCCAAAAGGTCCTCATACTTCGATTCCAATTCCCTCACCTTCTCCTCTACACCAGAACCCTGAGGAATAAGCTCTTCTAAACGACTCACGCGCTCCAAAAGGTCCTCATACTTTGATTCCAAATCCCTCACCTCAATCTCAAGGTCCACCTTCTCCTCCCATATATGTTCCACATCTGCTTGCAGCTCGGCCACCCCAATATGTTCATCGGTGCTCATTCTATACCTCAGCCCTCATATGTTCAACATATCGACGCGTGCCCATAGGCCAGAGTGTCTACATCACCTGGAGCTATCCACCGCTTTGAGTCAAAGGGGGAGAGCGAGAGTGGAGCCCACACACTCCTGTTAACGTTTTTGGAACAGCCCACTAGCGTAGATTTTTCACCACCACCTGGCTTTTTATCTCGCCCTCATCAGACATCAGGTGAGTCATGTTCAGTTCCGTGCTCTTAAGAAGCGAAACTGCTTATAGTAGTGGGCGGATCCACATTGTGACTCCGGAACGTTTCAAACACATCGGCCAGGAGTCCGTGCGTAAGTATGGTCATGGTAGTCCCCCATTTTTTACACCCGACCGTTCCAGACTTTCTGGGCGTGTTTCATAGTCCAGCTATACCCTGTTCAGAGAGCTTTTGTAGAAATCATGGATCGCCCTCATCCTTGACTCATCGGACACTCCCTTACGCAGCAGAGGTGGATTTGTTTCAGCTGGCTCGTATTACGCCGTGTTTCACAAATGTTTCGTATTCCGCGTCAAAGGCATCTGGGTTGTTAGCAGACACAAGCTTGTCGAGCGAGGCTAGGAGGAACTGTGCACTGTCAATGAAGCGCAACTGTCCGACCGACAGGGAGATATACTTCTCCATATTATTTGGGATGCAGTTGATATTGCCCTCCACTTTGCTTATACCCTGCATCAAGAGATGGGAGTCATAGCCCCGCAGGTTATGGAACACCACAGGGATGGGTGTTGTCTTGGGACTCAGCCGAAGTTTCAGGTTACACACGTTATGGGCTGGCCCTCTGTACAAGCCTGTTATATGTCAGTGATCGCGAACAGAGTCACAGCCCAGTTTTTTCTTGCACACATAACAGTGAGTTGCAGCCTTATGTGCCCTTCTATCCTCCCGAGTCATCCGCATAGGGACAGGCTTGGACAGAATTGCTTTGATCTTTCCTCCTGCTGCAAAGCCTGTAAGACCTTCTCCACAACATCGCTTCCTCTATAAACCACAGGGGGTTCTGTCTGCCCATCACATCGGACAACCACATAGCCGTAACCACATGGCTCATGCTCCTGTGTTCTCTGCGTGTTGCTCTTACCAGGATAGCGCAGGTCCCGGAAGCTTCACTGTGAGCGCCTCAAAGTCGGCATAGATAAGATAGGGGACAGCAAGCTGTTTCTGCCAGTTCTGGAAGGATAATATGTTCTTCCCTTCCTCAGGCATGTCAACTCGCACAGTAGTCTGCCCGATACACATGCACTCAGGTTTGTTCGCCAGGAGCAGTTTCTCAGTGGTGTATCCATGCAAGCATCGCTCGCAGAAGAACTTGCGGTGCTCGTACTTACTCTGGTCATACAGCAGGCGGTTCAGGTCTTCGATCTGCTTGTAATGAAACCTACCAATCAGCATGAGGTTTATACATGGACCAGGCTGTCTGCTGATACGGTGAACGATGGTGGCCTTTCCATCCCAGCCAATGACATTCAAGCCGCCTACTTTAGCATGTTTTTCTATCTTCTCAATCTGCGAGATAGGTGTTGGATAGTCCACGCCTTTTCCTTCTAAGAGTATTAAGAGTGGCTTAATGTTATATTTCGATGGTCGCTGCGGGTTCTTGGCAACCGGGTGCAGAGCCGCTTCAATGGAATATAGAACGCAGTGTGGGTCGTTTGTGTTTTTTACATTTCTAATTGCCTACTTTACCGCCAGCTTTCTCGGCAGTTTCAGGTAGGAGCCACCTTTCAATGGCTGGTAGTTGGCAATATCAATCCACAGAGTTGTGACCGCATGAAACTCCCAGCCAGAACCTTGGTTGGTCCACTTCTCCAACCGCTCTTGGATATTAGCATTGCACTGGTCCAGCTCATCGTTAATATCTTCTAGGGAGAGAACCACCTGCTGCTTATTACGCAATACAGGCTCAAAATACTCAGTGCTGTCATCATCGGCGTGCTTGGAGAGTCTTACCTAAAGGGCAAACTGACACTTGATTCCACCTAGCTCTTCCAGCTCACCAGTCAAAACTTTGTGCATCTTCCGACGCATGCCCTTAAAGAACATCATAAGGTCCGACCTAAGGGGGTGAGACTCAGGAACGTTCATCACCCATCCACGCAAATAGTTTTTAACAGCCCACTTAGTCTTCTTGAAGGCAAGACGCGCTGTGGGGACTGGGGACTGGGTTGTGGGGATGCGTGGGGCAGGGACAGGTCTGCGTGGGACAGGGACTGGTCTGCGTGGGGCAGCAGTGGCGACAGGGGTGCGTGCCACCCCAGCCTTTAATCTAGCCAACATCTCCTTGTATGTAGGGTCATATTCATTACGCACTTGGAGTGCTTTGAGTGCAGCCTTAGAGAGTGGATAAGGAGGCTGAAAACCGTGAATTGAAACATAATCGTTTTGGGCTTCACGTGCTCGCTAATTATGAGTCATGTTTACTATACAGTTCCATTAGTCTAAAAGGGAATTCGTTGATACACAAAAGGCAACAACAATTCAGCGAGCGGACTTTGACCATGTTGTTGACAGCGCCACAAGATTTCTATTTTTATACAGTGGGGAATCCCCGTTCAGTGGCGCCGACTGGCGAGTCAGTGTCCCCAGCTATAGACCGTTGTGAAACAATTTTTTGGGCAAGACGAAGACGACTGTGGTTGACTTCATCGAACCCACAATCCATGCACAATCCTACCTTATTATTTTTTATAGCCTTCTGACAACCCGTACAAAGACGATTAATGACACCATGTTTTATCTTATATCTGTGTAATCCACAAAACTCTTGCTCTTGCGTACAGGGCCTGTTACAGGGGACTTTCTTTCCGAGCAATATCCATGGGCACTTATTGTCAAATACTACCATTGTTATATATATAGATATCTATTAGTCTAATTGGTAATACCGTCTGGCGGCAACTGGGTATCAGACGGCACCACAAGCAACTCCTCCTTTACAAAGCCACGGAGAGGTCCATCCAGCAAATAGTATAGTACAGGCTCACCAGATTTAGTGACAGAGCTTCCAATCCGGTAAACATTTAGTGACCACACAGGGTCAGTGGCCCGCCGCCGGTGGTCTTGCTCTGCCTCACCAGGCTGGTAGAGGTAGCGAACGCCAACATCAGAGGGAAGCTTTTGCTCTTTGACCCCCAGAGGGCGCCCTGGTACGACTGCAGAGGGCTTTTGTGCAACTCGTTTTGCCTTTGTAGCATCTTTAGGTTTTTTCCAGTCAAGCGGGTCACCTCATTATTTATCGCAGAGACTACAGCTTGCAGTCGAAAAACCCACTCAGTCGATCGTTTTCCAGTATCCCTTAACTCTACGGCATACTGGTGACCAAAGAGCAAGGGTTCGGTTAAAGCGTTCCACTATACCCTGGTCTCGATGGATATTCACACGGCCACGCCTGACTGATACTCCATGTTTTACTAACAGCTGATTCGCTGCACCCATAAACTCTCGTCCGGGGTCCACCTGAAGTAGTTTAGGCCAATGCAGCGGTCCTCGTTTGTATGGCTTAGCCGCTTTGTAGCGCGAGGCCACATCAACCAATGTTAGGGCATACTTGTAAGTCCGGCGCTTCACAACGTCATGAGGAAGAAATAAGAGATCGGCTTGGTGAACCTCATTAGGGACAGGGACATCAAACTTTGGCCTGGGAATGTGTTTTGGCACTGGCAGGTAGATTTGCCATATAGCTTGCTTTGTTAGCCACCCCCTGGCAACTTCCTCAGAAACCCTCGCTTCTGTTGCAAGCTTCTTGATAGCCGTTATGCCTTTCCAGTAGCCCTTAGGACTATAGTAGATCATTTGCATGCGACGATCCACATGCAGTAAACGTTCGAGTCTCCAAATGACCTACTTAGCAAGCCTGTATGCAACCATCCCAGTCGCAGCCATACCCAGTATAATAAACGCCACCTCACGCCCCCTCTGTTCATCTGAGGGCTCGTAGAAGTCTGAAAGCTGAGGATCAGAGCCTAGCGGGTCGACGGTTTTATTCGTAATTAGGGCGTACTCACGCATAGCCTCGTCCGCATCCTTAAAAGTATGCTCGGCGTGGCCCTGGCGGCGCAGTTGCTCATTAATGAAGTCTAAGTGCTCAGTTTTCTTCTTGGCCCATGCTGCCTGAGCAGATTGAAGCTGCTCGATTGCCATATCATGGCGTTTACGTTCCGCATCCACTTGGCTGCCTCGTAATTTAGAGAATAAAAAGTTGCTCCCAGAGAATGCAAGGGCGTTAACAAGAGCTCCCCCAACAAGTAGCGCGAGTATGGCCATTACTTCAGTATATCAACTGGTAAGATTCCTTGTTTAATTAGCATATCCTTTGTGGCCATAGCTAGTGATACATCGGCAACAGCCATAGCCAGGTCCCGTGGGGTGAAATCAAGACGTGGCACCCCACCACCCAGAGCCATCTTAGCAAGCTTGGCATAGCCTATTGAAATACCGGAAACAACTACACCGTGGTACAGAGCGTTGACGAGCATTTTGCCATCAGTAATTGGTGTTGTCATCTTATTCCATATAAAACGGATCCTTTAAATGAGCGTCTGGAGGCTTTTGTACCACAACCTGTTTAGGGTGTGAGGCTACCATCTGGTGCCTGTAGCAATACAATGCCAACACGCCATTACCGCCGACAACCAAAGGCACAGCCCATGTTGACCACGTCCACAGCTTCATCTCTACCATCTGTAAGCGCTGCCTTAGCCTCTCTGAGCTCTCTCAGAAGCTTATTTTGATTGGCTTTTCGAGCTGCAGCACCCTTTCGTCCTGCCTCAACCCTTTTAGCGTTTTTTGTCACTGACGTTATCTCCACCGGTGTTGTCTCCCCTTGATTCGTGTTCGTTTCTTCCATGTTTACTTACTAAATTTATTTGTCCAATTGACAGCTCTTGGTAAGCACCTGTTATAGCGGAGTTAAGCACATGCTATAGCGGAGTTAAGCACATGCTATATCAGAGTTAAACACATACTATAGCGCCGAGGTGGTGTCTTCCTCTCCACCGGCCCCTGTTGTTTCGGTGCTTGTTTTTCCAAATTGACAGGGCTTAACTGTTGTTAAAGCCGCAGTTAAGGGAGCTAAAAACATACCATAGCGATGATATAGCTCGCAAGTGGCAGTGCTTAGCGCGTGTCCAACAAACGGATCCGTCTTGAGGTCTGTAATTAGACTTGGCTGGTGTTCTGGTGGGATTGGTAGAAACATACAAGCAATACCTGAGTACAGCTGTAGCAGTGTCTGACCTAGAGTACGTCTCATGCTGGCACCTAGCCGAGCCTCGTATCTCACATACAGCTTTATGATCTCTTCATCAGACATTGATTCAACCTGGTCAATTGTAAGGTGCACCAAACCAAGGTACTGACGGGCCTGACCTCCGGCTATGACGGCAGCAAGCCTATCTCTCTTAGAAGACATATTTACACCAGAGGTGCAACTAGGTTCCGCTCCCCCAGACTTTGTCTCCACTAAGCTAGTCGAGTCCTGTTCAAGGAGTTTATCAATAATGGTATCAGGATCCATGAATATACGTATACGCCTTCGAGCTTCAAAATACTGCACCGCTACCCAGATGAAGAAACCTAAATTGATCACTGAGGCAGCGGCTGCTATCAAGGCCAATATCACTTCAATCGACGGCATATGCAGTAGGCTGATCAGTCTTCAGCAGCAGTTTTGCGTGCTTGGTCTTTGCTAGTAGTTGGCGTACTGTGGCACGTTCCTCCTTTGTTTTCACGTAAGGCGTCTTCAAACGAGTCACGGTCCTTGGTGTGAAAGAACACCATCCAGCGAGTCTGCTCACGTAAGTCCTTCAGCACAGAGTTGTACTTTTGGGTGAGGACCCAGACACTTTGTTGCGCATGGCGACCGCTAAAGGCCAGTTCGGATAACATGTCTTTCTTCTTGGTTAGGGCCTTTGCTGCCGAACAGTCATCAATAATGTACAGGGTTGGCTCGCCCTTAAAACAATGGTAGAAAGACCTCAGGTGGTCATGGAGCCGCTCCCCTGGATCAACCACGTACACCTCTGGATCATCCCACACCCATGACCGCGTCCGATAGGCCTCGTTGAAACGTATGGTAGGGCAGAGGATTACAATATGCTCGAAGGCACCAAAGAAGGGCCCTTCAAGTAGGTCGAGGATGAATACGGTTTTCCCACATCCTGTCTGCCCACAAACAATTGCCGAACAGGGACCATCTGGAAATGTAAACTTAGTAGACTGCGCTGACGAACCTGCCATCTTTAATGTTAAGCTGTGCATCCATTACAATATACATATAAACGTTCAATGCACCGGCCGCCCCTGCCTTTTTCGTGATCTGTATGGTGATGCCCTCAGACGCATTCTCCACAGCCCTGCCACTACCGTGCAGCTGGTCGTCATCACTCGTCCTTAAGTCAAGCCACAGAGCATACTTAGTGGTTAGGTACTCTCCTAGGGACACGTCGGACAATGTCAAGTCTTTTGCAGCTATTGCTACACTGGGGTCTCGTTTACTCGTTGCTGCAAAGGCCTTCTTCACCTCGTCCCACTGCTGGTAGCCACGCATGCCCTGGGCATAGAGCTGATTGGGGATGCCCTCAATGGTCACCTCGACCTTCGTAATCTTTGGGTTGTAGAACGACTCTGTCTTCCTGGCGTATGAGACATTGGCTGAGTCTTCAAAGAGCAGTAGGATGCTCTTCATGCTGCGAGCCGGCACGTTCAGGTTGATGTTCCACAGTGTATCTCTTTTATTGTATACAAGCTTCCTGTGACGAAGCACACGGTCATACAGAATCGAGAGTCCACCTGTGTACTGGGTGCGTATCATACGGGCCAACTCTGGTTGGGTAACCATGTCATACTCCAGCGAGATGCCATAAATTTTGTAGCTGGAGTCGCTTGTTGCGTGAATCACGAGGTTGTAGTCGTTGAACGTGAGCTCGTATTCCAATCTGTCATTAAGCGCGCTCTGGTAGAATGGCATGTGGCTCTCCAGGAGTTCAAAATCAAGCGGAACGTAGAACCTGTTACCATACACATCGGCTACGGCCTTGTCTTCCTCGGTATCAACCTTGTCTCCTGCCCCCAGTCGTATCTTAGTTGCGTTTCTATCATCTGATGTGTCAATGCCCTGGTACTGAAGGCCCTGTCTCCCCTGTGCTGTCCGCCACAAGTCGTGGTAACAGTGGTACATATCGTTGTCATCAATAGACATGACCTCATTGCCAGAAATCTTGATTGTCAGTTTCTTAACCACTGCGCGACCCAAGTTTTGCACACCGCTGCGGTTAACATCAGTCGAGGTCAGCATGATTGTAAAGGCCAGTCGTGCTGTCCCTGGAACAATGACGTCTTCTGCACCCAGATTGGGGAAGCGAACCAGCAGTTGTTGGTTCTGATCAATAGTGCTTGGATTGTTTGTAACGACTACAGATTGTCGCACGCCCTTTACCCCAAGGGGTTCGCGTATCCGGCGGTGTGGGTTTAGTTTGCGTCCGTAAGTACTCGTCATGTTGAATGTTTAATTACACTTATATCTTTAACACACAGACATGGAGTTTGATAACCCAGGATTTGACGACCCAGAGGAGGAAGGGGCTATGGGAGGGGATAGGAATGAGACTAGCTTTGATGATGAGGAGACTAACGTGATTGACGAAACTTTAGATACGTTGTACTCGACTATGCCACCATGGGCTATTACTGAAATGCCTGCTGGGTTAACAGAAGATCGGGTGGGTTCCAAAGACGAAACTGAAGTCTTAGTTACGAGGTGGGAGAAGGCAGTGTCTAAGCATGGGCTGCAGACCACTCTGGAGTTTAGATCGTCTCAACAAGGTGACCTTTGGGTTAAGTGGGGCCGAGAATGGAATCTTCTGACATGGAAGAACAATCCAAACAAATTCCTCTCTCCTAGGAGTATCCTAGATTACGGTGGTAAACAGCTTGCTCGGGCTCTTGGAGTGACCGCTGAACTATCCACAGAAGCAGTAAAAGTAAAAGCCTACAAGGCGTTGACGAAGCTGCTGCTAAAGCAGAAGCTGCACTTCCAGATATGTTAGAAATGAGCAGCCTTGAAGCTGTGACAGAGCAAGGTGGTGTGGAAGAAACAAGATTCATAGAGGACGTTCATAACACCATCCAAGACCTAGGTACACAAACAGACAACGAACTACCACTCAGAGAGCTTATAGGGCTTGACAAGGCTATGCAGACCCAGAGGGGTGAGCTGGTCAACAACCTAGCTAAGATAACTGAGTTAGAAAGGGATATAAAACATCAAAAAGCTAAAATGGCAAGCCTGGAGGAGAAAGGGAGGGGTGATAGTCGAGCATGGAGATTCCAAGCAAATGAGCTTGCAGAGCTGCAGGACCTGCGGAGTGCCCGTATTGAGGCTGCCTCTGAAAACCGTAACCGTCTAAGGACCCAAATTAACCGCATCAGGGAAACGATCAACAGACTTCTTAACGAGGACACAACACTAGCTGAGCGTGTACGCACCCTGTTCCGGGAGCAGGGCATAACAATCGCCTCCATCCTCACTGCAATTGGATTGGCAATCTCGACCCTGGTAGTTGCTTTGACGGGCGGAGGGAGCACTAGTCCAACCCCGGCACCAACGCCGACGCCAGCTGATAAGCCTGGGGTAAAAGGAATGGATTAAAAAAAACAGCTGAACTCCTTGGCAAACGTCCTGAAGGGCCTAGCCGGTAAGGCAGCAGCTGCCCTTCCAGGAATCATTGGCTCCATCGTATCATGGCTGCTTACGTCAGCTGCAAAGGTGGCGGGTTGGATGGCAGAACATGTATGGGCCGCAGTTGTGGCGGTGGGGGAAGTTATCCTCCTGATACTCCGTGACTTACTACGTAGCAAAACCAAAGCACAGCTAAGCCTATAGCGATTCCGCCTACAATAAGAGCGGTTTTCTCATCCTCGTGCGCCCCACGCAGCACCGGTATCGGCCATAGGGGCGGGCCCTAGAGGAGAGTCCATATCTGTATCTGGCGGAGGGTCAAAGCTTCCTCTATCTGGAACAACCGGAACCGGTTGACATCAGTATTGCTGCCGATCTGCTGCTCCTCAGTTGCGATAGTAATCAGATTGTTGTACCCAGCAAAGTTTCCAATGGCGAGGCTCATATCAGACGGAGCCATGTACAGGCCCGTTCCAAACACATAATCAACCTTTGAGGAGGCATTCTGGAGGACGTTCTGATACCATCGGATGGATGATGGAATATCCACTGGGGAGTTGATGGCATCCTCAACGTAAGCCTGAAATTGTTTTTGGGCATCAAAGGACGTTCCAACACCTAGTATCTCTGAGCGGGTCTGCGCCTGAGCACTTAGAATGGCCCAGACATAGGTCCGAATGCTGCCTTAATTCGCTCAACGCCGGTCTGTGTGGAGCCCTCAGACGTGTCCACTATGAAGGTACTCCAGGCCTCGTCTGCTTCAGATCCCTGTGCTAGATGTAGAACAGCACCCATTTTCTCCTGAAAGGATTGTAGGTTACTCGCGTGGGCAAAACCTGGCTTTGTATCCTTTTCCGCCTCAAAGGCCATCCGTGTAGGGTCAAAACGAACGTTTCGACCAGCAACCTTGACGACACTCGCGTAACCATACGCATCATGTGCATATAAGATACCAAGGCCACTATTAGCTACGGTTGCCTTCTGACGCCAGTCTGTGTTTGGGTGAACACCAAAGTTAGTGCAGAGTCTGTCATATGCCCTCTTGTCATATGTATTGTTATAGGGGTCATAGGCATGATCCTGAGGTAGAGCGCTTTGCAGTTCTGCTAATAGGCGACGCACTGTGTAATAAAGGTGAAAGGTGTAGAGAGCTTTCACGAGTGGAATCCCAGCCTCGAGGTGGTCCTGGGAGGACACGCCGCAGCCGGCTGATGCACACAACACTGCAAAGTTTAACTGGTTCTGCCAAAACTGCATTGGATTTGTCAACCAGTCTTTTACTACTTTGTCCGCTGTTACCGGCGGCACCTTATAGTTACTGAATAGATCAGGAAACTTTGCTGTGAATGTACCACCATTGTGAACAACTTGAAGTGTTTGTCGGGTTAGTTTATCTCCCACACCATATGTGGCTGGATACACCCCGCCCGCACCATATGGGATAGCTTTTCTATTGAAACTAAAGGCTTGTTTATTCATAGTGCTATGTATCACACTCTGTTAAATGTTCAAAGCGGCGGCGCTGTGTCCCTGCAAAAACCTATTGACAACACTGCAGGCGATCTATGTGTTGGTCTAAGGTCAATCACGTATACTGTGGGCTGGTACAATCTAGAATCAGACGAGAGCATTGCATGGCGGTCAAGGACTTCAGAAGAGAGAGGATATGCTGCATTAAAACCAGGCCTTTGGAGCTTAAGCCTTCTTCAGGAGCATATTACACCATTAGGTATCGGTTTGGAGGTTAATGCTGTAAATGGGGTTATTACCCTAACAGTTCCAGACAATGGGGGTGCGCACATAACAGGCGGAGTGTTAACAATGTTGGGTCTTGACGGCCTCAGTGGGGGGTGGATACCTTCAGGTACTTACATAGGTGACCGGCCCATCAACTTTAGCATCTTTAACACAATTTATGTTCACCTCGATAAAGTCAGTACCACACAACACATGCTAGATGGTGCGCCCACTACGCTTCTTGAAGTTGTTGGCTTAGAGGGTGGCTCTTTCGGTGATATTATAACCACGAACTTCACTAATCCTGTATGTAAGCGTGTCACTAGTGGAACAGTGCATGAGTTAAAGGTTCAGTTACGCGATAATAAAGGAAGGCTATTAGATAACCACGACTTACCTGTTAGCGTTGTTCTTGAATTTACAAGATGTCAATAAAAACGAGTATTTATGGACCTAGGCAAAAACCGGCAAGCACTGTTCAGGGTGCCGACCTCTCGGAATATGCCACAAAGAACTATGTATCTATTGGTGACTCAAAAAAAATGGATAAAAGTGGCGGTACTATGACTGGAGACCTTGAAATGGGAGATAATAAAATCGTTGAGTTGGGAGACCCGATTTCACCGAAGGATGCTGTTCATAAAAAGTATATTGATGCTGAATATAGACAGCAGAACAGGCACCTGAGACTATACGTAGATGAAAAGACGAAACCACTCATTACTATATGGACAGAAGCAAGTGGCCCCCTTCGCAGAGGATATGAGTGGTCGTTTGGCCATGGGGCTAGGGGTCGAGACTCACAAGACTCAAGCTGTGGATATACCATGTTATGTAATGGCAAGATCATTCGTATGGGGTTGTCTTCGGGTGTTGGTGCTGATACTGGTCCTATAGCAGTCGTTCCTGTTATTAATGGAACGAATCAAGTGGTAGGAATAAGTAAGCCTGCTAACCAACGGGCTGTTGTAATAACTTTAGACCAGTCTTTACAGCTAGAAGAAGGCAACGTTATTAACTTTTATACAACCACACAAAACAGAGAGGGGCGACTTGGTCTGTAGCTTCATTCCTAATTGAACTTGATATATAGACTTATGTATACAAAGACAGTATGAAACAACAACCAACGACTGCACCGTTAAATCCGGAGCCTCCTCCATGTGATCTTGGGCACTCCTATCGGCTGAATGAGATCAGTCTTAAGAAGCAATACCTTGAGAAAGAAATTGAAAAATATGGTGCTATGTAAAAAAAATATAGGTGTGCAGTAAACTCAGTGGACGCTGTAGACACTGCTTTAGTTGCTGTGGGTATGTGTCTTGGCGCAAGTGGTGCAGGTGTAATGTCTACAATAGTTGCCATTCCTATTGCCACAGTGTTGGGTGCTACTGGAGCCGCTTGTGGGCTACTTGTAATTGCTGGAAAATTCATCAGTAGGCGGCTGACCATTAAGTTAAAAAAGCATGACAAGATCCGCATTCTCGCTCAGAGCAAATTGAATACCATTGCTGACATTGTATCGGCGGCGCTTGAAGATGGGTATATCTCAGATGATGAGTTTAAGCTCGTTTCGGTCGAGATCATGAAATATAGTCAAATGAAAAGTGACATTAAAGCAAAATGTTTGAAAGCGGCAGAATCGCCCCCTAGACCTGCTAAGGTATGACCCTGACAGTCCATTTGAAGAGTGGGGGTTGCTAGATATAATGGAGGCGGCGATAAAATCTTTCTGCAACGATCATACTGGAGTCAAACAAAATACGGACCAGTGGGAGACCACGAGGAAGGGCTGCGTTGGAGGAAGTGACTACTCCGCTATCATAGGGCAAAACTACTTCAGCAGCTATAGCAAGAAGCTGACAGAAAAAACTAGCAACGAGGGTGTTCGCTTTAGCGCACCCTGCCTCTGGGGTACGACTTTTGAGGAGGTTGCAATTGCGGTATTGGAGAAGGTGTACGACACCAAGGTCTACGGAAATAATATCTATATTGATGGCGGCGCGACGGCCTACTCTCCGGATGGCTTTTGTGTGCTCCCAATCCGGCAGGCTGGAGTGGATGCTGTCTGTCTGGGGCATCCTGAGGAGGTTGTACTGCTCGAGATAAAGTGCCCCTACACTCGGAGTCCTGGGAGGGTGATTCCGAATATGTATAAGCCTCAGGTTCTGTTGGGGTTGCACCACAGTCCGGTGGCGACCATCGGGGTGTTTGTCGACTGCGTTTTCAGGTTGTGCTCCTTTGAGGACCTGGGGAGAGCTGAGACGTATAACCAGGTGTATCACAAGGATCAGAAGAAGTATAAGGAGACGGTGGCTTGGGGGTGGGCGGGGGTGGAGGGGCTTGAAGACGGCGACTATAGTGCGAACGGGAGATTTAATAGTTGCCTGGGCTTGGAACAGGAGCATCACGGTCCTTGGTTGGGAAGACCGAGTGGGACCACAGAGAGGCCGACGGGGGCTTTCTACTGTTGGAAGCTCTTTACGATGAGATTGATAACCGCTCGTCCTGATCCCGACTTTATCGAGAAGAACGACGCTAAGGTTGCCCAGTTTATACAGGACCTCAACCGCGTGAAAAATGGAACTTACAGCGACGGTCGCAGATATTTATCACTCAATGACCTCTATGGTGACTAACTACTGGTGTGGGCCTATACCATAGGGGCTGGAAGGGCTGGGCTCATATGGTACCATATGGTGGGGGGAGGTGCGAGCGGTTCGCTGGCTCATGTGAGTCACCCTGTATATGTGTGTTTTCTGGGTAAAAGTGCGCTTCTATAAGATAGGTGTGCCAGAACCCATATGAGATAGGTGTGCCATAATCATATTAGATAGGTGTGCCAGTACCGCTAACATCTATACTACTAATGTTAACAAACATCCAAACAAGAGGCCCATTGGTATATGGGAGAACATGGCGAACTCTATCAGCAAGTTTTTAAAATGTCAAAAACGGGCCATAATTGACCAAGTGACTATGTATTTATCGATGATCTAATATTTCCTTCGATGACCTTGACCTTACTTACAATCAAGGTCAAAATAACACCTCTGGGTTCTGAGCATCTTTTACACTTTCAATTTTGAAAAATAATTCGTAAAATATATTGAAAATTGCGTTCTGTATCGCGAGACAAAAAATAGTTAACAAACATTGATTCAGAAGCTAACCAACGTTAGAGGAAATAGGCCCATGGGATATGGGGGAACTTGGCAAACTGCACCAGGAAGTTCGAAAAATTTCAGAATCGGCCCATAATTGACCAAGTTTTTTTAGGATTTTAAATGTTTGGCAGCCAAAATTCAAACAATTTTCATGACCATCGCATGTATATTGATGATTTTATAAGCAATCAAATTTATTTAAGGAATCATGTTTTCCGGGTCCATGATAGATTGACAATGATTTGGCTGACACAAGAAAAAGCATATTTTATTCAACAGTACCGCGGCCTGCCATACTTGCCGCGCCCCGCGAGCCGGGCGCTGAGCAGCGGCATTCTTTGTGCAGCGCGAGAGGCTGGCTGTTGTAAACAAACCAGCGAAGAGCCAGCAGAAATGTCAACCACTCTACTTCAACCTTACTTTGTGAGGGAACTGTCAGTTATTTACATCAGACATGCATTAGTCAAATGTCCAAACTTGAATGGGCTTCCTTCGAGAGCAAACCAATTCACAATACGACTATTCTCAATGGACAAACGACGCGATAACTTCAGATTTCAGTCGAATCTTAATTTTGATTCGTTCGTGACGGGAAATGACGTCAGCGACTTCCCCAAAAGAATTATTATTCGGTTGACGCTCTCCATGGTAATATTTGACCCTCGAACGCATATTGTCGATTTTACAGTACCGCGGCCTGCCATACTTGCTGCCGGGCGCTGAGCAACGACATCCTTTGTGCAGCGCGAGAGATTTATGATAAACAATGATTCCGAGGCTGACACAAGGAAAAGCATATTTTCATATTTAATAGTACCGCGGCTTGCCGTACTTGCCGCGCCACGCGCCTCGCGCACCCCGAACCGAAAGCAGATTCCTTTGTTCAGCGCGAGAAGCAGGCTGTTGTAAACAAGCCAGCGCCGAGCCATTAGAAATGGCACCCACTGTGCTTCAAACTTACTTTATGAAAGAACTGTCATATATTTAGAGCAGAAAAGTTTACACCTATGTAAGCACCACAAGATGACAAAGTTGACTGTTCGTGCAAAATAACTGGTCCTGAATTTGGTAATAGTAGTCATGTTGGCTTTAAGGGTGAGCTGGTTGTTCTCATTGACCGGGTATGGCACTGAGACAGGATTGACAGGTTTGTCCCTGGTACTGTAGGGACACTTGACCTTAACATTCATGTCATCAGACACAACCCCATCTGGTGAGCATGCGAGGTAGGGGTGTGTTTGGGACACTACAATCCCACATGGCTTGACTTCGGTCCCAGTCAACTCTACATATTCCTCAGAGCCACAGGCTCATTACGGATACCGTGGTCCATTGCTTTGGTTTGAATCTGGTTTACGTACCAAGTCTGTTTTGATAGTTGCTTTGCATATCCTGCCAAACTGGGAGTTCAATTCTTTTCCCGCTAAGAATCGCATTTCGCTTATTCAGCTCTATTTTCAATTGCTGTAAGGTCAGACGGCCGTACTTATCCATCAGTAAATATTTGCTCCAATGTTACCGACTATATAACTCGAAAGGTTTCAATCAAAAATAACGATGTTGCGCAACCTTCTATGGTAAACTGTGTGTATTAGAATACCAGAAGCGGGCGAGGGGCCGCATTGCTCCGTGGCGCCGAGTAGCGGATTAAAACTCGAGGTCTCTCATTGACCAAGTTGTTATAGGATTTTAAAATTTTTGGCAACTACAATTCAACTAATTTTCGTGACCATCACATGTATATTGATGATTTTATAAGCGATCAAATTCATTAAAGGAGTCATGTTTTCCAGGTCCGTGATAGATTGACAGCCTACATTCATACACCTCAATATCTACAGCTTCTGTTTGATCTCCGAGTGTATTGTTGTAAGTCAAGCTTCGAGTGAGTGAGTGGGTGAGTGAGTGAGTGGGTGAGTGAGCTAGTGTGTAAGAAGTTACGTATTAGTGAGCAAGTGATTGGTGAGTGGGTAGTTAAGTCTGAGTGGATGAGTAGTAACGTGCGAGTGTGTGAGTTAGTAAGTGCGTGAGTGATCGAGTGAGTGAGTGAGTGAGTGAGTGAGTGAGTAAGAAGTTACGTATGAGTGATCTAGTGAGTGAGTGAATGAGTGTCTGGTGAGTGGGTTGTTAAGTGTGAGTGGATGAGTAGTTACGTGTGAGTGAGTGAGTTAGCGACCGACTTGATTAGTGAGTTGTAAAGTGGTTAGTTAAGTGTGGATGAGCAAGTGAGTTGGTGAGTTGTGAGTGGGTACTTCAGTGTGAGTGAGTGAGGGAGTGAGCGAGTTAATGAGTGAGTTGATGAGTAGTTAAGTGGGTAGTTAGGTATGAGTGAGGTCAAGTAAGTCATTGTGATTATCTTAGCAACAGTGTGATAGTCAGTTAATCATTGCGATGAACTTTGAAACAGGACGTTGCTCGCTTTGTCATTCCGCTCTCTGAACATTAGCTTCCAACAAATCAGTCGACCACATCGCAATGGTTGATCTGTTCATACTAACAGGCTATCAGAGCAAGCGGGGAACAGCTCGTGTTGACGAGTTCGTCAACGTCGGTCCATTGTGCAATTGGAAAACATTTCATGGAGCACGTATACCAGAGTACAGGCAGCAGAGTTTCGAAACAAGCCCTTCACTTAACGATAATATTAAACACTGAATAGATGAATAACTTACCAACAAAAAAACCCACTTCTTACCACAGGGATAGGACTAAAAGCACGATATTTTGCACTCTTGCCTAAGAATACATCATGTCAAACAAAAGAAGAGCTGACAGAGATCGTGATAGTTTCGGTGCCCGGTCCTCGTTCATCATGGTACATAAGTCGTGGATGTCAGTAGAGAGCCTCGCCTTCTACTATTCAAGTCCTGTTCGTCATGGTCTCTTGACGAAGGAAACAACACCACTCTGAGCGCATAATATATACATTCTTTTGGTGTTATTCACTATGTGTCCTCTCTCTCTCTCTCTCTCTCTCTCTCTCTCTCTCTCTCTCTCTCTCTCTCTCTCTCTCTCTCTCTCTCTCTCTCTCTCTCTCTCTCTCTCTCTCTCTCTCTCTCTCTCTCTCTCTCTCTCTCTCTGAGATAAGCTGTGTTTCTGATTCATTTCAACTTGTATATCTCTGGTTCAATTGAAACATTGCAACTCAACCAGGACCAAATATCAATTATCCTCTCGGCTCAATCAGTCTCATCCCTTTAAGCCTGAAGAAGCCTGAAGAATATATCTGTATATATATATATATATATATATATATATATATATATATATATATATATATATATATATATATATATATATATATATATATATATATATATATATATATATATATATATATATATGTAAGATTATATATCTATATATATAGGGTTGTGACGGTACGGTAATAAGGATGCCAATGACGATTTTTGTGATGAAGATAATTCTGAAGATAATCTTGATGATTATAATGATTATGATCAATACAATGTCGCCAAAGTTCGCCGAGTTCCACCATATACCTATAGGCCTCTTGCTTTACAGTTTTACAGGTCTATTCGTTACTGTCTGGTGCGTTCGTCGGTTTAACAAAAAATATGTAAGTTTTGGCAAGTTTACTGGCGTGCATTGCGTCTGGATTCGTCATTGAAAACATGTTGCTTAAAAATCCCACGCCAATTCCTGCAGTTCCCCAAGAGGTTACAAGATCACGATTAATAGAATATCAACGTGTCGTGGTCGTTAGCAGTAATAGGCCATCTCAGAAGTTACACATGGTGTGTTTCAATCACGTTTGCCTGGTTAGCCACTTTCCCTCGGGCACCTATGCTGCCACTTTCTCTTCTGTATGTCTGATAATGCCACACGCACGAGGTGACACTTACATTGATATGCATCTGCATTCATACTCATCATTATCTACAGCTTCTGTTTGATCTCTGAGTGTGTTCCTGTAAGTTAAACTTCAATCGAATTAATCAAGCGCATAATTTTAGCGTCCAAGTCGGGAAGCAGATTACCTGAAGAAATGGGAAACAGCACACGGTGTCAAGATTGGGTAAAAGATACCATTGAATTAGGGAGTAAGCGGGTGACTAAGTGCAAGTTATTGAGTGAGTGTCTGAGTAAGTGAGTGGATGATTGGGTAGTTGAGTGTGAGTGAGTTAGTGAGTGAGTGGGTGAGTGAACGAGTGAGTGAGTGAGTAAGTAGGTAAGTATGAGTGAGTGAGTGACTGGTGAGTGGGTAGTTAAGTGTGAGTGGGTGAGTAGTTACGTGTGAATGAGTGAGTGAGTGAGCGACTTGATGAGTTAGTGAGTTGTTAAGTGAATAGTTAAGTATGGATGAGGGAGTAAGTTGGTGAGTGGTTACCTAAGTGTGAGTGAGCGAGAGAGTGAGCGATGAATGAGTTAATGAGTAATTAAGTGTGTAGTTAGGTAGGGTGAGTGTCAAGTAAGTCATTGTGATTAACTTAGCAACAGGGCGGGAGTCAGTAAATCAATGCGATGAACTGTGAAACAGGACGTTGCTCGCCTAGTCATTCCGCTCTCTGAACTTAAGCTTCCAACAAATCAGTCGACCACATCGCAATGGTGATATGGCTGTCGGAGCAAGCGGGGAATAGCTCGTGTTGACGATTTCGTCAACGTCGGTTTATCGCGCATTTGGAAAACATTTCATGGAACACCTATGCGAGAGTACAGGCAGCAGAGGTTTGAAACTTGGCGAATGCGAATTCGCCATCGCATTCGCCAAGTTAACAAGATGCCCATGAAACCATGGGAAAATAATCACAAAAAAATGCACCATCGGACATGTATCGACGGTTTTATAGGCGCTCAAAATATTCATGAAACTTATGTTGCCATTTGGACCAATACCATGTTTTTTCGACCTTAGGCGCTTGGGAAAACTGTTGGTTGGATGGCCACATATGTCATTAGAAAAAGTTTGCAATTAGAATGAGCAACACGATGGTGCAAATTTTGTAACAATCCGACCTTTATTAACGGAGTTATTTGAGGTACTAGTTTTTCGATTATTCAATGACCTTGACCTTACTTTTGAGTCAAGGTCAAAACAAAACCTCTCGGTTCTGTGCATCATTCACGCCTAGCGATTGTTGAAAAAAAAATTGATAAATTCCAAAAATTGCGACCTGTATCGCGGATCAAAAAAAATGTTAACAAACATACATACATACGAGATGCCCATGAGGACATGGGTGAACTTGGCTAACAGTGTCGGAAACTTTTTAAAATTTCAATATTGACCCAAAATTGACCAAGTTACTCTAGATTTATCGATAAACTATGATTCAGAGGCTGACACAAGGAAAAGCATATTTTCATATTTAATAGTACTGCGGCTTGCCGTACTTGCCGCGCCACGCGCCTCGCGCACCCCGTACCGAGAGCTGATTCCTTTGTTCAGCGCGAGAGGCAGGCTGTTGTAAACAAGCCTGCGCCGAGCCATCAGAAATGGCACCCACTGTATTTCAAACTTACTTTATGATAGAACTGTCATATATTTTGAGCAGAAAATTTTACACCTATGTTCAGAATTGAATGGGCTTCCCTCGAGCGCAGACAAATTCACGATACGACCATTCACGTCGGACGAACGACGCTATAACTTCAGATTTGAGTACCGTTTTTGCTTTGATTCGTTCGAAACCGGAAGTGATGCAACCGATATCAATAAATTTTGCGGATTAGATTCGCGCTGTTGATGTCAACTTCTGATTTAATTTTTATCACCATTGAACTGATATTTACGGTTTTATTAGCAATCGAAAATTTTACAAAAATTTACAGATTAAAATTTGCTTTTTCAACTCAACGCGCTTAGAAAAACACAAATATATTGATAGCATATGTCAATTATTAAAGTTTGGTAATTCTATCAGCTTTCAGAAAATGTACATTTTGTTACGATCGGACCATAATTGATGAATCTATTGCGAAATTAAAAAGTTCAGAGATTTTGGCTACCAGAAATTTTCGACCTGGTACGATTTTTTTTTATGATGCATTATTTACAACTAAGTATATTTAGAAAAAGTTTACAATTACATTACACTTTCAGAATATGTTGACTGTATTGAAATTTAATTGTAAAGCATGGACATATTGAGCATTGAACTTGTGTCATTTTTTATAAACTTTGATGCTTTCGTGACCGGAAGTGACGTCATCGACATTCATGAAATCTATGGATCCCACTTAAGCTGCCATGGAGCACATGTGACCCAATTTTTATCATTATCGGACATGTATTGACGGTTTTATAGGCGCTCAAAATATTCATGAAACTTATGTTGTCATTCCGACCGATACCACGATTTTTCGACCTTAGGCGCTTGGGAAAACCGTCGGTGCGATAGCCCCATATGGCATAAGAAAAAGTTTGCAATTAGAATGAGCTACACGATGATGTAAATTATGTAATGATCCGACCATTATTAACGGAGTTATTCGAGGTACTAGTTTTTCACTTATTCGATGACCTTGATGTTAGTTTTGGGTCAAGGTCAAAACAAAACATCTCGGTTCTGTGCATTATTCATGCCTAGCGATTGAAGAAAAAATCGATGGAAAATAGTTTACAAACAAACAAACAAACTTACAAACGCGACTGACCAACATAACTTGGCGTTATGATTACGCCAAGTTAACAAACTTACAAACCGGGCCGATCGCCATAACTTGGCTTCGAGCCAGGTTAACAAACCGGACCGATCGCCACAACTTGGCTCTGAGCCAAGTTAACAAACCAGCGAAGAGCCAGCAGAAATGTCACCCACTCTACTTCAACCTTACTTGGTGAGAGAACTGTCGGTTATTTACATCAGACATGCATTAGTCAAATGTTCAAACTTGAATGGGCTTCCCTCGAGAGCAAACCAATTCACAATACGACTATTCACGACGGACAAACGACGCGATAACTTCAGATTTCAGTCGAATCTTAATTTTGATTCGTTCGTGACCGGAAATGACGTCCGCGACTTCCCCAAAAGAATTATAATTCGGTTGACGCTCTCCATGGTAACATTTGACCCACGTTTTATGACCCTCGAACGCATATTGTCGATTTTATAAGTGATCGAAAGTTTCTTGCTAATTTTAGATGTTTTCCGAACTATCACCTGCGATTCATGAGAAAACTACGCGTAATTCGTGCTGATATGCTGTGTACCAAATGTTATTAGAAAAGTTACCTACAAATTCATGTAAAAAAATTTCAAAATCCACCCAGTATTATCGGGTTGTTAATGCATTTTGGGGTGCGTTTTTGAACTTTCAATTAGATGAATAAGTTACAAGTTCGACGTCTTAACTTCTTATTGTACAGCTTAATTACGTTTGTTTTACTCGTAACCGGAAGTGACGTCATCGACTCCCATAACAATTCTTACTTTTCGATAGGCACTGCCCCTAACAACATTCGACTCAATTTTTATGATCATCCATCGAATATTGTCGAAGTTATAAGCGATTAAATATGTGGTAAAACACTACCACAACACTTCGAGTGGGGGCTACGGGCGAAATATGCATATTTTATCATGACATCTGTAAAAGTTGGCTAATAATCCAGGCTACAAGGAACTATAAACATTATCAAAATCGCACCATAGGTCATATCACCAACGTTTGAAAAATTTAAAAATGTGACCTTGACCTTAATATGAGGATACGACCATGTTGTCATTTGGACGGATACCACGATGTTTCGACCTTAGACGCTTAGGAAAAGTGTTTGTTCGATGTCCACATATATGAATTGGAAAACGTTTGCAACTAGAATGAGCTACACAATGATGAAAATTTTGTAACAATACGATCATTATTAACGGAGCTATTCGTGATACTAGTTTTTCACTTATTTGATGACCTTGACTTTAGTTTTGAGTCAAGATCCAAACAAAACCTCTGGGTTCTGCGGATTATCTATGCCTAACGATTAAAGAACTTTTTTTTTGGAACATTGCGACCTGTATCGCGGGTCAAAAATTCATTACATACACGCATACATACATACAAATTGCGAATTCGCCAAGTTAAAAAGACATGTATATGCATACAGATACAGATCCTGGATAAACACAGCCGCTCAGATATACACCGAACTGACGACAAGCTGACACTCCATACCATCATTTACATATGCGCAGTTCACAAATCAAACCGTAATCAAGTTGGTGACAAACCAAACACTGCCAAAAGGTCAGATATTGTCCACCAGTCGGTCAGAGAATATATTTAATGCATAAATAGGTGGTCCATGTAGGGTATTGATTTTGGCTATATAATGTAACAGACCAGCAGTTATTCCTCCTTTTAATCTAGCTGATGTGCACCTAGAAGCCTGTTTCGATAAATGAGTGTCTTACAACGATAAAGAGCATAATAGATCTAGTCGATTTTACTTTCGTATTCGACCAAGTGTAAATTCACTACTTACGACAAGGAGTGATGATATCCATTGCCCGAAACTCAAGCGACATTAGTCCTTAGCAAAGCTATTGTCGTGTATTATTTAAACAGAAAACCATATATTTTCTTATATGATGTAAAACAAGAACTCATTTAGGTTTGACGAAAAGGAAGTGAGTTGACGGGTCACGAAAAAGAAGTGAGTTCATACAGTAACAGTTGAAATTGTTTGAAAAAGGGCGCTGGCGCCAAGATTTCTAAAGTTGGTTTACTTACGATCAATGTAGACAGGTATTGCCCGAAACTCAAGCGATTAGCTTCAGGAATAATCTTAGCAAAGCTATTGTCGTGTATTATTTAAACATACCATATATTTTCTTATATAATATACAACATAAACTCTTTTTGAATTCTACGGAGGTTGTTGACAGCCCTCGCGGGTCACGAAAAGGAAGTGAGTTCATATAGTAACAGATGAAATTGACTGAAAAGGGGCGCTCGGGCCAAAATTTTAAAGTTGGTTTACATGCTTCGACCGAAGACATGGTGTCATAAATATCCCAGAATTTAGGATTGATGTGTGTGTCATGCGCAGGAGAATGGATTACAACGATTTTTATCAAAGGACATGCTAGATGCTATATTTACATTGCAGTGAACTAATTGACATTTCTACAACAGATATTTGAAGTGTGGGATCACTTTGCGTTCTGATAAAGGCTTCATTGTATTGAATAAAACTTATGCTAATACATCTGTCGATTCCTTCCACATATGCCTTAACTATTAGCACCAATAAGTTGTTATGGTAGCATCTATAGAATGGTTTGGATTAGAATATGGTCAAAGTGGCACTTTATAAAATCTCTTAAAGGTTAATTGTATAAACATGAAACCTAACGACTATATCATTTTGTTTACTAGCAACGATCTGCAGTAAGCCACCAGAATACAGGCTACTAATTCTGGCGTTCCAAAGTCAGCATGAGTTCTTTTCTATTTTTGAGATAACCTATAACAAGTGACCCCCCCGCCCCCGCCAGCCTATATTCCAGTGGCTTTTCACTTGATACATATCCTGAATAAAGTGATTATAAATACCCTCATAAATTATGGTATATACACATTTGCACGGAAACATTTCAGCATAAAACAAAAAGCGAATAGCATTGGGCGACAATACAGGTCATGTGCCTGGATTATGTGGACGTACTGAGACACCGTGGCATTCGAAATTATAAACAGCATTGAGATTGGGCTCTTTGGTGCTACATCATCACATTGATTGAAATATAATATCATGGATGGTTGTATCACGGCATTGGTGCCTTTATCATGGCGATGATGGTTATATTACGATATTGGTGGTTATAGTTTGATATTAATGGACCACGGTGATGGAAATTATGCTACTATTATGTACTTATACGATATTGCCAACCTAGCATAGTCCCAGAGCTAACACAATATCCTGACCATTGGGTTAAAAATCCAAAACGTTTATATCCTTAGGGACAAAGCGCATAACTCTGTGGAAGAACACAGACATGTTACAACGTTTTTATGATATTCCACCTGGGTACATATGTCGACTTTGCTGAAAAACACCCTTATCATCAACAGTAATTCACTTGTAGCATATACACATAGCCTTAAATTGTGATGACAGCCTATGCAATATTGACAACGTAAAGGCACGTAATGTATACTTACAGGACAATATTACAGGACAATATTGAATAGACAAACCATTTCTCTTTTCATACCAGTAAGGAGATATGTAACTACTTGAGTTGAGTTACCTCTTCCTGGTCGCATCTTCAGGCAGTTATGTGGAGCTGTACAAGTGATTTTGAACTCGCGGGAATATGGACCCTGGACTTGGGACATTCCCTGCAGAATCAAAACAGCTTGAATACCATAAAGTCAAGAGTTTTTTAAATTTCAAAAAAGGGCCCAAAATTGACCAAGTTACTATGGATTTATCGATGATCTAACATTTCCTTCGATGACCTTGACCTTAGTTTACAATCAAGGTCAATTAAAAAGTTAAAAACACTTGGTGATAGTTCAAGGGTTTCGACAGGATCATTGCATTCCGGTGAAACATTGGTAAGTGGACGTTTGGCCAATCTAAACAAACAACGAATATGGAGAGATGCCCATACACTGCATATTTCAAACGCATGGAATGTCTTAGCCTTATGTTAACAAACTTTTAACCACTGGGTAACACTATTTATGGAATCCGATAGTAACTTGATGCGAAGAAGTGATTACCACTTACAAGTGTTGAAAGTTATTTGATGAGCATTGGGGGGTCGTTCGCATGTTGGTAAATGGATGTACATTGCTGTATTCAATCAATTTGATGTACATTGCTACAATAATCGTCTTAATTTGATGTGTTTTGTTACATTCAATGTCAATCCGAAATATATTATTTACATATAGAGTGCAAATAATGCAACGAATGGTTATTTGATGTGTTGTATTGCTGTATTCAATTCTGGTTATTTGCTGTACATTGCTGCATTCAAAGTCGTAAAGTGATATGTTTTGTTACATTCAATGTTGGTAATTTGATGTACATTGCCCCGTTCAATGTTGGTAATTTGATGCGCATTGTAACATTCAATGTTAGTAATTTTACGTGTATTGCTACATTCAATGTCGGTAATTTGATGTCCATTGCTACATTCAATGTTAGTAATTATGTGAGCTTTGTTACGTTCAATGTTGGTTTATTGTATGTACTTCGCTGCATTCAATGTCGGTTATTTGATGTGCATTGCTGCATTCAATGCTACGTCCAATGTCGGTATTTTGATGTGCATTGCTACATTCATTGTTGGTTATTTGATGTGCTGTGATACATTCAATATCAGAAATTTGATGAACTTCGTTAATTTCAATTTTGGTTATTTAACGTATATTGCTGCATTTAATGTTGGTAATATGATGCGGTTGTCATAAATGTGTATCTAAGTATGTATTGTGAGAATAACTGTTGAAAGATTGTGGTGTACTATGCAATATTTACATATTTCAATAAATTAATGTGGTTTTTGACTGATTTGTTATTTTGAATGCCATCCCACGCTGAATATGCATAGTTGCACTCACACCTGGACACCTGACAATTCTTTTGATCCGATATCAATGACAACGATTCCGGGTCTCAACGAAGTTACCATGACCATGTCCACCTGGTTACGAAGTCTTGGTAAAGCTAGACCCGAAATTCTATGAAAGAAAAACGGCGTGGCCACCGTTTACTTATTTTTGGGGACTTGGTCTCCACCATGTATCGTATCGTGAAGCGTGGTATGGAGCTGTACACGATACGCACTTGATGTAATGGAGGAATGACTTGAACTCCAGGTGTAGGGTTTAGAAGAATCTTTAACTTTATTGAACTTTGAATGTTAGATGGAATATAGTGAGCAACGTTTCCCAAAAGAATTAAGTTCGAACTTTCTCATATGTACAGGAGTTTTCGTTTTATAATACCAAGGAGTTTAACATTACATGTAACTCTTTGCTGGGTCGCAGCTTCTTGGCACGCGAACCCTAAATGCCTGAATGCGGCATTTCGACCCACGGAGGTTTGTGAGTTCGATCTCTAAGTAACTCTTGGTAGCATCCTGACTGGTTCGCATGACCCCGGAGATCATGTAAAATAGCGGTCCCTTGCCTTACAATTGTTCAAAAATGTCCTTTGAGGACGGCGTGCTCCCTGGCAGAGACCATCCTCAGAGTTACACTCACTTCTAGTCCTACATAGTATTTGCTGCTAGAAACAACCATAATTCGTCACATTTCTTGCATTATTCTAGTAACAAGAAGCAGGTATTATATTCGTCCCGCCGAACTAGGTGAAGCTAAATTAACTATATCAGTCTTACAGTGTTCTTCGAAGTGGATTGAAAGTAAGTACATAAAGATAATTTGATACATATCATAAACATCAAGCAATCATCACGAGTGAAAAGGGACATTCTGTGCTAAATGATAAATTTTAACTAAAATTATATGAATGTCATTATCCGACAGTTTTCAACAGTCTTGACTCATTCACTGGCATTAATTAATTATGACTAAATCATTTTCATAAATCGGGCTAATTCACTCAAACTGACTTATCATCGATGATATCTTTTTATATGGTACGACAATATTGATGACTAGAATATCCATTTAAAGACGGAAAACCACACCACTCAATCGTTCCGCTGAGGGCACAGGCACCCAAGTCAGCTCAACTCGCCGAGTGACAGCGACATGTATAATATTAGTTTATTTATAATAAGTCAGGCGAAACTGTACACTGTCGAACGAGCTCGTTTAATGACTTGATTTGGGTACCTGTGGCTGAGGGTACCGGTGGCTAGCCCTCTCTGCATACCCAACCTCTCCAACTGCCTACGGTTGCCATACTGCACACATCCCTTCGCGATTGAATATGATCAATGACTCACACAGTAATACCTCGGCAACAAAATTCGTCACTGTCAGAGAGATATCGGTCAATAATTTGTTGGACGTTCTTGTTAGAGGCTCTGCTGCAGTTGTTGTCTAGCAGCTGGGATTACAATAACAGCCAGACGTTCATAGGTATATGGGGGACTTTGGCGACCTGCATCAGGATGTTAAAAAAATTCAAACCCGGCCCATAATTGACCGCGTTATTATGGATTTAAAATATTTGGTGACCCCATAAATTTCCCACTTGGGATAAGTGGGTAAGCATTAAATTTGTAACAACTACATATATTTCAAAAAGTTGACAATTGAATTAGACTTCTGATATGCAACACTTATTACGATCAAACAATTTTCCAAGGAGACAATTATGTTTCAAACTTTCAATTGATGACCTTCACCTTGATATAAAAAAATTAAAAAAAGTGAGACAACAAGAAGTAAAAAATTTGCGCATGAATAATACTTTCTATTTGAAAATTGTT
>CM067348.1:25224342-25382026 GCA_034190875.2 Urechis unicinctus | reverse complement strand
GAAGGGAAAACTCCGTCATGGTGGTATTTTGCGGTCGTGGTTGATGTATGAAGGCGGTTGATGTGGGTTGATGGTTTTGGTGAATTAATGGTCATTATGATGTGGAGGTGGATGTTTGGATGGGGATGAAATAAGGCGGTGGTCCATGTGGGGAGGTGGTCAATGTGGGATGGTGGTCGATGTGGAGTGATAGTCGATGTGGTGTGGTGGTCGATATTTGGTCTTCGGTCGATGCGCGGTAGAGGTTGATGGGGGTAGTGGCCGATGTGGGATGTAGGTCGATATGGGATGGTGGTCGATGTGGGGTGATAGTCGATGTGGGGTGATGGTCAATGGGTGGTGGTGATGGTGGATGTTTGGACGGCAGTTGATGTGGGGTGCTGGTCGATGGGGGGTGAGGGTCATTGTCGATGTGGGGTAGTTGTCGGTTCATGTGCTTGTAGATATTAGCCGCGCAATAGAAACATATTGAAATAGTTTCAAAAATATGTGAGAATTTCATCGATACATTCTGTTATATGCATGCCAGCAGTTCATGCAAGTAATTACATGCAGTTCGTACAAGTAATGTGCGGATCTCTCGAGTTAATCACACTCTAGCATATAAAAACGAGCTTACTCAAATGTTCACATACCCGGATGGAGTAAAGCAATTTTTCTCCCACTCTGCATGTCAACAGACGAAGTGATAGGAACGTTTTGCAGAACCAGAATACCAACTGAGGAGAAAGTATGGTTCAAAAGAGTAAGGGTTCAAGAAGGACAGGTAAAACGATCCGGTTTAATATGTTCACCTTCGTATCTGAACGCAGATACCAAGTCCATACATGTGCACCCTAAGCCTATACATGTGACGCTTTTTATGCGCTTTCATGGGTGTTGCTTGCTAAATATATTGTGGTCGTTTGCTAGGTGTTACGTAAGCAATGAAACGTCGACCCTGACAGCGCCCGCGCTGTTTACTACTTCCATATCTCATATCCGCGCTGTATAGGCGAAAAGCTGCCTGCGAAATTTCTAAAGTTCCGATGTCAAAATTACAAGTTAACTCGCTAAAAACTGATATAAGCCCTGCAGGCCATAAAATTTGTGACAAAATGAAAGATTATATCACAAAATGACATGAAGACTGTTTAAATTACTACAGTAATGTATTATTGCAAATTTTCCTCACGAAAGTGCGGAACGTCGAGAAACTTTGTTCAAAACCTCAACATGGCCGCCTCCCTAAGCGCAACACTATTGTTTGGAGCTCGGGATTTCAAACCGGAAGCCGAACGAATACAGGCCATTGTTATATTCACACCTGCAGCATAAATATATCAACTCTAACCCATTTTCGTCGTACATCACCCACAGACGAGCGCCCAAGTGAGTTGCTTGCTAGTTCCTCCACTCGACCTCAACCCGCATACGCTGCTACCTGTAGATAATTTGTTACTATATATGAAAGTGGTTATGAAAAACGTTTAATTGCTTGTTACTGACTCGATGGCCAAGTATGCAGTACAGCCAGAGAAGCCAACCAACCTGCCTGACGCCACCATGGGCACCAGATAATTCCGACAAGTCTTGACCGCTGTTGGAACGCGCACCTGAGAGATGATTACCTACATATCTCTTATCAAAGCTACTGGCTTTTTTCTAAAATCAAGTTAACGATCCAACCAAAGAATTTATGAGATTTGGTCTTTGTAGGTGTTGTGCGTTTACTGAGTCACGTTTTTATATTAGCGATCTAGTATAACTCCACTCGGAGTTTGACTTTGCGGGAATGATATACACCATGGTGTGGTAAATAGTAAATACCATGATTTACAGTTGGCATGGGTAAATGTTCGTAGCACTGATATAATCATCATGCCATTTTCCATGCGTTTCCTTTGTCCCTGGTCTCGTCTGAAGGCCTGGGCCGTATTCGCGGAGAATCTTTAGTTCGCAAACTCAGGTTTTTGAGATGGTAAGATAAGTTGACTGCCTCAACCGTATTCATTAACTAACTAAAGTTGTTGATTTGACTCAAATCTGAGTCTGCTCTGGAGCTGTCTCAAGCTCACAAGTTCAAACTTAAAAATGGCTGTCCAACGGTAATATTTTCAGGAAAATGTCTCACAGATATGAACCAAAACACAACGAGTCGTTCACTATTTATGTAACTCACCAATGTTTATGGGAAAATTCAAATTAGTTACGTCGTTTACTTGTTAAGTTGTTTTCGTAAAAAACGAAGCGGGTTATTCTTCTTTCCATTGCGAGTCCGGCGTTACGTCTGCAAGGGACGACCAGCCTCGCTATATAGTAGAATGGGGTAGTTCTTCACAAACTATCAGTTCGAATTGGACATGCTGTTGTTACCATGTAAGCGAGGCAGCTTTGAGCGGATTCGAATAAGGAATGGTTTGCGAGATGATCATAGTGGGTGTGAGTAACCAAATGAATAAAGCAATTATTCACGAGTTGTCATGTTAAAGTGAATTTTCTTTAACTTCATAATAAGATCAACGGCGCTAGAAATCACATTTCATATTACTGAATTTATTTCAAACAGACATCCAGCCCGCAAGTCTATGTATCCACTCCATAATAACCCTGCAGAAATTTAAAGTGCCCCCAAAACATATTATTTGAGCGTCACTACGCTGTAAAATCACAACAAGGATATTTTGACAATAAACATTTCCGACAATAGTGTTCAGTGACCCAGTTACGTACGACTGTTAAACTAGTGCAAGCCGGGTTGATGGAATTATTTCTCACTGGCGTGGATAAGCTGTGATTATTGACGATTTTAAGACCTAGTAAGTGTGTTAATCGTCTCCAAAAGAAACATTGGTTCATCGTGCTGTTGTGTCCATGTTCATGGATAACAATGCCGTTGCTCGGAGTGCTGTGGAATATGTATTATTGCAACTCGTGGCCAAATGATGAAGTTTTCTTTTCTCCTGTAAACCTCTGTATATAATTAGCGGATTTAAGAATGGCCCCTGATACAAATGAAGAATTGATAGCTTTTCAGATTATAATGAAACTTTTGTGTTAGGAAACCCATCCGACACAACTAGGTCAATGTCGCTACCGTCAGTTGTGATGCCGTAGCTGCTCAATGTGGCGTGGTCGTTGTCCAAATGTTTGCCTCTGTAATAGAGTACTTGTTGGTGGGTTGGTATGTTGCATGAATCCTGGATCTCCTTCTTAATCGTACTAACGGTATCATCCTGTACACAACCGATGAAGACGTCTGTTCCTCCGTTCTTTACGATTACGTGGAAGCCTGCCCAAGCACGGCCTGAAGCAAATTGAATTATACATCATGTTACTCTCTCAATGCGACTGCTGCATCACACTACAAACTCTCAACCAGTGCAACAAAGTCATCAACGAATACGAACATGGCTTTAGCAGTTTATAATCGGACATTTCTCTTTCCGCCATCAACGCTCCGTCATCACCAGCTGAACACACACACACAGGTAACTGATTACGCATCACCTGACAATATAATCATTGTATGATTTATCACCAGACAATGCAACTTAAACCGTGAATGTCAACACTCTTTATGGTGGTAGTGATGAAGACGAAACGTCAATTGAATGGTAACTGGAAAACGGATGTTTATTTCTGAATTTGGGGGTACGGATTCCGTATCCAGCAAGTCCGAATATGAATTACAAAACTGTAATACGGAGTAACTCTGGTGATGTCCAGAGGCTACTGCGGAGCAAGAATTCCAAACTGCTATGTACCGTACGGAGTTTGTCTTCCAACTAGGTCCGTACAACGGTGACTATATCGAATACTGAATGTCCTTACCTTCTAGGGACGGAGGTATTTGTATTGTGTGTGGCGTCGTCGACAAGCGTGGAGGCACACTTACCTTAAACTTTAAATTGAAGATCAAACGGGCTGATGTTAATTGCATTGGGAATTGACGGGTTTGGGATGTTTACTGCAAAGGGCTCTTCTTGCTACACCGGGACTATTTAATTTGAAAACTGACCGGTTCGGAACATTTACTTCAGATATCAAGGGTTGGTATTCAAGGGGCGGGAGGAAAATGACTCCACATTGGTTGACGACGTGTATCCCGTTTAAAGCATGAAATAAACTTGATAAGGACTGTAACACAATCACTGAATTATTTATCACCAGACAATGCAATCATTGAGTGATTTGTCACAAGCCAATGCAATGATTGGAAGAGTCAGCTTACAAACAAAGTGGTCGAGTGATGATTGGCATTGTGAGGCATTATAAATTCATTACGATTCGATCATTGTGGACAAAGCATCGACTCTGGCCCGATGATCGACTCTGCACCTTCTGCTTTAAATTCGGACACGGAAGGGATGCGACTTCCTTCGTAGCTTTGGGTTCAGTTAACAGCATTTACATGTGATATAATTTACATGACAAATAGAATAATGTTAAAAGATATTTGAAGTGTGATAGATATTTTCATTGTCGGGCCTATTCTTGACCTGGGGCGCTTTTAGCTTAAACAAATTAATCATCTGTCTTGCTTAGTGTAAATTTCGGATAGTTTCATTTTCATATTCATAAATTTCGCCGTAGATCAGTGAAGGAAATATAAGCTGATACCATATGACCAAAGTCCTATGTTCGAACGCTTCTTTTGGTTCAACAGCTTGCTATGCTTAAAGAGGCTGTTCAGCTCGTATCGATTATTTTCTTAATACATTACTACGCTTAACGCAGAACATAAATAATGACAATATTAATGGCGACAGCCGAATTAAGGATCTATTTTCTGAGATCGTAGCGCCGCGTAGCGACAGAAAGTCTATTTAAACTTTTGGTTTCCGATGTGCGGTTGCCAAGCAGCTTGCTATGCAACCTCGTTTCAAATATGGGGTGAACTGTCTCTTTAACATACGGAGCTGAAGTAACTGTCGTATGTTTAAACAAATAATTACAATGGTATTTACGGCGATGTTTCGTCAATTATTCCATTATATAAACCAACTTACTATGAAGTAAGTGACAAACAAATGAGGAACACTGAGAATAATATCGAGCGGCATTTAATATCTCAATACTGAAGAGTGCTTTTTGACAACACTATGCTGCTGTATGTTATTTGACAGCATTATGCTGCAGTGTGTTATCTGACAGCACTTTGCTTAAGTGTATTATCTGTTAACACTATGCTGCTGTATGTTATTTGACAGCATTATGCTGCAGTGTGTTATCTGACAGCACTTTGCTTAAGTGTATTATCTGTTAACACTATGCTGCAGTGTGTTATTTGACAGCATTATGCAGCAGTGTGTTATCTGACAGCACTTTGCTTAAGTGTATTATCTGTTAACACTATGCTGCAGTGTGTTATTAGACAGCACTTTGCTTAAGTGTATTATCTGATAACACTATGCTGCAGTGTGTTATTAGACTACACTATGTGGCCTCTGTTAAAGATTTGTAGCTGTTTGCTGTCTGACAACTCTTGTGCAGCACATAGCAACGCTCTGCTGTAGTTAATGATAATAACGGTAATGATACTGCATGTAATCGGAGGGTGTGACCGATTTCATATTGACCGATACCCAATGACAAGTTTAACCCCAAGTTGATATACGTATCAAAGAAATCACAATCAATGAAATCAATATTTTTAAAACCGATAGTCATCTACATTGATAATCAAAAGATGAAGTAAAATCAACTGTTGGAAACAATCGGATTTCCTCTATTTCATAACAATCGGACAAATGTCTTTAGGGTAGTGTGGGATTTAATTGAAAGGGGAATAATATTCCATGTACTTTTTCCTATGTGTAAATCATCCTGATACCATATGAATTGGAATGGTAACGTTTCACATTGTTGTATATTTTAGCCTTGGACTATTTAATCCAGCAATTAAATTTGTGCAAGTGCGTGTTGTAAGAAGCGTTGTTTATAGCTTGGATTGCTTCCTGCTGGTGATAATCCTGTTCATGTCAATTTGATGGATATTGATTCATAGGACGAGACCAAGACTGTAACACAAATGAATGATGAATGAATGGGTTTCGTAGTGGAAAAGGTCGGGTGGTTTTGATTGTGTTGTGATGATGCCAATTGATGCTTTACATATTCATGACAGTTGAGCTGTGAGTTAATTGTTATGCCTAGAAATGATAGCGCGACCGGAAGTGACGTCATCGACATTCATGAAATCTAAGGATCCGACTTAAGCTGTCATGTAGTACATGTTACTCAATTTTCAAAATATTCATGAAACTTATGTTGTCATTTGGACCGATACCACGATACCTGTGCCCCTCGAGGCCATCTCGCTCAATGTCCACATTTTCTGGAGGAATAATGGTGGAAGAAATTCTAGCCAGATAGAAATACCAAACTCAGCGGAAGCGATAAAATCACCAGCCCTGTGATTCCCTACAAACAGGAGGCTGTACTGCAGACTTATGCGATTGATGAGACTCAACACAGGGCCTCTCAACGTATCCAGGAGACGAATGAAAAGTGGACACCCTTGCACCAATATCGGATATTAAGAAGGTTGAATAGCACGACAGTCTTGTCGTGAGCATTTTTAGCAGGGACAAGGAAATGATCGTTCACTGGCTGTCTGCTTTCTGAAGATATTCCCAGAATCAATCAGATGCTAATTGTGAAGGCCGTCAAGTTCCAATACACCTGGGAGAATTATCTCAATCGGCTGATCACAAAAAAGCACAATCATTTCTGTGAGAAATGCTATAACTACTACATTACCAGAAAGTACCAAGGAAAAGCCCACAATTCGTGCAATCTAGAGCCGTGTCTGAGCCCCCAACCGCCATACCAATTGTGTTTTCACCTTACACATCCTACTGGGTTAGGATAACCACCTCTTGACGTAGGCCACCTCCATGGTCAATGATAGAGTTTCCTGCATTCAGGAAAATACGGAAAAGTACATCTCCTCATCCATTTCGTACCATCCAGTTCTTGGTATCAGCTGCATACAAGCCAGATTGAGCCAACATCGAACTACTCCTGCACAAGTGCATC
Source organism: Urechis unicinctus (assembly GCA_034190875.2). Taxonomy (NCBI): domain Eukaryota; kingdom Metazoa; phylum Annelida; class Polychaeta; order Xenopneusta; family Urechidae; genus Urechis; species Urechis unicinctus. The sequence continues at coordinate 25,375,003 of CM067348.1, read as the reverse complement.
TAACCTTACAAGTACATGGACTGACTGGAAAGCTTTGCCAAGCCCTGTCTCAGCGACGAGCACGTGTCCATAGAGGATCACGTCCATGCACAAAAAGAAATGAGAGACACACTGGGAAACTACCATGACCTATATAATCACACAGATGTCCTCCTCCTGGCAGACGCGTGTGAGGGCTTTCAAAATACTTGTCTGTAGCAGTATGGCATAGACTCTGCATCGAGAGTCCTGGCCTCTCATGGAGTGCCCTTGAGGTAGACAATGGGTATACCAAAGAGCTGCACTTGAGGCATAACACCGATCATTTGTCTCCGAAGCGCATGGCTCTCAATAAGGATTTGATGTTTGAGTATCAGCACAACTTGCTAGGTGTTGGGGTAACACTGACCCATATTGAAAAGCTATGTGCTTCATTACTGTATAATGCAGTTGTATATGTCCCTAGACATACGCCTAAAAAAGATTCCGTCTTTCAGAGCGTTCATTTGTGGCCTACATAGAGCCACAGTGCCTTGGCCCCAGCTTCGTTTTGGTACCGAAGCTAGCCTCTGTACCACGAAAATCACCATAGCAGCCAATGAATGGATCAAAGTCCGCTCCTCTGTGACCATATTCGCATCCATTTAGACTTATGGGAACTCATATGGTATATACAATGGCTCATGCAGAGAGAGACCCCCCCCCCCCCCCCCCCCCCATACACACGCACACTTGTTCGAGAGACACTGCGCAAAATGACTCAGGCAGAGAGAGCAAAGACCGTAAGCAAAGAATTGGAGGCAAAGACTGGGTAGCGTCCGCATTATGCCTTTTCTAAGACAGCCATGGTAAAGCGGGAGGAGAAGTTGAAGGCCCTAGAGCAGCAAGTGGTGGTCCCAAAAATCTGTTATGAGATACCCCCTCCTTGGACACACGTATACAAAACTGCCAAGTATAAAGTTTGATCTAGATCATGTTTCAGTGCTATTCACAACCAGGAGCATCAACGCTGGCTTCAACACCAGGCTCACCACAGAACGCGCAAAAGAAATCGTCGAGAAGCTCCCATCAGGCAAACATCTACTACGAATCAAGTTTTTGCAGGAAGTCCGAGGGGGCGATAATTCTTGTTGGTCCCGATAAATGTCCAATTGGCTCAATATACTCATCTGAGGGCCAGCATGCTAAGCTATGTGTGCATCAACCTGATATTCATGCTACAACGTTTCCAATCGGAGTGGTGCGAGGGTCCACCGACTCGATCTACATCTACAAAGAAAGCTAGGCAAAGATAAGCAGCCGGGTCCCGGAGCCCAGCTATGCCAGCAACGCCCCAGAGCCCTACCTTATCAGTGGCAAGATAAGGGCGATATATCCAAACAGGCAGCCAAATATGCATGTTATTCTCCTAGTATAGAAATGCAGGTGGCATCGAAAGCTAAGCTGTCCCCTTCCATCTACGATCCCCTGTCCACAAAGGAGCTCTCCTACCTAGCGGGTGGTGATGGCAGTGGAAAGACCACAAGGGCAATTGATCTATTCAAAGTCGTCCAGCCACTTGTGCTCACGGCTACTCATCGCCTAGACAAGAGCATGAGAGAGCGGGGCGCAGATGCTCAAACTATCATAGGTTCTTCCGGTGGTGTGGTGATAAAGGCTGGTCACCAGAAGTGATGGGGAACAAGTGGATTCCCCGTAGGTGGTATAGTATGGTAGGTGGTATAGTATGGTTGGTGATATAGTATGGTTGGTAAACATACCATGTATTGAACTGTAGTGTTGGTACTTGGTATACACCATGCAAAAACAACATATATCCGAGAAACAAATACAAGAAATCTGCGATTTGCAAGGGAAGGTTCCGGCAGAGCAGATTAAAAAAAAAACTATGGTATTGGTACTAATAGAATATTGAATACGGCAACAAGCCCTAAGGATGAGAGTGACCCCCAGCCCACAACCCCCAAAGAATCAACCAATATGGTTTCCCAGAGTAGGGTACTATGTCCAGGTACCAGATATGGGAAGTAGCCCCCAAGAAATAATACCGCCACGATATGGACTCTCTCTATACGATTTTTACTATAGAATGCAAAATATAGAGACAAAAGTGGGCGGTATAGAAAAAAAGGTAGACGATATAGACAAAAAGGTAGACGATATTGCTGAATCCCTAGAGGAGGAAAAAGACGACCGTGTTGGTTCTGGAAGATGATATAGAAGAGGTTGGAACCAGTGTAGTAACGATTGCAGACCTAGCGTCGTTTTCGACACGATTGCAAATGGTGGGATCCATAAGAGTTGTCGCATTTGTTGCACGGAAAGTCTGGAAAATAACAAAGAACCAGTTGGAAGCCATTTTGGGTTTCCTACCACCTCCAAAACCGGCACCGGCTCCCAAGCCTATCCCAAGTCGGGACCCTTTCTACATGGAATAGTGCAAGCGAGCTATAACTTGAAGCTGTTTGAGCACCTGTGGATAGATTTGTCTACATCGTTTTTCTATCCAGCGTAGCACCTTGCGTTCCCGCTAAGAACCACAAGATGTGCAAATCTGCAAACTCAAGATGGTTGCGCGTCCACAGTGTATACAGGAGGCCGGAGGCATAACTTTGTACTTGCTTGCTCGCCACCGGTGCTGCTTAAAGTATTCAAATTTGCAAGCCTTTCCACATAGCTCATGTGACCCCTATCTAGGCAATGCACAAGTGTTGATAGCACCAAGGGGAGGTTTCTGTAATCCATATGCCATTGCGTATACCATATCATTAGTCTAAATGGTTGTCGAATATGGTCACAGAAGAGCGAACTTTGACCCGTGCATTGGCTCATATGGTGATTCCCGTGGTACAGAGGCTAGCTGCGGTTCAAAAACGAGGCTGGGGCCAAGGCACTTCCATATAGGCCACAAATGTATGAACAAAAGTACGCTCTCAAAGAAGGTTTTTCATGAAAAAAGGCTTCTTTGACCCTCAACCCCCGGGGTAGCCTATGCCAAAAAACGACAGTTCACTCATTTCTGCTACACCAACACTCATGTGCTATATTGAGCCAAGAAAATTTAATAGATATGATATGATTAAGCAGCCTGATAAATGAAAATGGAGATGGGAAAAGATAAAAATGGAAACGATCATCCCAGGCAATTCACACACCAGCCAATTGACTGGACCAGACAATACCAGCCACTTGTCTAGGTGATATCTGGGCCGAAATGGTGTGCTGCAAATAGATCCCTCGTCACAATGACCCCATTGTCCTCCCACATGAGTCGCAACCCATGACCAGCAGGTTGCCCCATATAAGTCGCCATATTACGACATGCAGAAGGATACAGTGGGCATATTCTCATCCCGGACCCACAGGGGGGCGCAATCTTGGACCACAAGAGCTAACTTGTGCTCAGGTGTGGGGACTGGAAATCCCTCCTCTACACTGACATGACTCTCCGCTTCTAGATATATTGCCCAAGGAAGTGTAAAAGGATACTGCTAATGTTGAGGACGTCAGACTACCCAAAACCACACAGCAATATTAACAAGAAGGTCATTGGTAAGACAATGAACGAGTGCGCAGGGTATCCCATCACCAAGAATGTAGAAGCAGATTCACCATAAAAGCAATTCAATGAGATTCTCCTGAAGCAGAACTCCTCGACTACCATACATGTACGCACGCTACACCCCTCTGGACACTAAACGATGGACACCAACACACGACGACATTACTACACTGGCCTACGGTTACAGCTGTTCGAAAGCTAAATGAGTACACCAACCCAGTAGAAATGGCGGGAGATGAAGATGGAACGAGCGGGTAAAACTGTGGGAATGGCGGAATGCAACAGCAGCGGGTAAGCAAACCCAGTAGAAATGGCGGAAGATGGAACCTAGTAACTGTCATTGAACGAGCAGGTAAACAAACCCAGTAGAATGGCGGAAGATGTAACTGTCATTGAACGAGCGGGTAAACAAACCCAGTTAGAATGGCGGGAGATGCAACTGTCATTGAACGAGCAGGTAAACATACCCAGTAGGAATGGCGGAAGATGTAACCCAGTAACTGTCATTGAACGAGTGGGTAAACAAACCCAGTAGGAATGGCGGAAGATGTAACTGTCATTGGACGAGCGGGTAAACAAACCAAACAGAATGAATGGCGGGAGATGCAACTGTCATACGGAACGAGCAGGTGCACACACCCAGTGATCTTGGTGGAAGATGTAACACGTTATGCTACAATGTGCTGTTTCATAACCTTATGGCATTGTGGTCTCAGCCAACGCTAAGTCTCGTATTATTTTTTAAAGCTAAAACACTATGCTGTAGCGTATAATTCGATAACGCTATGATGCAGTGCGTGATCTGGTTACGTTATGCTGCAGTGTGCTGTCTGAAAACGCTATGCACCTGTGTGCTATCTGATAACAATATGCTCTATAGTGAGTGGTAAGAACACCGATATTGTGGTCGAGACTAATTGTTAATTATCTATTAACGATAACAAATTGCGTTTGCTTGTCTTGTTTTTTGGGGGCTATGTGGAAATGACAAATATTTTGATAGCATATGTCATATGTATCCGCGTCTAGAAAATGTTAATACTTTCACAATCGGACGATAATAAGTAAATTAATTGCGAAATCAAAAAAGGTCAGAGATTTTGGCTACCAGAAATTTACGACCTGGTACTACTTTTTTTAGCAATGCATTATTTACAATTAAATATATATAGAAAAAGTTTACAATTACATTATAACTTGTGTCACTTTTGGAAAAAATCTGATGCTTCGGCAACCGCAAATGGCGGCATCAACACCCAAACAATTTTAAGATACAACTAATCACGTCCCTGACATCCTTCGACAAAAGTTTTGTTGCCACGGGACGGTTATTAATGGTTTTATAGGCGATGGAAATTCTTGGGTTAATTTTCTTAAAATTTGGACTGATACCACGAGTTATCGCCCTTAAGCGCAAAGGTAAATTATAGATAATTACAACATGATATAAAAAGAGGAAAGTTGGCAAGTTAATTGAGCTACGCAATGGTGTATATTATGTGAAGATCGAACAATAATACCCGGACATATTGGGAATTTTAGATTTTTCACATTTTTGAGTTCTGCACAACATTGATGCCAACCGTTAAAAAATCAATTTCGAAATTTAAACAAAATATGCGACCTGAAACGCGTTCCATAATAAAAGTTAACAAACATTCATTAAGAAGATAGCCAACATTAAAGAAAAATGTGATGATTTTATAACTGATCAAATTTATTGAAGAAATTATGCTGTCCATGATAGATTGACATTGATTTGGGTGACTCAAGGAAAAGCTTTGTTTATTAAATATTACTGTGGCGTCCATACTTGACCGTGTGCTGGTGAATCGAGCAAAGAGAAGCGGCGACCCTTGTATAGCACGATATGTATGCTGCTGTTAGGAAACCGTCGAAACGCCAGTCGAAGTGACACCCAATGTACTTAAAGATTACTTTGTGAGAAAACTATCGGTGATAAAGAACAGAAGATATTGAGTTATGTATTAATTCCATTTGACCCAATTTTTATGACCATATGTAGAATATTATCGATATTATAGACCGATGGGGGATGGTGGTCGATATGGGTCGAGGGTCTATGTGGGGTGGTGGTCGATGTGGGGTGATAGTCGATATGGGGTGGTGGTTGATGTTTGGTCTGCGGTCGATGTGGCGTGGTGGTCGATGGGGGCAGTGGCCGATGTGGAATGGTGGTCGGTATTGGGTGATGGTCGATGGTCGATATGGAATGTAGGTCGATGTAGGGTGATGGTCGATGTGGGATGTAGGTCGATGTGGGGTGGTGATGGTCGATGTGGAGTGATGGTCAATGAGTGGTGGTGGTGGATGTTTGGACGGTGGTTGATTTGGGGTGGTGGCCGACTTGGGTTGATATTCGATGTGGGGTAGCCGCGCAATTCCAACATATTGAAATAGTTCAACAAATATGTGAGAATTTCATCGATACATTATGTTTTATGTAGGTCAGCAGTTTATGAAAGTAAAACATAAAGTAATGTGTGGATCTCTCGAGTTAATCACACTTTAGCATATAATAACAAGCTTACGCAAATGTTCACATACCTGGATAGAGTGAAGCAACTTTTCTTCTGCTCTGTCAGCAGACGAAGTATTAGGAACGTTTTTCTGAACCAGAATACCAACCGAGGAGAAAGTATGATTCAAAAGAGAACGTGTTCAAGAATGACAGGTAAAACGACCTGGTTTAATATGGTTACCTTCGTATCTGAACGCAGATACCAAGTCCATACATGTGCACCCTAACCCTATAAATACGACGCTTGACTGAACTCACATTTTTATGCGCTGTCATGGGTGTTGCTGGCTAAATATATTGTGGTCTGTTACGTAGGCAATGAAACGTCGCCGCTGAAAGCGCCCGCACTGTATAGGCGAAGAGCCTCCCATAGCACAACATAATTTGGTGGAGCTCGTGATTTTAAACCGAAAGCCGAACCAATACTGGCCATTGTTATATTCACACCTGCAGCATTATTATATCAACTCTAACCCATTTTCTTCGTACATCACCGTAGACGCGCGCCCAAGCGATTTGCTTGCGCTGCACGGTAGCCATGTTGGACAATAACTCTTAAAATTTTGTTGGCTATGTGCTTCATTGCAGAAACCTGCAGCTGTATATGTCCCTAGCCACGCGCCTATAAAATATTCACAAAACCAACATGAGCACATGGATGAAGCTATACACCTTACTGAATACCGAGCTTGATAAGTAGACCAGCAGTACCTGTATGTGCCGATGAAAAACGCTATCTTGGGTAAGCCTCTGAGGACAAATAACGGCGCCTCAGTGCAGCCCAACCTTTCACAACCCCACATATTCTACGATGACCTGGCCGCAATCCAGGCCAGGTAAGTTAAGGTTAGGTAAGTATAGGGTTTAAAGGCACACCAACACTTATGTGTTTTATGGTGCCAAGAACATTAATAGATAAGATTAAGCAGCCGGATGAAAGAAAAAGGAGATGGGAAAAGATAAATATGGAAACGATTATCCCTGGGCAATTCACCACCAGCCGATTGACTGGACCAGACAATTTCAGTCACTCGTCTAGGTGAAATCTGGGCCAAAATGGTGTGTTGCAGATAGAGCCCTGACCTCTCCATTCAACCACAATGATCCCATTGTCCTCCCACATGAGTCGCAACCCATGACCAGCAGGTTGTCCGATATAAGTCATATTACGACATGCAGAAGGCTACAGTGGGCCTAACTTGTGCTCAGGTATGGGGACTGGAAATCCCTCTACATTGACATGAATCTCCTCTTCTAGATATATTGCCCAAGGAAGTGTACAGGGATACTGCTAATGTTGAGGACGTCAGACTACCCAAAGCCACACAGCAATATTAACAAGAAGGTCATTGGTAAGACAATGAACGAGTGCGCAGGGTATCCCATCACCAAGAATGTAGATTATAAAGAGGGCAAAGGACTCTTAGAGGATTGTAGAGTAGAAGCAGATTCACCAAAAGCAATTCAATGAGATTCTCCTGAAGCAGAACTCCTCGACTACCATACATGTAAGCAGCTCACCCCTCTGGACACTAAACGATGGATAACACACGACGACATTACTACACTGGCCTACGGTCACAGCTGTTTGAAAGCTAAATGAGTACACCGTCTCGTATATATCTCGACCAGATATTCAGCAATGTATCCAGATGGGTAATCTTCTCTGGCTCCTTTTCTAGCTTCTTTTCTAACTTCTTCTTTGGTTTCTTGTCTCTGTGAATAACAGGCTTGCAAGGGAATGGCATTCAAATCCTTTGCTTGTCAAGCAAACCATCGATCCTCTTGTCAGGTAACAAGCCCCGGAATAAGACGGCATAAGAACACTGCTTTGTACCTGACATCATATCGGACATCTATTTGAGTCCCTTGTGTGGCTCGTAAATAGGCCACGTTGCCCTAGTAAATACGCTTGTAGTATGGATCCAACATAAATCCCAAAGTTGACTTGTGTTTAATTGTGCGTTTTTTGTATACCCCTGACTTATTTAATGTCTAATTGGACATTTTATATACCCCTGACTTGGTTAATCTCTAGTTGTCAGTGGTCTACGTATTAGAGCCATCGAGAGTGGTGGGCTGTCCCTAAGTTGGCGGGTCAGTATAATATGTCTCTGGGTCACTTCACTTTTTACATGAAAGGTCAGTTGTTGTCACAGACTCAAATCGCACATACTGCTTCTCAATTTCTTGGCATACTGGCACAAGAGTGAAACTAAAGCGTTCCACATGGCCCGGTCTTGATGGATATCCACACAACAACGCCCAACATAGACACCATGGTTGGCAAGCAGCACACAAACAAAATGGCCGAGTGGTGATTGGCATTGTGCCAACGTTGTTATGCATTTGAATGTGTAAGTGTTACAATATGTTGATATATGTGGCTGGGTGTCCGTGTGTCACAGACAATTCCTCGCCAAATCTTCGTAATTTTCCACCTAGGTGAGGCAATATCATCACATATGGATATTTTACCATACCAATATGGATATGACAAATTCACGGCTAGTCATAGTAAGTTAATCGTAAGAAGCAAAATGAGTCCAAATTGATAAAAAATTCATTACGATCCGATCATTATGGACAAAGCAACGACAGTTTACCTTCCGCTTTAAATTCGGACGCCCTTGTAACCGTAAGGGATGCGACTTCCTTCGTAGCCTTGTTCAGTTAATAACATTTACATAGACTTGCGATATAATTTACATGACGAATAGACTACTGATAAAAAATATTTGAAGTGTGCTACGATATTTTCACTGTCGTGCCTATTCTTGACCTGGGGCGCTTAAACAAATTGATCATCTTCCTTGCTTAGTGACCATTTCGGTTAGTTTCATGTTCATATTCAGACACATTGATTATTGGGGATTTCCATATTTTCCATGATACTGGTCCTGATTCGAAGACAAGATTTAAACAAAATCTAACGATTCTGTACATGGAACATTACATGTCAAAATATGAAAATCGCCATCGATTTTTACACTGGAAATCATATCGAGACCGAAGAAAATAACTTGGCGAAAGCAACTGTTGGTTAATATGCACCGATATGCAGAACATTTGCCAGCCGCTTCATGGTCCCCAATTCACACCACTCGCCCCGCCCCCAAACACCGAAAAAAAATAGAGCTTATGCGATTTTCCCTTGACTGAATGGCACAGCATCGGAAGAAGTACAACAAAGATTTGCCGTGAGGAGCTTTTGCGAAGATTACTTGTGTAAAACTTACCCTTAGTAAATCAGGTCGCTGCGATGGACGATTGTCTTTTGTATGCACCACAGCTTATATCTCCAAACCCTTTGGTATGATCTCGAATAGCGATCATATACGCCCACCCCCTCTTATCATGCATTTCATGATAGTGGTGAATGAATAAGTCCTATATTTGAACGCTGCTTTTGGTTCAACAACTTGCTGTGCTAAATGTGCCTATCACACGAAAAATCATGTCATTTTTTTCGCAAGATTACAGAAATATAACACAGTAGTATCTATTCTATCTATGTATCAGTCGTCAAAGTGCGCGCTTTCGGATAGAAATTCGACTTCAGAAATGAGTCCGGCATATCGAGACGACGAACTCATGAATAATCAATCGCTTCCGCATGACGTCAGCTCCGGCATTGTTTTTGTTGCGAGGTGCGATCTGCGCTACGATAAACGCAAAAAAGGGCTGGTGGTAATTTCGCTATTTCATCACTTCAGGAGAGCGACGAAGAGACATGGGATCATTTGCAGACCATCGTTGCGTCGGCAGAGCAAATTTTGCCTCACAGATTTGAACCAGAAATGAGCGATTCAGACGTCTCCGATGAAGAGAAAAAAGACACCAGCGATGTCACTGCTGCGTCTGGGTCTCCCCCTTTGTCTTGGGCTACAGAACAATGCTTGGTAAGCTATGTTGATCGTACTTGTGCACCAGTTCTTCGTTTATGTGTTCGCATGTAACGAATTTAATTCATAAATTTTACCAACAAAATATGTAACTACTTTTCCTAACAGTATACAACAGAGCTTTGCAGCAAATAATTCTCCATATCAGACAACAGACATGAGTTATCACAAAGTTTTATTCTGATTAAGTGGATGCAAGGGTTCATGTTGTCAAAGTTGTACCATGTAAGTGTAAATGCTCCTACACACGAATTGTAAACGAACTATAACTAATTTCGGACTAGCTGCTGTTAATAAATAGAGATGCACTTTGATACAAACAGGACTTATCTAAGGCTGATTACAATATTTTTAAAAATTGATGAAGATTGATTCTGAGCCAGAACATATATAGGAGAGCAAGTACCGCAGCTGTTTTCTTATAGGATTTTCAGTTAGCCCATAAATGAATGCATAATGTAAGGAAGTGAAGATTATGGTATTATATTATCATCGTGGTCAGTGTTCCATCAGAGTTTCTATGAATGTCGAGGCTGAAACATATTTGCCATACAATATGTCATCCTTTATTATATACATTAATATTCCCATCACTACATCATGTAACAGGTGTTTGTGTGGCTACTGTCAACCAATGGCAGAGGTGGAAGAATCTGTGTTCTGTGTGGAGATTCCTCAAGTCATGACCTCCCCAGAGAACAGCCCCATTCCCATTGGTTGCATAGCCCAGCATCCTGCTTTCAGACCAATCTGTTTGAACACTTGGGCCTTGCAATTGGCATATTTCTCCTAAAGACAACAACACGGGCACATGTCAGATAATGATGTAAAAATGTGCCGGTTTTTTCTATTATCTACACATAAATCTGTACGAAGGCTAGCGGTCATTATTTACTATTTCATTATACTTATTGAAACTGGTATGTCAAAAAATATTTGATCATGAATAAATCAACAATGTCACATGGTTATTTTACAGGCGTTACAGGTATACTGCATACAGACAAATTGTTCGCTGGTGCTGGGAGCATCTGGGACAAAAGATAAGAGTTCCGTTACCAGCCTGCGATGATACAACAATACGAGATAACTTCCCAACACCAGACTATCAAGGATTCCTCTACCCACCACTCACTTGTCTTGATACATGCGGAACCTACTCTGGTGTGCCTCAATGGCTTGTCGTCGATCTGGCCTCACCGCATCTGCACACATTGGAAGCGGTGCTTCTGTCTTGGGCAGAGTTGTCTCATAGAAAACCAGCACGAACTCAGCCATCAGGCACTCGACATACTCTGAAACATAACAGGAATCAAGTCACAGCTTGCACACCAGACTGTCGCTTATAACCTTATATCCCCTTGGTAAATGAATTTGTTGTTGTTTACATTTTATATATCAGTAAAAATATTCACCAGATGTTGCCTTTGTTGCTACGTTAGTGACAATATGCATCGCTTAAACTTGGGGTATCTTACCTTGAAGACTGAATCCCCAGCTTCTGTTGGCGCCTTTTCTCTTCACCCATTTTCATTGTAATAGAGGGCAGCAAGTCTCATTCTGTGATACAATGAACCAATTATACGTGACCAACATATATTTGGCATATCAGCACATGTAAACCTATTTAATGACTCGCAAATTTAATTCAGAATATAAACACCACCATGAAGGAGCACTGTAAAAAAGCAACAAATCATATCATAAGAATGGTATTTGCCTGGCAACCATACCCTCATAGGAGAAGACCAGCATCTTGGGGGCGGAGTGGTTGACAAAACTATGGAAGGCTTCAACCGATGATGTTTGCAAGTCGCCTGACAGTTTGCGAACGTCCTGGCAGAGTAGATGGTTCGTGACCAACTTCTCTAGCTTAAAAGATACATGACTGCCTGTTTGAACCAAGTTATGTATGTTATTTGGTATCTCTATCATTGCAGTATTTTGTAGAAAAATTTGACACAAGCATCTCGTAAAAATTGTAAAGGCATATAACTAGGCCATTTACTGAACGGTCTCTTTAACATACGGAGCTAGAGTAAGTGTCGTATGTTTAAACAAATAATTACTCTGGTAAATACGACGATGTTTCGTCTTTATTCCATTATAATAATCAACTTACTTTGCAGTGAGTAACAAACGAATGAGAAACACTGAGAATACTATTGAGCGGTATTTTATATTACTATGCTGAAGTGTGTTATTTGATAACACGATGCTGAAGTGTGGCATCTGATAACACTATGCTGAAGTGTGTTATCTGATAACACTATGCTGAAGTGATTTATCTGATAACACTATGCTGAAGTGTGTTATATGATAACACGATGCTGCAGTGTGGCATCTGATATCGCCTTACTGGGGTGTGTTATCTGATGACACAATGTTGAAGTTGCTATTTGACAACACTATGCTGTGGTGTGTTATCGGACCACATCATGCTGCGGTTTGTTAACCGATAACACTATACTGCAGTGTATTGTCTAATACCACTATGCTACAGTGTGTCATCTGTTCACATTATGCTGCAGTGTGTTATCTGATAACACTATGCTGCAGTGTATTATCTGATAACACTATGCTGAAGTGTGTTATATGATAACACTATGCTGCAGTGTGTTATATGATAACACTATGCTGCAGTGTGTTACATGATATCACCATGCTGAAGTGTGGTATTTGATAACACTATGCTACAGTGTGTTATCTGATAACACTATGCTGAAGTGATTTATCTGATAACACTATGCTGAAGTGTGTTATATGACAACACTTTGCTGCAGTGTGTTACATGATAACACTATATTGTAGTGTGTTATTAGACAACACTATGTGGCGGTCTGGCTCGGATTATGTTTTGTAGGTGTGTGCTGGATGATATTCCATATACGTTTTCCAATGTGTAGGTCACCCTGATACCATATGAATTGCAGATCTGTGCTGAGCGTAGAATGAGAATGAGTTGTAAAGTTTGAAGTATAGTGCTCATTGAGAGAATTATTATGTAATCAATGGTAACGTTTGACATTGTGTTGTATATGTTAGTCTTAGAGTTTTTAATCGAGCAATTAAATTTGTGTAAATGAGCGTTGTTTATAGTTCGGATTGCTTCCTGCTGGTGATAATCTTGTTCATGTCAGATTGATGGGTATTGATTCATAGGACGAGACTAAGATTGTAACACAAATGAATGACAAATGAATGGGTTTCGTGGTAGAAAACGCTTTGATTGTGTTGCGATGATGCTAATTGATGCTTTACATAATTATGCCAGTTGAGCTGTGAGTTAATAGTTGTGCCTAGAAATGATGAATTGGTTGTCTCAGGAATCGGTTTATCTGAAACTTAAAGTTTGAATGTCTGTTTGGTGTGTGATTTTCGTAAAATTAATGAACATGGATTTCAATGCTTTAAGAAAAAGACTAATGGCAAACAAGCTTAGGTTAGAATCGTTCATCAAGTCATCTTTCTAATCTGAAAAGAAATATCCTGATCGTTGACGTACGAGCATACAATAATGCCGTGTCATCGGCAATGAGTGTACGGGTGAAGATGGGAGATCGCAGATATACATCATGAAAAGAAGGCAGCCAAGCACAGAGCCTCTATATTTGATGGTATGCCTAAAGTAAGGGCGTTTCTTCCAGATTGTAAAATGAAAACACCAGACGAGATAACTGTGAACAATTGAAGGTATGGGTTTTTATTCCATAAAAATGAATCTTAGCCAAGAGAATTACGCGACCGAATGTTTCAAATGATTTCAAAAGATATAAAAGACGGCTCTACCTTGCTCGTTTTCGTCAAATATATTATTAGTGATGGGGATTAGTCCATTAGTGCATTATTGGTAAAGTATTTCACAAGAAAGCCATATTGGCTATTATGTAAGTATTGTTTATCTCTGAAAATGCGTCCAGACGCTAGTCAACAACAAAGTACAATTCGATGTATCTTACTTTCATCAGTAACATTGCATTACGCAGGATACAGTAGCCAACAGCCTCAATGATTTTGAGTAAACAATTTTGCCTGTTGAATTAGTAACTTTCAACGAAGTAAGCAACAACTGAAGATCCGTTCCGTTCTTCCTACCCCCACTCACGCCATCAATGAAAATAAACCAAATTTGACATTCACGTGTATTTATCAGAACCTATAGGAGCACAACTATCTCCGTTTTTCATTTGCTAGAAGCCACGGGATGGTGAGAATTGGAGCCCGCTTCTGATTCGGAACCCGCCACTAAAGTCCTTTTAAAGACACCATGTATTCAGCTTATTATCCCCGAAAATCTCCCACGCCATAGATTCGGTGCCATGGCAACGACCCTCTTTCTAGGGAGATTTCATATTTCGTATTTGGAACTTCGTTGATATGGAATTAAATTTATTTACAAAGACAATTGGACTGTTACAGTCATTTGACGATTCACAGTTATTTGTGTAAGTGAAACTGTTAGAACCTCCAAGAAAACTTCATTTTGCCCTTCCTTCGACCAGCCTCGCTTTAAAGTAGAATGGTGTAGTTCTTCACAAACTATCAGGTCGAATTGGACATGCTGTTGTTACCATATAAGCGAGGCAGCTTGGAGCGGATTCGAATAAGGAATGGTTGGCGAGATGATCATAGTGGGTGTGAGTAACCATATGAATAAAACAATTGTTCACGAGTTGTCCTGTTAAAGTGAATTTTCTTTAATTTCATATTAAGAACAACGGCGTTAGAATTCACATTTCATATTACTGAATTTAATTCAAGCAGACATCCAGCCCGCAAGTCAATGTATCCACTCCATAATAACACTGCAGAAATTTAAAGTGCCCCCGAAACATATTAGTTGAGCGTCAACACGCTGTAGACCCACAATAAGGATTGTTTGGCAATTAGCATTTCCTACTAATGTGTACAGTGACCAGTTACGTGCGACTGTTAAACTAGTGCATGCCGGTTTGATGGAATTATTTCTCACTGGCGTGGATGAGCTGTGATAATTGATGATTTTAAGACCTAGTAAGTGGCTTCATCGTCTCCAAAAGAAACAATGGATCATTGTGGTGTTGTGTCGATGTTCATGGATAACAATGCCGTTGCTCGGGGTGCTGTGGAATATGTATTATTGCAAATCGTGGCCAAATGATGAAGTTTTCTTTTCTCCTGTAAGATATCAATTGTAATCTAGATGGTATAAGTGTAAAATAACCGTTTTTGGCTGCTTGCCATCATTGAGATGGCGGGCTCAGTTCACCCACATACTAATCATCAGCCATGCATAGCCTTTAAGCTAACGACCTGTCAAGTAAGCCCGGAGGTAATTGCCACGGGTGAACACACCCAGGTGAACCCAGCAGGAATGGCGGAAGATATAACTGCCATTGAACGAGCGGGTAAACAAACCCAGTAGGAATGGCGGAAGAAGCAACTGTCATTAAACGAGCGGGTAAACAAACCCAGTACGAATGGTGAAAGATGTAACCCAGTAACTGTCATTGAACGAGCCGGTAAACAAACCCAGTAGGAATGGCTGAAGACGTAACTGCCATTGAACGAGCGGGAAAACAAACCCAGTAGGAATGGCGGAAGATGTAACTGCCATTGAACAAGCGGGTTAACAAACCCATGATGATGAGAGAACACACATTGAGATTGACACCCTGTGGTCTACACAGAGGCTCTCTCAACAACGGACTCTGCTTTTAAGTCATGAACTTGAATCGCTCGATTGTGCAGATAGCATACCTTCAGCTTACTTCAGAACAAATTTGTCTGCTCGGTGTCGCTTCAAGAAGCTTCCTTTCGCCATGGAAGTAAACGAGGGGACTTGAAACATACTGCTTGATAACGTTATGATGCAGTGAACGGTTAGTGGCGATACGCAATAGCTGCAGATAACACTGCCCTTAAGTGAGTGATCTTTGAGTGTTGGAAAGCGTAGTCTGACAACGTTATGCTACAATGTGCTTTTTCATAACGTTATACCATTGCGTTCTCAGCCAACGCTAAACCTCTTATTATTCTTGAAAGCTAAAACACTATGCTGCAGCGTATTATTCGATAACGCTATGATGCAGTGCGTCATCTGGTTACGCTATGCTGCAGTGTGCTGTCGGAAAACGCTATGCTCCTGTGTGCTATCTGATAACAATATGCTCTATAGCGAGTGGTAAGAACACCGATATTGTGGGCGAGATGGTTTATTCAAACTAATTGTACATTATCTATTAACGATACCAAATATAGTTTGTTTGTCTTGATTTTTTTTTTTTTTGGGGGGGGGGGGGACTATTGTAGAACACATTAGAATAGGTTCCCGGGTGGAAGATACGTAAAGGGGGAATCATAACGTCTTACTCTAAGCTTTTTGATGATTACACCCAAAGACAATTTGTAATGGCCGATGCAGATGTTTTAAACACGGCTGTCTTAGCCATTACAAAGCTTCTCATTGATGCGGTCTAATAGCTGAGACAGCCGGGTCCATTGCGGTATAAAAGCTTATATATGAACGCACCTGCTTGAGCTTTACCATGACTCAGTTGAATTGACGTGTATATAATTAGCGCATTTAAGAATGACCCTCGAACAAATTGATAGCTTTTCATATTATAATGAAACTTTTGTGTTAGGAAACCCATCCGATACAACAAGCTCAATGATGCTATTGTCAGCTCTGATGCCGTAGCTGCTCAATGTGGCGTGGTCGTTGTCCAAATGTTTGCCTCTGTAATAGAGTACTTGTTGGTGGGTTGGTATGTTGCATGAATCCTGGATCTCCTTCTTAATCGTACTAACGGTATCATCCTGTACACAACCGATGAAGACGTCTGTTCCTCCGTTCTTTACGATTACGTGGATGCCTGCAAGACCAAGGCCTGAAGCAAATTGAATTATACATCATGTTACTCTCTCAATGCGACTGCTGCATCACACTACAAACTCTCAACCAGTGCAACTAAGTCATCAACGAATACGAACATAGCTTCTCTAGCGGTCCATCATCGGACATTTCATCATCGATCATTTCTCTTTCCGCCATCAACGCTCCGTCGTCACCAGCTGAACACACACACACACAGGTAACTGATTACGCATCACCTGACAATATAATCATTGTATGATTTATCACCAGACAATGCGACTTAAACTGTGAATGTCAACACTCTTTATGGTCGTAGTGATGAAGACGAAACCTCAATTGAATGGTAACTGGAAAACGGATGTTTATTTCTGAATTTGGGGGTACGGATTCCCTCCGAATATGAATTACAAAACTGTAATATGGAGTAACTCTGGTGATGTCCAGAGGCTACTGCGGAGCAAGAATTCCAAACTGCTATGTACCGTACGGAGTTGGTCTTCCAACTAGGTCCGTACAACGGTGACTATATCGAATACTGAATGTCCTTACCTTCTGGGGACGGAGGTATTTGTATTTGTGTGTGGCGTCGTCGACAAGCGTGGAGGCACACTTACCTTAAACTTTAAATTGAAGATCAAACGGGCTGATGTTAAATGCAATGGGAATTGCCGGGTTTGGGATGTTTACTGCAAAGGGCTCTTCTTGCTACACCGGGACTATTTAATTTGAAAACTGACCGGTTCGGAACATTTACTTCAGATATCAAGGTTTGGTATTCAAGGGGCGGGAGGATAATGACTCAACATTGGTTGACGACGTGTATCCCGTTTAAAGCATAAAATATACTTGATAGGGACGGTAACACAATCACTGAATTATTTATCACCAGACAATGCAATCATTGAGTGATTTGTCACAAGCCAATGCAATGATTGGAAGAGTCAGCTTACAAACAAAGTGGTCGAGTGATGATTGGCATTGTGAGGCATTATAAATTCATTACGATCCGATCATTATGGACAAAGCATCGACATTAAATTCGGACACGCTTGTAACCGGAAGGGATGCGACTTCCTTCGTAGCTTTGGGTTCAGTTAACAGCATATACATAGACTTGCAATCTAATTTACACGACGAATAGACATACGGAGCTGAAGTAACTGTCGTATGTTTAAACAATATTTACAATGGTGTTTACGGCGATGTTTCGTCAATTATTCCATTATATAAACCAACTTACTATGCAGTAAGTGACAAACAAATGAGGAACACTGAGAATACTATCGAGCGGCATTTAATATCTCAATGCTGAAGAGTGCTTTTTGACAACACTATGCTGCTGTATGTTATTTGACAGCATTATGCTGCAGTGTGTTATCTGACAGCACTTTGCTTAAGTGTATTATCTGTTAACACTATGCTGCAGTGTGTTATTTGACAGCATTATGCTGCAATGTGTTATCTGACAGCACTTTGCTTAAGTGTATTATCTGTTAACACTATGCTGCAGTGTGTTATTTGACAGCATTATGCTGCAGTGTGTTATCTGACAGCACTTTGCTTAAGTGTATTATCTGTTAACACTATGCTGCTGTATGTTATTTGACAGCATTATGCTGCAGTGTGTTATCTGACAGCACTTTGCTTAAGTGTATTATCTGTTAACACTATGCTGCAGTGTGTTATTTGACAGCATTATGCAGCAGTGTGTTATCTGACAACACTTTGCTTAAGTGTATTATCTGTTAACACTATGCTGCAGTGTGTTATTTGACAGCATTATGCAGCAGTGTGTTATCTGACAGCACTTTGCTTAAGTGTATTATCTGTTAACACTATGCTGCAGTGTGTTATTAGACAGCACTTTGCTTAAGTGTATTATCTGATAACACTATGTTGTAGTGTGTTATTAGACTACACTATGTGGCGTCTGTTAATGATTTGTAGCTGTTTGCTGTCTGACAACCCTTGTGCAGCACATAACAACGCTCTGCTGCAGTTTATGATAATAATGATAGTGATACTACATGTAATCGGAGGGTGTGACCGATTTTATATTGACCGATACCCAATGACAAGTTTAACCCCAAGTTGATATACGTATCAAAGAAATCACAATCAATGAAATCAATATTTTAAAAACCGATAGTCATCTACATTGATAATCAAAAGATCGAAATTCCTCTCTTTCGTAACAATCGGACAAATGTCTTTAGTGTAGTGTGGGATTTAATTGAAAGGGGAATAATATTCCATGTACTTTTTCTTATGTGTAAGTCATCCTGATACCATATGAATTGGAATGGTAACGTTTCACATTGTGTTGTATATTTTAGCCTTTGACTTTTTAATCAAGCAATTAAATTTGTGCAAGTGCGTGTTGTAAGAAGCGTTGTTTATAGCTCGGATTGCTTCCTGCTGGTGATAATCCTGTTCATGTCAGATTGATGGATATTGATTTATAGGACGAGACCAAGACTGTAACACAAATGAATGATGAATGAATGGGTTTCGGGTGGTTTTGATTGTGTTGTGATGATGCCAATTGATGCTTTACATATTCATGACAATTGAGCTGTGAGTTAATTGTTATGCCTAGAAATGATATCGCGACCGGAAGTGACGTCATCGACATTCATGAAATCTAAGGATCCGACTTAAGCTGTCATATAGTACATATTACTCAATTTTATGACGGTTTTATAGGCGCTCAAAATATTCATGAAACTTATGTTGTCATTTGGACCGATACCACGATACCTGTGCCCCTCGAGGCCATCCCGCTCAATGCCCGCATGTTCTGGAGGAATACTCGTGGAAGAGATTCTAGCTCTCCATGAAGTTAAGTGCCTGATAGTTCTTAAAGTTTTGCTTTGAAATACCAAACTCAGCGGAAGCGATAAATTCATCAGCCCTGTGATTCCCTAAAAGCAGCAGGCTGTACTGCAGACTTATGCGATTGATGAGGCTTAACACAGGGCCTCACAACTTATCCAGGAGACGATTGAAAAGTGGACACCCTCGCACCAATATATGATATTAAGAAGGTTGAGTAGCACGACAGTTTTGCCGTGAGCATTTTTGGCTGGGACAAGGGAATGATCGTTCACTGGCTGTCTGCTTTCTGAAGATATTCCCAGAATCAATCAGATGCTAATTGAGAAGGCCGTCAAGTTCCAATACACCTGGGAGAATTATCTCAATCGGCTGATTACAAAAAAGCACAATCATCTCTGTGAGAAATGCTATAACTACTACATTACCAGAAAGTACCAAGGAAAAGCCCACAATTCGTGCAATCTAGAGCCGTGTCTGAGCCCCCAACCACCGCTATACCAATTGTGCTCCTCCTTCCACATCCTGCTGGGTTAGGATTACCACCTCCTGACGTAGGTCATCTTCATGGTTCGATGTAAGCCAGTGAGGACAAATAACGGCGCCTCAGTGCAGACCAGCCTAGGAGGAGGTTGGTGGGGGGGGGGGGGGGGTTGGTTGGCTCGAAGGTCATGAAAAAACTTCTGTGCTGGCGCCAACCGTCTTTCAGAGCGTTCATTTGTGGCCTACATGGAACCACGTGCCTTGGCCCAAGCTTCGTTTTGGGACCAAAGCTAGCCTCTGTACCACGGAAACCCCATATCAGCCAATGCAAGGGTCAAAGTCTTCACCTCTGTGACCATATTCGCATCCATTTAGACTAATGGGAACTCATATGGTATAGACAATGACTCATGCAGGGAGAGCCCCCCCCCCCCCTCACACACATACACACTTGTTCGAGAGACACTGCGCAAAATGACTCAGGCAGAGAGAGCAAAGGCCATACGCAAAGAATTGGAGGCAAAGACTTGGAAGCGTCCACCGTATGCCTTTTCAAAATCAGCCTTGGAAGAGCAGGAGGCGCAGTTAAAGGCCCTAGGCGATTCAGCCCACGCGCCCGTTCTAGAGACACTGAGCAAAATGACTCATACAGAGAGAGCAAAAGCCGTACGCAAAGAATTGGAGGCAAAGACAAGAAGCGTCCACTTTATGCCTTATCTAAGACAGCCATGGTAAAGCAGCAGGCGCAGTTGAAGGCCCTAGAGCTGCAAGAGGTGGTCCCAAAAGTCTGTAATGAGATACCCCCTCCTTGGACACACGCATACGAAACTGCCAAGGATGAGTTTGACCTAGATCACGTTTCAATGCTATTCACAACCAGGGGCATCAACGCTGGCTCCAACACCGGGCTCACCACAGAACGCGCAAAAGAAAGCTCCCATCAGGCAAACATCTACTATGAATGAAGTTTTTGCAGGAAGTCCGAGGGGGCGAGTGGGTGCTCAGAGATGAATATCTGCCCGTGCGGGATAAGAATAAGAAAATCGTCCTGCTGAGAAAAAAAACACGCCCAGGGGTCTTGGTAGGAATCAATCAGAAATACTACAGGCATACATATCCGGTGACGGCAGTCATCTACAGCACATATGTGGTGCGTAAGGCAGATGTCAGAAAGCTGACACCGATGAAAGAGAGCACCAATGTCAACTGTGTGGCCAAGTGAGTCCTGTTCGGGAAGCTCATACAGAGACAAAGCATAGAGTGCAAAAACGCCTGGTAACTGATGAAGCTGAGAAAGACTTTCCTAGTGCATGATATGTCCGCCAACGGAACTCTTGTTCGGTCCCGGTAAATGTCCAATTGGCTCAATATACTCATCTGATGGCCAGCATGCTAAGCTATGTGTGCATCAACCTGATATTCATGCTACAACGCTTCCAATCGGACGAAGTGGTGCGAGTGGCCATCGACTCGATCTACATCTACAAAGAAAGCTAGGCAAAGATCAGCGGCCGGGGCCGGGAGCCCAGCTATGCCAGCAACGCCCCCGGGGCCCTACCTTATCAGTGGCAAGATAAGGGCGATATACCCAAACAGGCAGCCTAATATGCTTGTTATTCTCCTAGTATAGAAATGCAGATGGCATCACAAGCTAAGCTGTCCCCTTCCATCTACGATCCCCTATCCACAAAGGAGGTCTCCTTGAGCATTGAACTTTTTTGGGGGGGGGGAAAACTTTGATGCTTCCGTGACCGGAAGTGACGTCATCGACATTCATGAAATCTACGGATCCGACTTAAGCTGTCATGGAGTACATGGAGCGCTCAAAATATTCATGAAACTTATGTTGTCATTTGGACCGATACCACGATTTTTCGACCTGCGGCGCTTGGGAAAACTGTTGATCGATGAGTAAGTGGAGAAAGTTTGCAATTAGAATGAACTACACAATGATGTAAATTATGTAACAATCCGAACATTATTAACAGAGTTATTCGAGATACTACTTTTTCACTTATTCGATGACCTTGACCTGAGTTTTAAGTCAAGGTCCAAACCAAGAGTCTCGGTTCTGCGCATTACTGACGCCTAATGATTGACGAAAAAATAATTTTAGAATTTCAAAATTTGCGACCTGTATCGTGGATAAAAAAAATGTTAACAAACATCCAAACAAGAGGCCCATTGGTAAATGGGAAAACATGGCGAGCTCTATCAGCAAGTTTTTATAATTTCAAAAACCGGCCATAATTGACCAAGTGACTATGAATTTATCGATGATCTAATATTTCCATCGATGACCTTGACCTTACAATCAAGGTCAAAATAACACCTCTGGGTTCTGAGCATCTTTGACATCTTCAATTTTAAAAAATAATTCGTAAAATATACTGAAAATTGCGTTCTGTATCGCGAGACAAAAAATAATTAACAAACATCGAATCAGAAGCTAACCAACGTTAGAGGAAATAGGCCCATGGGATATGGGGGAACTTGGCAAACTGTATCAGGAAGTTCGAAAAATTTCAGAATCGGCCTATTATTAAGCTTTTTTAGGATTTTAAATGTTTGGCAGCCACAATTCAAACAATTCAAACCATCGCATGTATAGTGATGATTTTATAAGCTATCAAATTTCTTGCCAATTTTAGATGTTTTCCGAACTTTCACCTGCGATTAATGAGAAAACTACGCGTAATTCGTGCTGATATGCTGTGTACCAAATGTTATTAGAAAAGTTACCTACGAATTCATGTAAAAAATTTCAAAATCGACCCAGTATTAACGGGGTGTTAATGCATTTTGGGGTGCGTTTTTGAACTTTCAGCTCAGTTTATGAGAAAACTATTGGAAATATACAATTAGATGAATAACTTCTTATTGTACAGCTTAATTACGTTGTTTTACTCGTAACCGGAAGTGACGTCATCGACTCTCATAAAAATTCTTACCTTTCGATAGCCACTGCCCCTAACAACATTCGACTCAATTTTTATGACCATCCATCGAATATTGTCGAAGTTATAAGCGATTAAAAATGTGGTAAAACACTACCACAACATTTCGAGTGGGGGCTACCGGGCGAAATATGCATATTTTATCATGACATTTGTAATGAAAAGTTGGCCAATAATCCAGGATACAAGGAACTATAAACATTATCAAAATCGCACCATAGGTAAAGATGATATCAACGTTTGAAAAATTTAAAAAAGTGACCTTGACCTTAATATGAGGATACGACCATGTTGTAATTTGGACCGATACCACTATTTTTCGACCTTAGACGCTTAGGAAAAGTGTTTGTTCGATGTCCATATATATAATTAGATTTATTTGATGACCATGACCTTAGTTTTGAGTCAAGGTCGAAACAAAACCTCTGGGTTCTGCGGATTATCTATGTCTAACGATTAAAGAATTTTTTTTTGGAACAGTGCGACCTGTATCGCGGGTCAAAAATTGTTTACATACACGCATACATACATACAAATTGCGAGTTCGTTAAAAAGACATGTATATGCATGCAGATAGAGATCCTGGATAAACACAGCCGCTCAGATATACACCGATTGGACGACATGCTGACACTCCATACCATCATTAACATGTGCGCAGTTTACAAATCAACCGCAATCAAGTTGGTGACAAACCAAACACTGCCAAAAGGTCAGGTTTTGTCCACCAGTCGGTCAGAGAATATATTTAATGCATAAATATGTGGTCCATGTAGGGTATTGATTTTGGCTATTTAATGTAACAGACCAGCAGTTATTCCTCCTTTTAATCTAGCTGATGTGCACCTAGAAGCCTGTTTCGATAAACGAGTGTCTTACAACGGTAAAGACCATAATAGATTTAGTCGATTTTACTTTCGTTTTCGACCAAGTGTAAATTCACTACTTACGATGAATGTAGACAGGTATTGCCCGAAACTCAAGCGATTAGTCCAGGAATAACCTTAGCAAAGCTACTGTTGTGTATAATTTAAACAGAAAACCATCTATTTTCTTATATGATGTACAACAACAACTCTTTTAGGTTTGACGAAAAGGAAGTGAGTTGACGGGTGTCGAAAAGGAAGTGAGTTCATACAGTAACAGTTGAAATTGTTTGAAAAGGGGCGCTCGCGCCAAGATTTCAAAGTTGGTTTACATGCTTCGACTGAAGACATGGTGTCATAAATATCCCAGAATTTGGGATTGATGTGTGTGTCATGCGCATGCGCAGGAGAATGGATTACAACGATTTTTGTCGAAAGATGCTAAATTTACATTGCAGTTAACTAACTGACATTTCTACAGCAGATATTTGAAGTGTGGGATCACTTAGCGTTCTGATAAAGGCTTCATTGCATTAATTAACATTTATGTTAATACATCTGTCGATTCCTTCCACAAAAGCCTTAACTATTGGCACCAATAAGTTGTTATGGTAGCATCTATAGAATGGTTTGGATTAGAATATGGTCAAAGTGGCACTTTATTATAAAATCTCTTAAAGGTTAATTGTATAAACATGAAACCTGACGACTATATAATTTTGTTTACTGGCAACGATCTGCAGTAAGCCACCCGAATACAGGCTACTAATTCTGGCGTTCCAAAGTGAGCATGAGTTCTTTTTCTATTTTAAAGATAACCTATGACAAGTGACCCCCCGCCCCCGCCAGCCTATATGCCAGTGGCTTTTCACTTGATACATATCCTGAATAAAGTGATTATAAAGAACATACTTATTAGGACAAATACCCTCATTAATTATGGTATATACACATTTGCACGGAAAATTTTCAGCATAAAACAAAAAGCGAATAGCATTGGGCGACAATACAGGTCATGTGCCTGGATTATGTGGACGTACTGAGACATCGTGGCTTTTGAAATCATGCAACAGCATCGGGATAGGGCTCTTTGGTGCTACATCATCACATTGATTGAAATAAAATATCATGGATGGTTGTATCACGGCATTGGTGCCTTCATCATGGCGATGATGGTTATATTACGATATTGGTGGTTATATTATGATATTAATGGACCACGGATGATGGAAATTATGCTACTGTTATGTACGTTTACGATATTGCCAACCTAGCATAATCCCAGAGCTAAAACAATATCCTGACCATTAGGTTAAAAATCCAAAACGTTTATATCCTTAGGGACAAACGCCTTACTCTGTGGAAGAACAATTAGCACAGCATGTTACAACGTTTTTATGATATTCCACCTTGGTACATATGTCGACTATGCTGAAAAACACCCTTATCATCAACAGCAATTCACTTGTAGCATAAACACATAGCCTTAAATTGTGATGACAGCCTATGCAATATTGACAACGTAAAGGCACGTAATGTATACTTACAGGACAATATTAAATAGACAAACCATTTCTCATTTCATACCATTGAGGAGATATGTAACTACTTTAAAAACAACATCACATATCGAGTATTGTTGCTGAATACATTATGGCGGGAAATATTGGGTTATGTCAAAGTTGAGTTACCTCTTCCTGGTCACATATTTAGCCAGTTATGTGCAGCCGTACAAGCGATTGTGAACTCGCGGGAATATGGACCCTGGACTTGGGACATTCCCTGCAGAATCAAAACAGCTTGAATACCTTAAAGTCATGAGTTTTTTAAATTTCAAAAAAGGGCCCAAAATTGACCTAGTTACTATGGATTTATCGATGATCTAACATTTCCTTCGATGACCTTGACCTTATTTTACAATCAAGGTCAATTAAAAAGTTAAAAACACTTGGTGATAGTTCAAGGGTTTCGACAGGATCCTTGCATTCGGGTGAAACATTGATAAGTGGACGTTTGCCCAATCTAAACAAACAACGAATATGGAGAGATGCCCATACACTGCATATTTCAAACGCATGGAATGTCTTAGCCTTACGTTAACAAACTTTTAACCACTGGGTAACACTATTTATGGAATCCGATAGTAACTTGATGCGAAGAAGTGATTACCACTGACAAGTTCTTCATGGTTATAAGGACCACCATGGGGGTTGCTCGAAGTCATTGCAGATAATGCTTCTACACACACTGCACAATTTGCAATAATAATCGTCTAAAGTTCGAGGGAACGAATTAATTATGAATCCGAAATATGTTATTTACATATAGAGTGCAAAATATGCAACGAATGCTACAGGAGATATCCCCATTCCAGGGCATTCAGTAGACGGTGTTTAATATTGGTAATTTGATGTGCATTGCTGCATTCAGTGTTGGAAGTATTTGATGAGCATTGGTACATTCAATGTTGGTAAATGGATGTACATTGCTGTATTCAATGTTGGTAATTTGATGTACATTGCTACAATCAAAGTCTTAATTTGATGTGTTTTGTTACATTCAATGTTGGTTATTTGATGTGCATTGCTGTATTCAATTCTGGTTATTTGCTGTACATTACTGCATTCAAAGTCGTAAAGTGATATGTTTTGTTACATTCAATGTTGGTAATTTGATGTACATTGCTACAATCAAAGTCTTAATTTGATGTGTTTTGTTACATTCAATGTTGGTTATTTGATGTGCATTGCTGTATTCAATTCTGGTTATTTGCTGTACATTGCTGCATTCAAAGTCGTAAAGTGATATGTTTTGTTACATTCAATGTTGGTAATTTGATGTACATTGCCCCGTTCAATGTTGGTATTTTGATGTGCATTGTAACATTCAATGTTAGTAATTATTTGAGCTTTGTTACGTTCAATGTTGGTGTATTGTATGTACTTCGCTGCATTCAATGTCGGTTATTTGATGTGCATTGCTGCATTCAATGCTACGTCCAATGTCGGTATTTTGATGTGCATTGCTACATTCATTGTTGGTTATTTGATGTGCTGTGATACATTCAATATCGGAAATTTGATGAAATTTGTTACTTTCAATTTTGGTAAGTTAATGTATATTTCTGCATTCAATGTTGGTAATATGATGCGGTTGTCATAAATGTGTATCTAAGTATGTATTGTGAGAATAACTGTTGAAAGATTGTGGTGTACAATGCAATATTTACATATTTAAATAAATTAATGTGGTTTTTGACTGATTTGTTATTTTTAATGCCATCCCACGCTGAATATGCATAGTTGCACTCACACCTGGACACCTGACAATTCTTTTGATCCGATATCAATGACAACGTTTCCGGGTCTCAACGAAGTTACCATGACCATGTCCACCTTGTTACGAAGACTTGGTAAAGCTAGACCCGAAATTCTATGAAAGAAAAACGGCCTGGCCACCGTTTACTCATTTTTGGGGACTTGGTCTCCACCATGTGTCGTATCGTGAAGCGTGGTGTGGAGCTGCACAAGATACGCACTTGATGTAATGGAGGAATGACTTGAACTCCAGGCGTAGGGTTTAGAAGAATCTTTAACTTTATTGAACTTTGAATGTTAGATGGAATATAGTGAGCAACTTTTCCCGAAAGAATTAAGTTCAAACTTTCTCATATGTACAGGAGTTTTCGTTTTATAATACCAAGGAGTTTAACATTACATGTAACTCTTTGCTCGGTCGCAGTTTCTTGGCACGCGAACCCTAACTGCCTGAATGCGGCATTTCGACCCACAGGCACACACATAAATATACACACATATAAATACACACACACCTGCACATACATATACATACATACATGCACAAACACACACATATACATACATACACAATACACACTCGCACATGCATGCGCACACGCAGATATACACACATATACACACCCTTACACCCAAGCATACATACATACATACATACATACATACATACATACATACATACATACATACATACATACATACATACATACATACATACATACATACATACAGACACATACATACATACAGACAGACATACAGACATACATACAGACATACATACATACATACATACATACATACATACATACATACATACATACAGACATACATACATACATACATACATACATACATACATACATACATACATACATACATACATACATACATACATACATACATACATACATACATACATACATACATACATACATACATACATACATACATACATACATACACACGCATATACAAAGGAAGGGTGTTGATGAGAAAAGGGGGTGTTGTGTAGTGATGCTGTAGGCGACCCATCAGCCGGTGAGCAGGTAAGACCTTTTCGTATCTGGGCGTCATTCCAAATATCACCGAGTAACTTACTGACGACGCTTAAGTTGACATTGATTGTAAAGTCACGGATAGATGAATAAATAATTGATATATTAATGGCTTGTTGATGTGCTACAACAGTAGTTTTTAATACTAAGTGTCAAACCTTTGCTGGGGCATCGAGGGCACCTAGCGTCGCCAAAATATAATGTAAGCCCCGGGTTGAGGTCAACGACGAACGACGACTGAAATGTTTAAGTTAAAAGCAATAATTGCAAGGTTGTATGAGGCAGTACAATTCGAACATTCCTTCTCGGTGTAATGTTTCGCCGGATGTTCTGTTTGTTCTTCGTGATGATTACATTAATCACCAAACCAATTTAATTGACAATAAACATGGCAGATTATTGTCTATCGACACTGTCATGCAGAGTGGAAACCAAGCACATGCGTTTGTCGATATGAGGGTCCACTGCAAGCAAGCTTCTGTGAAGGTGCACAGTGAGCTAGTTTTGCTCTGCTATAGTTAACTCGCTGTAAATCGTTAATCGGGTTTAGTAGTGCACCTATGTAGTCTTATTATTCCTCCATTTAGTCTCAGTATTCCTCCAATAATTATTTACCGCTATCCCCCACGAATTCTCAATCATTCCCATCACCCTCCACATATTTTAAGTCCATCTCACCTTATTGTCAATCGCTCCTGATAAATCGGTCCACTACACAGTAATACGCTAGACCGACGACGCTGAGTTCAGCGTTGTTTGTACATTCTTGGATGAAAAGGTAATATATAAATGTTTTATTATATTTAAGTCAAACGTAGAAGCAGTTTAAAAAACTGTTGTTCTCGTAGAGCGCGACCACCAATCGTCGCCGATATATCTTAATACACATCTCACAACGGCCGCAAAGTGACGTTAGTTGACATATTGACAGTGGTGTCAGTGGTAATTCATGTTTTGTGCACCAGTCCGTTACTGTTACGCCTTCAGTAGCGGGACATGGACGCCACATTCGCACAGAGACTTCTACGGGTGAACGCCTCGCTGTGTATTTGGTTATTTGTTTAGTGTTTCCTTTTCTTCCCACAGCACGTGCATATCGGTTAACCGAAAGGGACTGCCAAGTGGAGCGCCATCTTGGGAGACCTGGATCAAACAGCAGCGACAACGCGACGGCTTTATTAAAAACTTCAGGCCAAATATCATCTTGTTACGAATAACCATCATATTGGCCACTTTTCGTGACGTCACGTGTAGTCACTTGTAGCTTAACCAACAGTTTTCACTGAAATCAAAAGCTAAACATGAAAAAAAAAATCACATGGTGGTGGGTCACGTGACGGCCGATAACGCGGTGGTTGGTCATTCAGAGTAGAATGGGCTATCCTCATTTGAAATATAACTGGGATACTACGCTTTGAAAACGACGAATATTATGATAAAATATGCTCATAATAAAGATTTGATAATGTTTTTAGCTTTCAGAAAATGTTAAGTTTATTACGATCGGACAATAATTGGCGTATCAATAACAAATTTCAAATAGTTTATAAATTTATATTCATAAAAAGTTTGCAATTTAATTATAAACTTCCAGAATATGTAAACTTTTTTAAAATCGAAATGTTATACACGGAGATATTAGTAACTAATCTTGTAACTCTTTGTTATATACCGGAAGTGACGTCATCGACATCCATGAAATCTCATGACGCGACTGAGGCTGTCACATAAAACATTTGACCCTAATTTTTTTCCCATCGAACTTGAATTGACTATTTTATAAGCGGTGGAAATTTTTATAAAATTTTTTTTAATATTTGGAATTGGGCACTTGGGAAAACTAAAGATTTATTACAACTACATATATTTAGCAAAAATTGCTTTGGATATGCTTTGGATTATATAGAACATTATTCGAAATATCATATCGTTTTATAATAAACTATAAACATTATAAGCCTGCTAATGCAAGGACAATGGTTGAGGGTTTTGCTATATTTTAAGATGCTAGCAATGCGCAGTTAACTGATTCAATACCAACAGTTCGATCCCAGATAGCACAACGCTGATGGGCCACCGGTGGGCCGTCGGCGGCTGATGGTCCACCGGTGGCGTGACCAGCTGATAGTCGTCGGCCCTACGGGAGCAAGCTCATAGTGGCAAGCCGACGGGTCGACAGTGGCCCACCGATAACTCATCAAGTATTTAAAAATGCCTCAAACTAATATACAAAGAAGAACAGCAGCACCATATTTCAATCAGCTTATTAAGAAAACTAAATTTCTTCCTCAGAAGACAAATCGTTATAATCAATAAGTGCGGCGAGCCTTGTCATCTGTAGCTCTTCATTCAGGGTTTTTTTTCTGAAATCAAGTAGGCATGAAGATTTTTATTAACAATAATTATATTTATATACAATTTTTTCACTGAAAGATTATAATTAAATTACCAATCACACAGGAAAATAGCAGCATGTGGCTGGTGAATGATTTGGATGCCTAGGGCAACATATTAATCATATTACTTCATAAAAGAAATTAATTGACATGTGAGGAATTCTTTTCATAAACAACATGATATCACTTGCCGTCTTTCTGTTGGAACCGCATCTTTTGCCCGCCATCCCTGTCACCTGCATCCTTAAACTACATCCAAATGTCAGCCTCCATCTGGGGTTCCGTGAGGAGGTTCATTTTCCCAGCTTCTGTAAAAATAAATCCCTACAAAATATAAGATGTGGTATAAATTTACTACCTAGAATAACAGCAGTGAGTTCCAGCTTGCCCAGAATCAGCTTGGGGGCCTACCGGACCAGTTAAACCGCCTGGCCAGGTTTGCTATGAATAGAGAACACATCATTCTGTGGATCACCTCTTTGGCGGAATATCCACCCAGGGTTGAGAGAAAACTAACCAACAAATGTGAAAATTCAAAAGTAAATATATGACGTAAATCGATATCAACACACCATGTATGCTACATATTCTGTTTATGTAATGCTGTATGTAATGGAAATTATGTTTAAATGTGAAATGCTAAACTATAATAGTTGCAAACAGAAGCTTCTTCTAGTCTGTGTAAACATATATATTATACAAATTTACCTTTCGAAGGAGTCCACAGACATATTTATGCCAGCATCTACTGTACTGTGCAGAGCAGGCATGCTCACTCTGGCAAGACAACAACAATGCCCCAGCTAACCAATGCTACATAGATATATATTGCAACTAGTATAATTATTGGCATTAATATTATTGTTTTTAAAACATATCCATCATTTATATGCAATCAAGTTTACCTGGAAGGTGTACCAGCTGATTTTCTGCTTGTTGTGTGTCTGCAAGAATAAATGCAAACAGAATAAATGCAAAGGCACATAATTTTATATCAACAATTCAACACAACAATAGAAACCATCATAGAAATGTGTTACTAGCAAATATGATGACACATCAGTTACCGAGTAAAAAAAATTACATGTGGAATCATTTTGTTTCGGTCAAGGCTGCTTGGGAAGGTTTGGTGTGCTGAGCACAACCCAAGAGAATTGTGGATCGCCCACAATATATATCTGTAGAAACATTTATCAAAGGCATGTTAATCTAACTTTTTTTAGTAACTTGATATCCCTTTTCTAATGTTAAACAAAGCAAATCAATCCATATTTAATGTTACCATGGAAGAAGAGGTAACTTATAGGGACTTCTAATTGAGCCAACACCTTCTTTTTCTGTGAGGCCTTGACACTGTCTCCCTCCAAATCACTGTTGAAAATATCATTAAGGTACTATTTACTGCATGTGGGTTTGATTTCACATGTTGAACACAAAAAAAAACCTGTGGTACAGGTGAGATACCTACATGTCAAACTGCAGTTTCTGGGCTGGCTCTGCTTCTTCCTCGTCATTCTTGGAAGAATGCGACCTGTATTACGGAAATATTTCACTTTTAATAACATATTTTTGTGTTATTTGGAATGTCAGAGGCAATAAGTTCCAAATATGTGTACCATTATAATGTCAATATTTACCCTGTACAATATTTGTGTGACCAAAAATGACCAGAGGGTAGTAATCGCCTGATATTCATGAAACTCACATTTTTCTGACTCGGTGGTGAGATGTCCCATTGTAATTGAATGCGCTTAAATCCAACTCGGGTCAATTTCATGAAAAAAACCCAACCAAATACAAAGAAATGCGATGAATACTAGATGTTTTCATATCCCATGTATTATCTTTATACGTATTTAAAATGGATAAAAGTACCTGCAACTCACCTAACACAGTAGAAGTGATGAATACTGAGCGATTTTTACAAATTTCCAAATAACCGCCAACATTCAGCGACTGAACTAAGGTTAAGGTCGTTACTAATTTGCAAAGATGCAGCTAGATGACGCGATGGCAGACATCCAGACGAAGACGAGCCACCGTTGGGCCGCCGGTCAGCTGGGAACTGCCGACGGTAGCCACCAGTGGGCCGCTGGCGTTGTGTTATCTGGGATGTTTCGCTCTTATTGGATGTAAACTTTTGTACCTACTTCACTGGCCTTAAATAAAAACCTGTTTTGTTGCAGACTTTGACATAAATAAAAGATGTTTTTGTTTATAACATGCAATAATGCTTTTTGCTTATCCAGGAGTGTTCCGGTTTGAGATCTGGCAATATGGCCGCTGGTTGGAGGTGTGTATCGATGACAGACTGCCCTGTAACAACGGTAAGCTTATGTACATGCACTCAGATGAAAGGAACGAGTTCTGGAGCGCACTGCTGGAAAAAGCGTATGCTAAGTGAGTAGATTATTTGGCGCACAATTTCATTTTAGGGTCGTGAATGCTGATAAATAGTTCATATTTTATTTTGTTTGTAGTTTATGAATCCAGTTATAATAGTGTTAATGGATGCAAGAATTGGTGGATGATTTTGTGCATGTGTTAATTGCTTTAGGTTATTGGTAGAGCAAGTAATTCATGTTTTTATTGATGTGGGTTTAGATGGAAGACATTATCCTTGCGTTTGTTCATATGAGAATTGTGTTGGAGAGTGGATATTGTAATCGTATATTGTATTTGTTTTCTATACTCCACATCATGTGAAGACTCAACAGTTGTTACGAGGCTCTCAACGGAGGTCTGACCTCGAAAGCCCTCACAGACTTTACAGGAGGCGTTGTGGAAAAGTTCAAACTGCGAGAAGAAGCCCCAGAGGACATTTTCAAAATCATGCATAAAGCTCAATGTCGTCGTTCACTCATGGGCTGCTCAATAGATGTGAGTACGGTAATTTACTCTGAGTTGATGTTAATGCTTATCATATGATTAAGTACAGTTTCGTAGTGCATCTTTATTGTTATCATTACTAAGGTCGAAGCAATGCTTTGTAAGGAGTAGTAGGTGTACATAGCCAGTCAGGCTCCGGCTCCGTTTTTTTACGTGATTTAGGTCCCCTATTCCGCTGACGTAGGCATCCCTTGAAGCCTCGTTTTTTTTAACGCTGGAGCGGCAATTTATCGGGGGATGGATTTTGGGCGGTGATATTTCGGCTTTTTTCCGCTGATGGTATCATTGTGCCCTTTCGTGATGAATTGATGTAGACACTTTCAATAACTCCAACTCATTTCAATGATCTTCTGTGATACTACACAGATCCCACTTACTGTGGGGCAGGTTGTCTATTTGTACCAATGCTGGCCATTAACATCAAAGACATAGCAAACATAATAAGATAAAAGATGGTTATGAAATATATTCTTTATTAGCATTCCAATCAACAGTGTAAAGTTTGCAATAAAATCAAAATGGCAAGTGGTCAGTTGGTAAAATCGACAACGTATTTAAGTATTCCAATACATAAAAATTAACATACAAAAGATCAATAGATCCAGAAGTATCAATTCTGTCTATGTATCAATTGTCAAAGTGTGCGCTTTCGGATCGAAATTCGACTTTAAAGATGAATCCGGCGTATTGAGATGACAAGCTCATGAATAATTCATTGCCTGCACATGACGTCAGCACCAGAATTGTTTTTGTTGCGAAGCGCGATCTGCACTCACACTCCAGCGCTGTGGCTCAGTCAAAACTTTTACCACTGCTACAAGTGGATTAGCAAATGTCAAGGTCACACAAATTCTGGGGCGCCGAACTACTTTAGCAGACAGCAACACATGGCCGCTGTTAGCTGAGTAAAAGCAGACACAAGACCAATGCATATACTGCTCACTCATCAAAAGTGAGCAGCTGAAAGAAGATATAATTCCACAAGTCTCCCTCTCCAGCAAGACTAAATTCACTTTTTCAGGCAATATAGATTCACTTTCTGCTTTAAAATATTAAATGACATTTAAAAAAAATGTAACTGATTTTTTTATTGTCACTTAAAACAATTTGGTGATCTGCCACATTTTCCAACTTGTTGCAGTGCTTATAGCATAGCGTATCCCATAATGCACTGCGGGGGAGTGTGGATCTGCACTACGATTAGCGCAAAATGGCTGTTGGTAATTTTGCTATTTCATCACTTCAGAAGAGCGGCGAAGAGACATGGTATGGCACAGATCATTGGCAGACCATCGTTGGCAGAGCAAATTTTGCCTTACAGATTCGAACCAGAAATGAGCGATTCAGACGTCTCCGATGAAGAGAAAAAAGACATTGGCGATGTAACTGCTGCGTCTGGGTCTCACGCAGGTCATCCTGCCCTAGCCCTACAAGACGTCGGCGTAGACGTCTTACCTTTTTTCGAAACAACGCAATGCGAATATTTTTAGATCGATTCAGACAACTACCAAGCACAAAACATACACAAGTGATGGAGTTATAGAATGCAATGATGTTTTACGGACGATTTTATCCCTTTTCGGCGGAGGATTTCATCCATGGTATTTTTTTTATAGTTCGATCAATTTGGGAAGCGGTAAAAAGTCAGAAACACAGCAACATGTTTGTTTACAGAATGACGAAGTCTAATGCTAAGCCCGGGGGGGGGGCACTTAAGTGTAAGGATATAGTATACATGTGCCGCACGAAGGGGGTGGTTTTTTCGACATCTCGACTTTTACGACGGGTTAGACAATCGCATAATACCTTGTACGATGGAGTATACTTTTTTTCTCATTCTCAACGAGTTCAACGGGTACGGGATTTCGAGGTCCCGCGGCACACTCCTATCCAAGTTAGGGTAAGTGCCCCCCACTTGGGATGCTAAGGCAATGCGGGAAATCGCGAGAATTAATAGTTTCCAAAATGGCAGACTTCGTATCGCGATTTGTTCGGAAACGAACTATCGATGGCATTCATTGGAGAATAGCGTCGAGTGGTGGTAAGTTTTTTGGAGCGAAAGGTCTATTTTTTGTAAAGGCTCTTGATATATGTTATTTTCTAGGTGCGAAATGTAGCCCTTCGCGAGATATAGTCCAAACTAAATATCGCCGACTGTGTTTGACTAACTGTTCGTAACGGTATAAATTCATGTTACCGTTACACCGGAGCTAATCCTGCCCAGGACATAGGGTGGCTACAGAACAATGCTTGGTAAACTATGTCTGATCGTACTTGTGCACCAGTTCATCGTATATGTGTTGGCATGTAACGAAGTTAATCCATAAATTTTACCAACAAAATATGTAACCTCTTTTCCTAACAGCATACAATAGAGCTTTGCAGCAAATAATTCTTCCATATCAGACAGCAAACTTGAGATATCACAAAGTTTTTATCAACTCAAGTGGTTGCAAGGGTTCATGTTTACAAAGGTGTACCATGTAGATGTAAATGCTCCTCCACACGAATTGCAAACAAACTAATTTCGGACTGCTGTTAACAAATATAGATCCTCTTTTATTGATGTACAAGGGTGACAATGGTTTTTATTATTTACACATAAATCTGTACGAAGGCTAGCAGTCATTATTTACGATTTAATTATACTTATTGATACTGGTATGACAAAAAATATTTGAGCATGGTTAAATCAACAATTTTACAGGCGTTACAGGTATACTGCATACAGGCAGTTTGTTCGCTGGTGCTGGGAACATCTTGGACAAAAGATAGAGTTCCGTTATCAGTCTGCGCTTTTACAACAATAGGAGATAACTTCCCAGCACCAGACTATCAAGGATTCCTCTACCCTCCACTCACTGATGGCCGTATCACAGCGGGTACGTCACCGATCACGTTTCAGTGTGTGTCACTGAGAATATGCAAGCACTGGTATGTGAATCTCGAGCAATGTTACGGGGTTACAAAATGGAAGTGAATGTTGGTGGCACACAAATTGTAAACAAACTACAACTAATTTCGGACTTAGGCTGATTACAATATTTTTAAAAGTTGATGTAGATTGATTCTGAGCCAGAACATATATAGGAGAGCAAGTACCACAGCTGTATTCTTATAGGATTTTTAGTTAGCCCATAAATGAATGTATAACTGGACTTAAGGAAGTGAAGATTATGGTATCATATTATCATTGTGGTCATTGTTACATCAGAGTATCTATGTTGAGGCTAAAAGATATTTGCCATACAATATATCATCCTTTATTACATACAATTAATATTCCCATCACTACATCATGTGACAGGTGTTTGTGTGGCTACTGTCAACCAATGGCAGAGGTGGAAGAATCTGTGTGCTGTGTGGAGATTCTTCGAGTCATGACCTCCATAGAGAACAGCCCCATTCCCATTGGTTGCATAACCCAGCATCCTGGTTTCAGACCAATCTGTTTGAACCCTTGGGCCTTGCAAGTGAAATATTTCTCCTACAGACAACAACACGTGCACATGTCAGATAATGATGTACAACGATGACGGTTTTTTCTATTATTTACACGTAAATCAGTACGAAGGCTAGCGGTCATTATTTACAATTTCATTAAACTTATTGAAACTGGTATGACAAAAAATATTTGAGCATGGATAAATCAACAATGTCACATGGTTATTATACAGGCGTTACAGGTGTTTTGGCGGCAACTACTGCAGCCCCCTCTGGTGTGTTATATTATCATATCTAACCACTGCTCCATCTAGTGGGGACTCTCTGCAATTGTCGTACTAGCTAATGGAATACTTTGCATCTAAATCTCCTTGTTTATCTCTTCATTGACTCTCTGAACCTAACAAATCAACAACAGGTATACTGCATACAGACAGTTTGTTCGCTGGTGCTGGGGACATCTTGAACAAAAGATAAGAGTTCCGTTACCAGCCTGCGCAGTTACAACAATACGAGATAACTTCCCAGCACCAGACTATCAAGGATTCCTCTACCCTCCACTCACATAGAACTTGTCTTGATACATGCGGAACCTACTCTGGTGTGCCTCAATGGCTTGTCCTGGATCTGGTCTCACCGCATCTGCACACATTGGAGGTGGTGCTTCTGTCTTGGGCAGGGTTGGCTCATAGCAAACCAGCAAGAACTCAGCCATCAGGCACTCGAAATACTCTGAAACATAACAGGAATCAATTCACAGCTTGCACACCATGCTGTCGCTTATAACTTATATCCCCATGGTAAATGAATTTGCTGTTGTTTACATTTTATATATCAGTAAAAATATTCACCAAATGTTCCCTTTGTTGCTAGTTTAGTGACAACATGACCCTGCTTAAACTTGGGGTATCTTAGCTTGAAGACTGGATTCCCAGCTTCTGTTGTCGCCTGTTCTCTTCCTCCATTTTCATTGTAATGGAGGGCAGCCAGTCTCAATCTGTGATACAATGAACCAATTATACGTGACCTATATATATTTGGCATATCAGCACATGTAAACAAATTTAGTGACTGTAAAAAGCAACAAATTATATCATAAGAATAGTACTTGCCTGGCAACCATACCCTCATAGAAGAAGACCAGCATCTTGAGGGCGAAGTGGTTGACCAAACTATGGAATGCTTCA
This sequence comes from Urechis unicinctus, assembly GCA_034190875.2. Classification (NCBI taxonomy): domain Eukaryota; kingdom Metazoa; phylum Annelida; class Polychaeta; order Xenopneusta; family Urechidae; genus Urechis; species Urechis unicinctus. The sequence goes on along the minus strand of CM067348.1, from coordinate 25,336,724 downwards.
ACCGATGATGTTTGCAAGTCGCCTGATAGTTTGCGAACATCCTGGCAAAGTAGATTGTTGTTGACCAACTTCTCAAGCTTAACAGCTACATGACTGCCTGTTACAACCAAGTTATGTAAGTAAATTTGGTAGCTCGATCATTGCAGTATTTTGTAGAAAAATATGACATAAGCATCTCATAAAACTTGTAAAGGCATATAACTAGGCTATTTACTAAATAATGAATAAAATATGATGCCCAGAAAGTCGAACCTGGTTCCAGCCATTTCTTCCTAGCAGCATTGCCTTCAAGCTGTGGATGTAAACCTGTGCTTCTCTCTCTTGATAAAGGCAGGTCTGCTTTTCTTGGGCTGGGGTGGGAGGGGTTCAATTGCCTCACCATCCTTTCTTGCTTGCTTGACAGCAGAGGCCTTCGAAAAAAGAGTAGGCACAGCATCTTGCTTCAAAACCCGCTTACACCGTGGTATCCAACCAAGCTCTTCTCTAAGTTTCGGTGCCTGCTCAAAACATTCCTCAGTGAAATGAAGCGAGCGCACAAACGAGTACTTGCCCGGGCCCGGCCATTTGTCTTGCGATCGTAGTACCTTGTCAGTCCATTGGTTTTTTTCCAAATCGTCCTTACCAGGAAACTTGAACAAGCTCACGCCGTCTCGACTGGTACGCGAGCAGCCCCCAACACAACAACGATAAACCATCGTGTTCAGTCGGTCAAAAGATGGCTGAAAACGATCAAAAATTCCCCAAAACGAGAGACGAACTCCAACAATGTAAACAACGGGGAACTCCCTGCGTCTCTGAGAACCGGCTTACTTTACTGACGTCACACGCCTGGTCTGACCTAGATAATGGCTGCCGCAGCGTTTTGTCGAGCGCGCTAATTTGAACTGACATGTTATCAAATTTTTGCCTTAACTGATCAGATGCGACGGTTATTGGACCGGTTTGAGTTTATTGATCACATTATGAATTGATTTTAGTGAAGTACCTATTACCGTGCGATAGACACTTTAAACTAAGGAACTTTCGCAATCAGATCTTCAGGTATATGATAGCTTTTTTCTCTAGCTGGTGAGACTCAAATTACCTTGAAAACAGCAAACATTCGTAAATTATCTGTGATGAATAAACAATTGTGCAAACTGTCGTACCTCGCCAGAAAGTAAGAGTTCGCGTTACAAAAGGAACACCTCGTACAAATGGACAGTTCGGTGAATGTTTTCGATGCTCTGCAGCTCCATCACCAGGACAAGGGTACAAAAACACACTGTACATAATCAAAACAGCCTTGATAGGAAAACCCAGCTGTGGCAAAAACTTCAATTCTCTCACTGTCATTATTAGGAAAGTCATGGTAAGTTTCAAGGCAACTGAATTCATTACGTTTCTACAAAAAGAATTCGCGATCTGGCTTCCTGCGCTCGACAGTTTCATGGTTTGCTTAAAGACTGTTGCTCCATTGGTGTTTTTTTTCGAATCCCTTGTTTCCCTTAACAGAAACCGTTGCCCTTGGACTCATGTCAAGACTGCTTTGCAACAAATACAAATATTTGTAGACAGAAGCGCCACCTCTATTTTGTGTCACTGTGTGTTGTTTAAAGAATCCAACGCTGAGTTGGCCTGTTCGATTTGATGAGCGTTTAAGGCAATGTCTTCATCTTCCGTCAACACTGGAATACACACCTAACAAAAACTGTCATTCATGTATGACGTTTATCAGTTAATTCTATAGCTCAGGTATAGAAATAAAATCATACTCACTGCTTTCCAATTCAATTTGTTCCACGGCTTGTAGCAAGTCTGTCTCGCTTGTCAATCTACCCTGCTGAACTCTTTAGAGAAAGGTTCGAGTTGTCATTTCGCAGCCATTGTGAATGATCAACTTAGACCACCATATGTTTACCGGTCTCCCGTCTTCATCACCACACTCGAGGTGTCCGACCATCACAAGCTGCCACCTGGCGACTACGTCGTCGTGCCGTCAACATTCTAAGCAGACCATGTGGGAAACTTCATTGTGCGAGTGTTCAGCGAGAAACAAGTCCAGTAATCAGCATTATCTACCGAAAGATACCAAGTTAGGGTTCTTGACATATTTACCCTATGCTTTATCAACAAACCCATAAGGTGGTGTATATCGCGCAGGGATGAGCCTGCTGAAGGCGTCAATCGTCACTCTAGATGTCAGAGGACGTTCTTGTTGGTTCCAAGCGTATTGTTCAAACATCGGCTCGCGACGATCGATTGTTAGATAACGAGCTTCTGAAGAATGTTCCTCTTCTTTCCATCGTAACGAGGAGGACGCGGCGAAAAAAGAGGAAGTAAAACAGTGCATTCAAAGACATGACCGGTGAAGATGGCGACATTGATGCTTATGAATTACAGGGCATTCTGAACGCACTTTATCAAGCTGGTAATCAACGTTTGGACTGTCAATATCATATAAAGGCTTATGTTTTGTTATTATTTTCCACACACGTTAACGTTTTATATTTTGGTACTATTTTGATTTGTGTGAAGATTTTGATATCGATGGCTTCAGCATCGACATGTGTAGAAGCATGGTGGCCATGAGAGATGCATCCTTTATGGCCGGTGTTCTTACCGGTGTACTGTAGAATTGGACGCTTCATAACATACGTTTACTTATTGGGGTTGACAATGAAATAAGGTCTAATGTCGCAATGCATCATTATGTTGATAAGTGCACGTACTATAACATATTTTGGTTCAATAAAAGTTTTTTATTGTTAATTAAGTGTTTATTGTTAATTAAATACTTCGGTCAACAAGCGAAGGAGTAAATATGCCGTTAATGGAAAGCCTTTGTCTAAGTATTAAACAACTTTTGCCGAAATGTCAGGAAAGCTGGGATTTTCTGATTTCAAAAACCTGTAGGCCGACCTCACGCTTTGCAAGGTACGCATTGCTTCATCATTTCGTCATCTTTGAGCTTAATTGTCCGTGTGTTTTGGCAGAACAAATTGAAATAAATAGCGTTAAAAAGGTAATGACCTTTCCCAATATGGATAATGCTTTAACCAATATGTTGCATTCGTCTGGGAATTAAAACGAATACCGTTGGCGGTTTGAGTCGATTGGGCGGTAGAACAAAACCTAAATATTAGGGCGTTTCCTTATAAATACATTAGAAATTCCCGATGTGATTTGATTTTTAGATTATTGAATCATTCTTATCGATATAAGCATATTTATGATTCTAAAAATGGGTTTTGTCAGAGCCACAATGGAGACATTGTATTCATGACAGAGAATAATCAGTAAAGTAGATTCACTTGTGTATATGGTAACTTGTTATTTACGATTAATGTAAATTATTTGATATAATTCGGCACAGTAGTTTGAGGTATAAAATATGTGTGTAAATCCCCATAATCCCATGTTTGAGTTAAGCTGTATCAATGGTGGATATCACCATCATTGCAGTTTGTATCTCTTTCAGTTGACTCTGCTGTCTATGTATTCGTGAAGTTATCTATCAACAGGATCACCGGAAATGTAGGCAGATTAATGAATGGCAGAATGCTGTCCAAGTCAATCATTTAGCTCATACTTATGTCATAGCCACAACTTAGTACTTGTTTTTAATTTTTTTCAGGGTTTTAGGTTTTTTTCCTTCTTAATAATTCAAATTTAAACACACAATAGCACCACACAACACAACACAGCTGTTAGTAAATAAGCGATTAGTTGGCTACTGAAACATAACAATAAATACATTGCATGGCGTTTTGTTGCGACCCATGGATCTTCGTGGCCCCGTGTGACTTCAGTAAGTGCAACATATCGTGTTTTATCCCAACGATTCAAACTCAAAGAACATTTTCCCCTGATGTTAACCAATCATGTTCGCTGCCAACATTCACTCTTGAAAACTCGTAAACTCGCACCATATTGGTAAAAGCTTTTCCCCATGATTGTGTATGCATGGTTGCTCTGGAGTTATTAGCGCTGTCATGTAGCTTTGATATAGTCCTTGTCGATGTATCATTTTTTTTCTAGGGGATGCTAAAAACCGACTATATGAATATGAGGTCAGTTCCAATGAATGTTTTATCACTTTGTATGCTTGGTATTTAGTGAAATTTGGTCAAATATTGCCAGAGGATTTGATTAGGCTTTTTAAAATTACTCCCGATCGTTAAACACGACTTTGGACATGAACGTTCATTATCGATTGCAAGTGTGAAAGCTTTCGACCTATAATGCTACTCTTCCTCACCATTTCAAGACGTCATGAAACCAGCTAACGCGTTTTCGACTATATATGGATTATCTTAAAGGATATAGTTATGTATATTGTGTATCATATGATTATTTCTTGTGAATTTTTGATAATCGGTTTGATTGACTATTGATTTCAATACATCCTATTCAGTTGGAAAATCAAATGATGCTATTTTACTTGAAATACAAAGTTATGTGAAATTTATTGATTCCTGAATGCTTGAAAACAAATTAAGTGAAATATAAATCATGGCTGAACATAATTAATGTTTTGATTTTGATAATACTATGCGTATTTGTTTCATTTTGTTCAGTTAGGCATGTATTCCTGAGTAATCCAAGGTCAACCTATTTGTGAACAGCACTCCTTGTACCAAATGCCATAGAATCAACCAATTGTTTGCATGGTATATAATACTGAAATGATATTGTGCTTATGATAATGATTTGGTGCTACTGAGTCAAATAATTGTCTTTAAGTGATTTAATTATGTACTTTGTCTTAATACGCAATTTAAATTTTCAATCATTTTTTTAAGAATTGGTCTATCGAGATACGTTTAACTTATAGACTTATGTATTTCTTCTCGTCATGAAATCTGCAAGGTGTTAGAAATAATGGCAGACACATGTTAAGCCAGCGTGTTAATAAATTATCACTGCGTAATACCACAACAAACACAAATCATATGTACCATGAATCCTTGCGGTTTTTGAAGGCCATCGTCATAATGGACGTCAGGATTTGCAAATCATCGTAATATGTGCTAGTTACCACAGCATTTCGACAGACCTGCTTGATATTCAGAAACTGGGTCTGTGCATTGTATGGCTTAAAATTGTCATTTTGGAAGCATTTCTTTCTTTTTTTCATATATTAGCTTGTACAATTCACTTATGTGTATATATTTTTTAAGAAAGCAATGTATTTTTGTCCATGGTGAATCGAGAACAATGCTTTTTGTTTCTCAGTTTTGTTTTATGTACCGATAGTTTTTATATGAAATCAAAAATCTTTTTTCAGACGTATCTAATTCAACCGGATGAAGGGTCATATAATTGTGTATTTTGTTTTGTTATTTTTTTAGCGTGTCAACCATAGTTGTCATCCCTACAAGAATAACTATTGCTTGAATGAATGGATTCAAAACATCAACATGACAACAGCTGACATTTTATTTACTGAATCACAAAATAATAAACTGGAGAACACCCAATAAATGACCAAATATAAAGCGGTAAAAATGGCCATTGAGACTTCATATTTGGCATTTCAAAGTGACGATTTTCATTGAAAAACTATAATTGTTATCCTTGCACAATCATACACTGATCCCTTGCCACTCTCATAGCAGAATTTACTGAAAAATTTATTGTTTTTCAAGTTAATTGAGAAAATAAGTGACAATATCCAATGAGATGGAATTCATCTGTTTGACAAAATACATAACACATAAGTAACAACAAGATAAGATGGACATAAATTTAAGCTCTGTTTATTCAGTCTATTTATTTATTTTGTTTTCTTTTCTGAGCTTAAAGAGCGGTGTAATTCCTCTACTTCTGCCTCAAACAAATCTCGACATAGATAACCGTTTTCATCAAAGAAGTTTGATACGCTCTTTGTGAATGATGCTGAGCCGGTGAAGGACATGCCATCATTGTAGCTAGCATGAAGACTGTATATGTCATCATATCTACACACACAAACACACCTTCCTCATAAACTTCGTCCTACGCGTCATCTCATCACAACAGAGGAAATATAAACAAATAGTTGTATTATCCCACATCTTCATGGTCAAATACAGCAACATCCTTTTCCATCTTGCAGATGACCATCTGCCCCTTCATCTCAAGGAAGGCCAGCAATTAGTTAAACAAAAGTCATTCATCTTAACAAACCCTGGACTATTGTGTGTACACGATCAAAGCATATTTGAATCATAAATACAACGGTAATCGTCAAAATTGTTGCATGGCAATAATTCCTAGCTCTTTGTAGCACTAAAAACAACAACAAAGGCCAATATGTCCATGTGGGTCGGTGTGGGGCGGGGGGTGGAGACGGTCTCCGGCAGTGTCAATGTTAATTACCACGAACTGGTGCAGGTTGTTACGGGACTAGGATAAGTATGCATCATCAAAACAAACAGCAATTTAGCATCTCTTTGATCAATTTCTGACCTCATTACTGTTTACTATTGTTACATTTCCCTTCAGTTGAACAATTGCAAAACTATTAATGCAATATACACATAATAATAATCAGATGAATCAAAGCCAATCGAGTCATGAAATGCCCCTCTTCTCTGGCATCTAATACATTTGAAGCCAGAGTAGGTGCGGTTTATGGTCAAGAGCCTGTGAAATGTATAAACTGATCTTATCAGCATACGTTGGAATCATTAAAATCCAGTCCAAGCAATTCCCACAGGCTAAGGCACTCACCTCTTCATCTGGGAGGCGATGTTCCATCTCTTGTCCGGATCGATGCCACTTTGATCTTTGTTGATGGCCACCAAGAAACAACCGCGCTCCTTGAATGTTGTGTAGAGTGTCAATACACCCATCATGAAGAAATATGTGGGGCATGGTTAAGAATCACAGTGCAATGTTGTGTTGTGAGCTTTTTATATCATCATAGGTCAACAGATTCCATGTGAATCAACGACTTTAACCAGTGCTTTGTTGTACAGTGATTGCCAACTTAATTGATACAGATAATATATATTGAATAATCTACTGTATTGACGATAAGATAAACACTAAAAGGATATGAGAGGACGCAGATGATGAGCACGGGGCGTGACTTGGGGAAGGGGTTGAGATAATCCCAGGCAAGTGCATACAGAGCGAAGCCAACAGAGACAGTACAGACGAGAAGACGGCCATCCATCAGCGAGTGGGACTCGGAGTAACCATACTTATCTATGAACACCTGTCAATAATAAAGAGTCATGTTCTGACAAGGAAAAAATATTAATACCATAAGTAATTCAATCTGCAAGCATGTGCTACATTTAAGCAATGCTCGTCACTTTCAACAACCCACTTGTGGACAACATTAGCTTCCCAACACCCACCCCCCACCCCACACATGGAAAGGAAATAGCATTGATACATATATGAAGATAGAGAGTAAAGATGCATGAAAATGTCAAGTCAATGAAGCACAAAAGAAATCAGATCAATAAGAGCGAAAAAAAAATAGTATGATACAGTATTGCTTATACATCAATATAATAAGCAATGAATGATAGAAGATATGAAAGACAAATACAGTGATTTAACATATGAATCCATAACAGCAATGGACAAATATACCATAAGACAAATGTGGCAAGGAACTGCTACAAAGTAATGAAATCAGTAAATGAATAGAGCAAAACAAACTAACCACAGTATTGACATTACTAATATAATCAATGTTATTATTTTCATGGTTTAAATGTACCACCTTTGTTTTATCCCCAGGTAAAAAACCTACTTGTTTGACAGCATCATCGAGCGCGTTTTTGACAGCAGCACCATCATATTTGTCCACCTTGAGGGGCTTATCATTAACAGACCACTGTGACACATCATAATGTTACATTTGATCATAATGGGTATTTTTACTCGGAAGAAATGAAGTTCAATGCCAGTCTGCCAAAATAGGACAGAGCAGTATATGTCATTGTACCAGACAGAAAGTATTCATAATGTGAAATGTTCCAATCATTGTATATGCACATACACTATATATCCAAACCCGCCACCACCCAAAACCTCAAAAGCAAGGAATATGCACCATGACGTACAAGTTTGGTTTTTGAGATCCTCATAAAACTTATATCAATACAAGATGTCAGCTCAAGCTAGATTCTTTAACCAACCTCATTAGTTGTTACTTAATCCCAGTATGACTTTTTACCATCACTTGCAATAATGTAGACCCATGACAGATTCAAAGGTATCAAAATAATCTTTTGATGATGAACTATATGCATTTTTATGGCAATCAATGTATGCGAAAATAGCTGAAAGCAAGTTATATCCACAAGAAAATCACCAAAGAGAAAACCCCAAGACATGACATGCTTTGGTTATCATGTTCGCAGCTGGCAGTGCTAATCAATGCCAGAGACCATTATGCATCATACTGTGTTACTGGACAACACAATCCACCCTGGAGATTTACAATGTCTATGCATTACAATAGTCACCTGAGACTTCCCATTGACAGAATGCTGAAAGAGAGAAAACTACACGTTTTTATTTTTTCACACATCTTTTCATTTTTTAAACATGGGAAATGCAAATATAAAGCTGTTGGCACAATGAGTGACAAACTGGGGACACAAAATTCATTTCTAATTGCTCCATCTACCGCCAGAGCCCTATGCAACATTGATCAGATATTCAGCCATACAGGTCAACACTAAGCGCAAAGTCCCTATTTACTTGTTGCCAGTCTTTTGTTATATGTCATTTTCCCACAGTTGCGCAGTAGTAGCTCTTCAACCCAAACGCGAAAATTCATTCGACACATGGGTAATGATCGCCTGACCGTTCAAGCTAGCAGTTCACAGCATGTGAATTGCACTGTAAAATTTGTTAAAGTCAATATTATGATACTGGTACTGAGTGCCCGGTATAACAGATGCTGAGTGCATGTAGCTGGTGGTGTTTGCTGTAAAGTTTGTTGGTTTTTTCTAAGAATGGGGGGGCTGGTGTTTTGGTATGGGAAGCATGGGGGAGTGTTCGTGAGTTCGTGAGGGTGGGGTTGTTGTTAAAGGGTGGCAGTTAGAAGGAAAAGCTCCTCCAGTAGGATATGAAAGAGCTATCCTGCGACACAAAATAATACATTGTTTTACATAACAATAACATACGACACAAAGAGACAGAATATGGTCTTTAATAGCCCCCAACCCTCCACCCCAGCCATAGACATAGTTTTGCGTACTCGTGTAATAGACATGTGACAAATGCCATGAAATGGAAAGTCAAAATGTAACGAGTATCGAAACCAAAAAACAGACCGGCGAACGCAACCATATTGTATATAAATGAAAGCATTACCACCACGTTCGCGACTTGGGACATAAAAACACTTTTTCATTTGAAGTTCGAAGCTTGATTTGCACGATTGGGAGGAATTCAAAGTCGAATCATTGACAAATATAATGAAATATACCTTGAAACCCTTGCTTGCTTTCCCTTTAGAAGCCATTGTTAACCGGATGTTGTCGTCAGCACAAGAAATGTTCATATTGATTACTAGAAGAGAGATCGCTGACGGTTTTTTATTTATTTTACTGCCATCACTATATTGAGTGAAAGCCTCGTAATTCGAAAGTAAATGCATTATATCAGATATGAACACATATGCTTGTTCAATGTTGTTAGGATCGGTTGCGAAACCGAGTATTATACATCCAATGAAAATGGATATAAATTGACCGACCCAAATTGACCATCTCAACGACCGGCGTAGACGCTGACAAGTCAGAATGTTTAAGTGTGACCAGTAACGAAATTAACCGGCGAATGCAACAATATTGTAAATATATGAAAGCTTTTACAATCACATTTACGCTAAGTGACAAATAACCACTTTTTCATCGGATTTTTGAAGTTTGAAAACGGTGCATGAGAGGAATTCCAAGTCGAATTAATGTCAGATGTATAATAAATATACCTTGCAACCCCAAGATGTGAATGCAGCTTGGTTAGGCAGTGCTAATTGCTCGTGAATGAATGCAAGGGTGTATACTCAGCTGTGTAATGCTTTCAATAAACTCTGCCTACTACAGAGCTGAAATGTATTGAGCTAAATACCGTGACGTTTTATTGCTGATAACTGTATCCACTCATTCTTTTGTACGATTCCTCTGCAGCGTTTTATTCATACCGGGTAGGCAAAACACCTTGGAGACTATGATAGGATAAGCATAAAATAAACATATAGAGAATTACTGTAGCCGTGATATTGTTATGTTATGTTATCAGTAACTTTTCGCAGACTAAATACCTGCCGGCAAAAGTCATTATATATACTGTATAGCAATGCTGAAGGGACACTCTGTTGTTAGGTCCAGTCTGGTGGTGTTCACCACAGGGGTCTGTATCATAAGGATGACAAGCTCCCATGTGCATTCAAAACCCTGGACAGGTGCACCAATCTTACAAAGCGAATCCCTGTGGTTTTCATATTTCTTTGTGGGAGCAACGTGGGTTTGGATGGAGTTATGACCCCATCACCTCCTCGCCCTAGAGTTGTCACGTCTACAATCACCTGATTATCAAGCCCCTCTCCATCTTCCGCTAAAGACTTGAATCACAATTGCGGAATTTCTTTGAAATGGCGTAAAGATCTTTATTATTTTTCTGCAGGAAATTAGCGATGGGATCAAAGAGTTCAATGGGTCAAAATTTTCTTCAACCCCCCCCTTAAAACCTCTTGCTAAATGTTGCACTCACTCCCAAATGATAAATAAACAACCCGACTCAATCTGGCAAGGTTAACATCATTCAATGGGTTGAACTCTGTTCATATTTGGTCTCGTCTCAGGAAAAACATTCCTCTATCATGCCATGTTGACAATCAAGACATGTTTTTTGGTACTCTCTCCTAATATATAATTTTTAACTAATTTTGTAATTGTTTGGATACATAGGACAATTCTTTACTAAAAATCAATATTAAACCATAATGCTTACAATTTTATTAATTTCTTGCATACCATTGATAAAATTGCCAAAATATAAGTAACGATATTTAGAGAGTATTGTGGTGTAGCGCATTCCTGCGGCGTTGACAACCAAAAGGATATTCATTATCTAGCAGTGGGTATCATATGGTGCAAATTAATATATTTTTTGGTTGGTAACTAAGAGCAGCGATACCTCGAAAAACCTGTATGTACAAACTGTATGTACACAACTGAATCAATCCAGTAAAGGCAGTATTAAGACATAAGAGATGAATATTTCTGAGTGTTGGGCGATAAATGAAGGCAATTGCTAAATACTATAACTAGGACTCTAGGAGTAGGAAAGTCAAACGGCGACACGGAAAATGGTTCGCGCATTGCGTAGACCTACAATCGACCTCTATGTCTGCAGGTCAATGATAGTTAGGTCTGGATTCTGGTGACCGGGCTAGCGCTTGTGCCGCAATACTATTTTTCCATGTTTTCATCTCACCAAAAGCAATATTTCTAGTCAACTCATAGTCATACGCACTAATACGCACGTATGATACGTCAATCGGAAGGGTAAGATTTGAATGTCATGTTTATTATATTACTTTTGACGTGGGTTGTGACTGGTGTCGGTGTGCAATTGGATCTTGGTGGTTGAGTGGAGCGGTCTTTGTAAGGCCAAAATTGACAACACACCACTCTGGTCCGGATTTCACCTAGATTAGAGGCTGGAATGGCTAATGGTGACTTGCCCTAGGACAATCATTTGCTTTTTTTTAACTTTTCATCACCATCCACATATTTTTTCCATGTATCCTATAAGACGGCAGCTCATTCAGGTCAATCTCATCTCTTCATATTCATCCTACCGTTCAAGGCACCATGTGACACAATAGAGTTGGTGTGCCATTAAACCCTTAACTTAGTACCATGTATGATGACAGGGTGATTATCTGTTTCATCTTTCTTTAAAGAGGGTTCCAGCCCCATGTAAGGCAATCAGGGACCATTTGTTTCTACACTACCACGTTTAACACAGCAACTAAATAATGTTGTCTTTTCTTTTGTGTGGCAAATTTTATTTAGCTGAAAAAATACCGATCAATTTTAAAAATTCTGATGTACACATGATTCCACAAGCCCTATTACTAGCTCACTACTGCTGAGTATACTGTCGTTCAGGTTACAAATTCAAGATTTCATCAAATCTTGGCTTATTAAAGTTGTGGTCTACATTCATTAGCAAAATAGCAACTTTGGTCCCTCCATATGGTACCCTTAATTACAAAATGAGAATCTGACCACAGTATTTGTAGTCATTTAACAGTGAATGTATTGCGCCGATGCTCCCTTTAGATTGAAACAGAAACCTTACTGTCACTGCGATGCTCATGAAATTGTCAATAAAGGGCGGGCCAATCACCTTAAGGGAGGTCAGTCAGCACGGGTCAAAAATGACATCATCATACATGAGTTTCAGCCTTTGTTTTCATGACTATATTTCACCAAAAAAAAAGAGACCAATGCAAGCGTAATTTCGGACAACAATGAAGGCGATGGATCTATTATCAGAGACAGCAGCACCGTGCAGCGACTAAAGGTCTGAAAGGTTTAAACTTTAGGTATCCAAGGTGCAGTTGCCTAGCACTTTGCTATGCAACCTTGTTCCTTATATCAGGCTGTAAACCCTCTTTTAAAGAATCATGGGAAAAAATTAAGGCATAAAAGAAGGGTAAAGTTTGACTTTTGTACACATGCAACCCATACTTGAGCAAATACAGTACATTAATATACAGCTCTACCCCTATAACTCTCACCAATCCGAATCTATAAATCAGGGCCGCAATAAAATAAAAGCGTGAGTTAGTGAATTTGGGGCGAAAGTAGAGCTCCTAGCGGTCAGAGGGAAAACTAACTAAGCGCGTCATCTGCCATTTGTTTTGAAGGTTAGATGCTAGTAGAGGTGGTGGGAAATGCAAAATGAACTGATTTTTTTAAGTTGTTGGTTTTTATACGCCCCCAGCGCCAAACGTTTTCTCACCTATTCTTACCTTATTCCAATGATATCAACACCTCACCGAGGGAAGCAACTTGTGAAAGCGTGCTATTTAGGATGGTGGATGTCAATAATACTGCTGTTTTTGTTCCGTATTGTTAAAATAACTCGCTATTTGGGGCTAAAAAAACGGGCCCTAGACCTGAGCGCAAGTTATGCAGAGTCGCGAGTAAAAACGACGTGAGGTATAGGGGCAAAGCTGTATGGATAATTACAGGTTTGAATTGGTTGTAAGATTGACTGTGGTTCAGATCCATTACAGATGGCATCTCAATTAAATTAAACCTGTAAATATGCTTTTTATTTGGTGTTTGCATTTATGTTTATAATGATATGATGATAACAAATACATGCAGGACTTACCAAGTGATTGCATCAAAATGATGTAAATCAGTTCTTCACAAAAATTATACAGCTCTATATTTTATTCTAATATTATTCCTGGTTTTTGTAACTACAGGCAAAACCAAACATCAGTATGAGTGACATACTTAAATGGATCGTGGCTGAGCTAAATAAGCCACCATTGAACAAGGGTTACAACTTGATCAGTTTTGATTCCCTGGAGCCTCTTCAGCTACTTCAAGTTCTTACTGATATTCTTGCTGTAGTTGACCCAAAGGTAAAGTTATGCTACACAATCCTTTGCATTAATCATTGTTCTATCAATGACAAGTTTATAACCATCAGAAAACAATCATCTTGTGTGAATACTGCTGTTGTGGATGAGCCGTAGGGCTAAATGTGATGTTGCTCCTGTTTTTAGCAAAAGATTGATGTTCGCGAGGAAGCAGCAGACCAACAGCTATAAGGATATTCACTTCTCTGCGTCTTCTCAAATATAAACCCCCAACCGACTCACAAAATCTGTAAGTTTTAATTCATTTAAAAAGCTGCCTGGAAAAATATTATTACCCCAAAGGGCAAGATTTTATCAAATAAATGGAGGTTGGTTTTAAAAAAATTATATTAATATAAGGAACACTATTCACTGTAGAGTATGAAGATAATATGTAGTAAAGTAAACTTTATATACCAGTTATTGCATTAGGATTCCTGTCTTGTTTGTGTAATCTGAAAGAAGTTGAGCCTTTTGGTAGAGACCAGTGGTAGCTCACATTACACTTCAATATCAGTTTATTCTGTCACACTCATAATTAAACTTAAGTTATAACGAGATTAATGCACCACTCTGGATAAACTTAATGTTTATGCCTGTTTTAGCAATGCCTTCAGACAGGGGATTGTGCAGGGAGACAAACAAGTCATCTACCCTATCATGGAATGGCTTCTACGACGTATTCCTGAGCTGCAGAAACGTGCTTATCTCGCACGATTTCTTGTCAAAATTGAAATTCCACCTGACTTTATGGCAGATGAACAGACAGCTGAATTATTTCAACAGGTCAATTCCCAGTTGTTTATAATCCTTCTCATTTCATCAAATCCAGTTGTTATGGTTTAGTACAGCAATTAATCCCTCTAAATTTTTGTCAAATGTACCATTGTTAATTATGGCACATAATTGCACATAATTTTGATTTGAACGGATCAATGTTGTGGATGTTGCAGTATGAGAGCTTACTGCTTGAGTTCAAAGAGGTGCATCGCCAGTCTGAGACACTCAAACAGAGTGGCTTCAACACAACCGATATCAAGAAGGATATCGCTTCAATGGAGGATGAGAAGGAGCAGCTCGTCAAACGTGTGGACAGACTCAAGAAAAAGGTGCCTCATATTGCCCCACTCTTCTCACCTAACTACACGTTGAAGTTGAAATAGCTCAAATCGTAGGGTTTGTATAATGACTAGCTTATGTGGCCCTAATAGTGTATCGTTGCCACTCTTTATTCTCCTAATGGTATTAGGGATCACCAATGAACATCTTAGCCCTAGACTTGGTATTGTTACATGTGTGTTGACTGGTGACTGGTGCAGGTTGAAGCAGCCCCTAACAGTGGTCCCATGCTGACTCTGGCTCGTAACCTCCGTGTGGAACGGGATCGAGAGGAACGAATCTCAAAGCAGAAACATGAACAGAAGAACCTTGTGAGCACTTGAGTCATTATCTAACTTTCCTTAAACTCTTAATTTTTATGGGTAAATTGCTGGAACAAGTTTATTTATTTATTTTGATTTCAGTTTTTATCACCATAGCTGTATTTTAAAAACTGCTTTCCAGATTGTCCAAATGGAGCAGAGGTTGCAGCGCTTGCATCAACAGATCAAAGATACCAAACAAGCCAGCATTGGAGCATCTCCTGAAGGTATAGTGGATGCATCACATGAATTAACTGTGTAGGTGCAACTGCAAACCTGTGGCAGATCTTTTGACATAGTTTTTTTATCTCAAACCTCCTGCTTGACTTTGTAAATGACTTTGATTTGACGTCTGTAATGACCTTAGATTTAACCAGCACCATCTAACCCAACACAAGCATTTTTGTCATCAGTGTGCATTAGATATAAGTAACAACTATGATACAGTAACTTACTTTTGCACCACCCATAATCACATTGAATTTGATCTAATTGATGCTTTGCCTGATTTAGGACTGCTACAGAGGTTGGAAGAGGAGACCAAGGTGAATGGATACATGGTGAAAGATAAGCTGCCGCGCGAGGTGGCCAGTAGAAAGAAAGGTGTGCAGACACTGCAACGCATTTCAGCTGAGCCAGCCATGGGTCAGGCCGACATTGACCAAATCAATGCCAAGGTCAGAGAACCTATGTCATATGCATCTCAATAATGTTAACCAACACTCTATGTCTATGTGTATGATTTATATCTGGCCACTGTGTGATCATTGACTGTTGAGGCTCCTTGTGGCTATATTTATCATGTGTGAATGTTTCCCTCTGTACCAGATTCACCAGATGAACTCTGAGGTGAACCAACTCATTGAGAAGAGGATGATGAGTGGAGACCCGATGGATGACAAACTCTCCCTCTTCAGGCAACAGGTAACTCAATCGTATACAGACCACCAGGACAACTGGGGATCATTATTTCCTAAGAATTGTGGTTCTTGGCTGACATAATAACCATTGTATATGTGGCAAACAGCTGCTATAAGGATGTACCTGGTGTGAATTTTAGGACAGATAACCCTTGTGTGTGTTCTCATTGGCCATTACAATGATGTGTCTTTGTTGTTACAGAATGCTGTATTTACTAATGAGGATGATATTACCATGAGAACCATGGTATATGTTCTATAAGGCCGCCATAATAACTTGTTTGTATGTTGTGACAGGCAGCCATAGTGACATGTGTTCATTGTGACATACATCCTTATCAGCATGTGTTTGCTGTGACAGGCCGCCATTATCTCGAGGAAAAAGGAGACCGCTGCCGAGACCCTGAAAGAGGCTCGTGAGGAGCTCACCCGCTTTGATCAGGAAGCCAATGAGAAGAGGTCCATGGTGAAACAAGGTGATGGTGAAGAGGTCCTCAAAGGGGAGGAGGTGAGACTGGCCAGTATGCCTATTGCGGTACCTGTGATATGTCTAAATATTGATATACCCTCCAAAAGTGTAGAGTCTTTTCCAGGTTAAGATGAGGCCAAGAAAAATGCAGCTGGTAGCTGTGCTCATACCTGTGTCTTTTATCTAAATGATTTACCTCCCTTTTTTAGCTAGAACCTAGCATTTTGAGCAAAACTCATCATACATCTCATCCGTCCGTCCATCTATTTGTCAACTTTGGTGCCATGTTAGCTTATTAACTTCCCCAAAATTACATATGTTGTATATTGATGGATACTCACAAACCCAAAATCAACCCAACATGAACTTTGACCGCTGAGTTATAAGAGACATATTCATTACAAATCTTTGTCACCGTTAGCCAGGTCAGTAAGGATGTGACAAAGATAACATAGACGGAGTCTTAATCTTTGTATCCTTTACCATATTTCACAAAAATGACACCAAGGTAATTTTCTGACAGCAACAATGGCGATGGATATTAAAAATAAAATTACCATTGTACGTTCTACCACATAACTTCACTCTGGCCTCAGTATGTACGTCCATTTTATCAGGCAGCCTGTTCGTTTGTTAAATTTTTGGTGTGCCTTTCCATATAAAAAACAAGCTAGCAGCTCCAAGTAAGACTTCTTATGATAATGGGTCTTTGCATATTAAAAATAAGCTCTGCATAACTTTTGCCCTAGAGATATCATTGGAAATCTCATGCACCATTTAAACCCAATTCTGCATAACTTGTTTTTAAAAATCATGTCAAAAGTAGCAGAGCTTCAAGGGCTACAGGCCTCTTGTTAATCAATTTGCAACTCTAGAATATGATAAACAATGTTTTGTGACGTGTGTTCAGTTTAAGCGCTATGTCAACAAGCTACGAAGCAAGAACACAGTGTACAAGAAAAAGCGTCAGGAGATCTCAGAGCTGAGAGCCGAGGCAGGTGTGTTGTCTCGCACTGAGGAGATCCTCAAAGGTCGCTCTGATGGCATCAATGCAAAACTAGTAAGTATGTGGTCTAGGGTATAGCATAAGTGAAAAACGAGTGACTGCAGGGACATAGATAAAAAAACTGGTTTGTCTATATTCTAGCATCAATTTTAAGCTGGTGGGTCGAGGTTTTAGAAAAGCGAGAAAAGCAAGAAACTTAAGGGTTAAGTTCTAGCACCAACAAGAAACTAAATATTCAAGGTTTTAGCCTCCTTGATAATCTAGTTGATCTAGGTTCTAGTATATATGAGAAACATGGTAATCTAAGATCTATTATGAATCAGAAACATGTCAGTCTAGTTTCTATTATAAATTAGCAACATGTCAATCTAGTTTCTATTATAAATTAGCAACATGTCAATCTAGTTTCTATTATAAATTAGCAACATGTCAATCTAGTTTCTATTATAAATTAGCAACATGTCAATCTATTTTCTATTATAAATTAGCAACATGTCAATCTAGTTTCTATTATAAATTAGCAACATGTCAATCTAGTTTCTAGTTTTATTATAAATTAGCAACATGTCAATCTAGTTTCTATTATAAATTAGCAACATGTCAATCTAGTTTCTATTATAAATTAGCAACATGTCAATCTAGTTTCTATTATAAATTAGCAACATGTCAATCTAGTTTCTATTATAAATTAGCAACATGTCAATCTAGTTTCTATTATAAATTAGAAACATGTCAATCTAGTTTCTATTATAAATTAGAAGCATGTTAGTCTGGGATCCCTTATACATTGCTTTGGTATGAAACCAAAGTGTATGCAATATAGCTGTACTGTGTCCCCACTGGTTAGATTATTCAGAAGCCTGTGAAGGTAGAAAGGGTCAACAGCATATTTTCAATATGTTGTTGTGGAATCTAAGAGCATAAGTGCATGAGCATTATTGTCATGTATTATGATGTCGGTGCATACGAGATAGTTATTGAAGTTAGGGCTGATATCCATGTATACTGTGAACAGAACAAGTTGGAGGCGCGTAAGGGTGTGAGTGGGTACCGGGAAACACAAGAGGCATTGGAGAATGTCTCTGCTCTCAAGAGCGACCTGGACACAATGAAGGGTCGCACTCTGGAAGATATCTCTTACCTCGTCAAACAGCTGACTCATAAGATTGCTGAAAAAAAGTCTGCTTTGGCACCGATCATCAAAGAACTACGACCCATGAGGCAGAAAGCTCAGGTTGGACTGGTCTTCAAAGTTTATTTATACTCTCCATCAATACTGATTCACATAATTATACTTTTCCCTCTTAATCACTGAAGCTGCTTAGACTGAGAAGCATGACAGCTGTTTGAGTAGATCAGAGGCCATCTGTGGTTTGACTGATTGTAGCATTTATAACATGTCTCTAAGAAGTCAACCTACTGGGAGTTCCTTATAAAGGATACAAATTTGTTGTGCGATATTTTTTGACTCTTTTACACAAATGTTAAGCACCGTACTAGATCACAATCAAGGGTAAGCATGCAAAGTAGTAGGTTATCACAACATTCCGTGATATTCTGACGAGGCACTGATATTGTTGCTGCTGTTTCCAGGAACTGACCCAGGAATATGAGGAGAAGAAATCGGGTTATGATACTCTGGCTGCTGGACTAGAGAGTAATCGCTCCAAACTGGAACAGGTTCAGTCCCTTACATTCACTCTGTGATTCATATCAACCACAGTGAACATTACTGTCATCATCATTGTCATCATCATTATAATCACCACTGTCATTATTATCATCATCATTATTATCATCAACATTATAGTCACCAGTGTCATAATCATCATCATTATAATCATCATCATCATCATCATTATAATCATCATCATTATAATCATCACTGTCATCATCATCATCATTCTCCCATCAACAACTGTATATACCACTATGTTGGTAGGAGCATCCGATTCGTTGACAGTGATTGATGTGTGTGCAGGAGGTGCGTGCGTATCGTGAGGAGATATCAGCGGAGGAGTCGCGTTACCAGTACCTCCACTCAATGATGAAGATCAATGAGATCCATCAGCAGCGGATCCAGACCGAAATGAAGACCTATGTCTCCTCCGATCCCCAGGAGAAGAAAAAGGCATTCAGGTATTAAATATATTGCCCTTTGAAGGTTAAATACCATATTAACATGTATTGGAAGTAAAAAATTTAACAAGAATTCAATTCAGTTGAGGAGGGTGTGGCCTAAAGAGGTTTGTAAATCATTCCCCTAAATATATAAATTGATACCTAGTGCCAGAATGTGATCGCTATGGTTGATGCCTCATGGTGGGAATCATAATATCACGGATGTGATCATCCTAGTGGATCACGGATTAAATTGGCTTCTCTAGAATAGTCTACAAGGGCCATACACTAATGGCTGTCCAATTGACAGGTTAACGGACAAGTCTACTGTGAAGATCATATATATCACTGTAGCTTAAAACCATCTCATTCCTGTGACAGGGTCATTTTCCATGTAGAATTTCCTTTTGCAAATTTTGACAAAAAGTGGTGTGTGACCTTTTCAAGTGTGCAAACTATTCACAAGTAATTAAGGTAACTATTGTATATTTTTACTTGTGCATTGGTAGCACATATTAACCACCCAAATAAATCAAATCAATCTGGGGTGCGACTTATCCCTGAGAATAACAAATCTTGTGGTGGAATATCAACTTGATGATTGACAGTTGTTAGGCCTCACTGATTGACAGTTATGTGCGCCATGACATTGACAGGTAGCACTACCTGTTGTAAGCACCTTCCCTTTCAGGTGTGAACTCTCCCTGTTGATGCCTTGTTTAATGTCAGTCTCCTTGATTGTTACATTTAACCACCTGCTTAGAACCACCTGCTGTTTTATTGATGTTTTTCGTCCCTGACAAAAATACCTCTTTTCATTGCAGAGAACAATTCAGCCGTAAGATTCAGGAGCAAGAGAATCTCGGTAAGAATCTACGAGAGCGGCAGAAGTACGTGCGCGAGAACCAGGGAGATAATATGCAACAAATGGTCATCTGGCGTGACTTTGAACGACTTATGCAATGCAAACTACGACACAGCGGTCGTGACCAAGGTACAGCTAGTTACCAGGCTGACCGTGATGGAAGCGCTGGGTACCGTGCAGAAGATGAGCGGCTGGTTCTTTAAGTAACAATCGGGGCTTGAGCTCCTAAATCTCATTTGTACTTTTATCTTTATTGGGTAATCAATGAGAAGATGTGTTAAAGTGTTTATTGTATTGTGCATTGTAAGTTGTTGTAAATTTATATTGGTAGTCAACAATGTACTGATAGATATGCTGTGTCTTGCTTGTGTAATATCAGTCCTCCGTCCATGTGTACCATAATTCCTCCATCTGTAATACATCATCTTCTGCTTGACATTTGCTCTTTACTGAACTACTCAACCACACACTTTGCACTCTCCCATTGTGACACAAGAATTCTACACAAGTGGTAATTGTATGCACAGCAATATGAAAAAGTAGATTTCCACAAGGATCTGTCTGCATTAAGTGAGACGGGAAAGCAGTCACAAATAAAGGGGTTACTCAGTTTGCTATTGTTTTAATGGTCAATCACCATCCAAATGTAACCTAGACACACGGAAGATCACAGTCACTGATTCAAATCATGATCTCACCCATGATTCACTAGAAATATTGTAAAGGATGAAAAGTGAGCTATCTTCATATCACAATTCCAAAATGGTATTGGTGATCAATATGGAGGTGTGACATCTTGGGTAAAAAGCCCCACCCAATTGATAATGGTACACCAGTTTTCAGCTAAAAAAAAGTAGCTGCTGTCACATGTCTTCTGAATGTATTTCTTATCATGAATAATGTTATACACTTAGGGTGTATAATGTAATGAATCTTAGGAATATATACATATAAACATAAATATATATGTAAATACCTACACACTTGTTTATCAGTGTCTGTGTACTGCCTATGTAATGCTTTTCATGCACGTCACTGTATGAAGTAAATGTTACAATAAGAGTTTGCAGATATATTTATGCAAATCACTGGGGTGCTTTTAAACTGTGTTACATGAAACTTTCATCGGCAGGAAACTTTAACAAATAATGTTGATACACTCTGTGACCTTTGCTATATAAATGAGTGCTGGTATCTCATAAACAGACAAAATAAACACCCCCAATGTCTGCATGGCCATACAACCCTTTCCAGGCTAACAATTGCCATCACTGCTTAGCATATACAAAACTGCCATAAGATCTCACCATATCCAGGTTAAATACCAAATCAATAATAGGTTGTATTTCTGATAAATAGCATTTGCCCTCTAACACAAAGAGAATGATATGTTTAGACGTGATGTGAGACAATGAATCTGATGCACAACAAATTAAAAGGACAAAAACTAAAGAAACAGAACAATCTGAATGATCAGAGTCTATTGTTATCATTCACCGTTATCACTGGGTTCGTATCAGACAAAGCGACTCATTTCATTACACTAGCAGGCAGCATCCCCGTACATACACCACCCACCCCACACCTGCCTACAGTCCACCCCCACTCCACCCTCTCCCACCCCGTCCCCGCCCCCTCTACAATGTCAACCACAAGTGCTCTGTATGTGTAATGGACTGACTCTTGTCGCGTGGGTCACCGCCGACTAACACAATGTGTCTCTTGTCCTCGGTCAGAACAACAGCACACCCATAGTTTGGTGTTATGTATGTGGACCTTTGTTATAATACTATTTTGGCTCATACCTTCTTAAAAAGCCTCCCCCTTTAATTATCAGCACGAGAGCCCGGGTTACATCACACCACTCTTTGGGAGGGGTGTAACCCTGATTTCAGCAATCCTCACAGCAAGCGAGTTCACCCTCCAAGTGGACTCGTCGTGTCACGTGGGGATTGTTTTAGCCTGGCCTATCATGTGGACCCTTTATAAGGTCCACAGATGGGTCAGTCACGGAGAGATTCATCTAGTCAGAGAAACGATTCGGACCGCGAGATTCCAGGGAGCTTCATTGTTGAAATTTAATAAACCAAATAAGCATCTCTACTCCAGGACTCGCGTTAATTTCCTCTGATTAGTCCCCACTCCAGCAACTACAGGCAGTGAGTAACTTTACAATAACGAAGAGCGTGCATAAGCAAGAAAAGCCAAGAAAAACTAGCTTTACACCTTACCTGGATGTCCCGAGCTTCCCCCTTATGGAGGCTTGTCACAGGACAGATGTAGGTGTTGTCCCGACACATCACGATAGCGTGATCACCCACGACAACCAGACCACACACCCACTGACAACCATCAGGTAAGCTGAGTGTGCGTGTTACGCTGTGGGAGACTGTTGAGTAAACCTGAAGAGTCACATGGTTATCTTTATCCCATACACCACACACCAGTATGTCTGAGTCGCCCAGTGGACAGCAGCGAGTGCTATAGCACTGTGACCCGACCAAGCTGCCCACCGCCTGCCAGGTGTCTGTGCCACTCCCCCGCATCTCCACCTCCACGCACTCACCCATGTCAGAGTGATCAGGGTCAGGACGACCACCCATCACATACAGATCCCCGCTCATCTCTATCATACAATGAGCCATCCGAGGCCTCCTGTGACCGTCGGGGATTCGACGATGGCTTGCGAGAGGTGTAGCGAGTAATTGATACGGCGAACTGTAGATGTAATCCTTTATTTACGAAGTTGTAGATCGGCACGCTCTGGGGATGTTTGGATGGTCTTTACTACAACTGTGATGTTGAGATGTTCTAAGTTGTAGATGCGTACGATATATATTTCCAAGTCTGATATATGAGGTTTGTCGTTGTATTTATAGGGCAAAATGTGGGCTGGACATAGGTGGCGCATTCTGATTGGATGTCCACTGGCATCTGCCCGCAATGGACCTTGCCGCAATTACTGACTAAACATCAAAGGGATTAAGGTTGCATATTGATAAGGTTTAAAGTTGAGATCAAAGGGCCTGGTGTTAATTACCTGTAATTCTGATACGTTTCGGGAGTAAAAGGGTTTGAAGTTGATAGCTTGGAATGTTAATTGTGTGAGGGCTATGGCTAGATCGAAATAAGTTCTGTTTGTTTCAAAGGGATTAGTGTATATGACGTGAATTTAGAGGTCCTGAGAGTCTTGTGAAATGTATGAGGGTCTGGCTGTGATAGAGGGCTGTGATATATGCCTCTTCTATGAAAAAGGACACTCCGTGTCCTTGTGTTAAAAACTAGATATGCATGTGTATGTTGTGTTTGAGCGTGCCAATCAAAGACAATATTGTATACATAAAAATAATCACAGAACAATACCAGAACACACACAAAATAATAATCACAAATCAATACCAAGTACAATATGTATAATCTATGATAATAATATTTTGAATTATTTAGTAAATAATACTTTTAAGATAAGAGAGTTATGATTCAAACACAATGTCAATCAATTGACCAAAATACAATATGCATTATTTACAATAATATTCTAAATGATCTACAAGTAAATAAACCAGTGACAATAAGACAGTTACAGTGACAACTGATCAAGCAAAACATTATGAAGACAAAAATTTATATACATATGTAACGATGTAGAATTTCAACAAGTTAAATATATGCGATTTGAACCACACAAACAAAAATGGCTCAATTACTTGAAACTTTAAATGTTCGAGTCCTTAATGATGTTTCAAATGTTCTTCAAGGATTTAATCATTTTGAGATAATGAAATTAGGGGATCCTGCGTCCTAATTATAATTCGATGGTGGCAACGCATGCGCGGTATTTAGGTCAATCATTTTCGTTTTGTATTGTACATGAATGAAAAATTACAGATGTGGTAGGGTATAAAAAAAAGTATCTAGACGATGACATGTTTACATACCTATATACATACTAAACTTAGTTACATTAAACAGCATTTTTTTTAATATCTTATTTGATATAATTACAATATTATACATTCAAAATATATGAAATCAAAGCTAAGTTGCATTAAAGTAAACAGTAATTTTATAATAAACATACAATTACTTTGTTAATGTAAAGAGATTCAGCCTATACTTGGGCAAACCAGAGCATCGTTCGAGACAGTATGCCGCTACAAGGTGCTATTAGTGTCGGTGCGCTTTTTTCGAGCAGGGGGTAGAGGATGGGGCTATGGGGCTTCTGGATTATAATAAATTGGTTATTGATTATTGGTAAATTGGTTATCGATAACAATTTCCTTGAACATAATGGATAATACTCTCGATTCCCTTAGCCAATTTGGTTAGCTCATCATGATTCGCTGTATTTGAGTGAGGGCATTGTCTAACCTACTGTTTAACAAGCGACATGTAGGAACTCATGCGTTTCAAACGCAAGTGTCAGTCTGTTTGACACTTTAACCATTGCATTGACATATTGTTTTAACATCTTTAACATAGCTGTCCCGAATAGGGAGCTAGACAAATCACCAATAAAACTTAATATTGGCACTGCGTTTCTTAATTATAACCGTGTGCTTTACGTCCGGTATCAGATTAGAAATTTCTACAGTTACTTTATCAACACGCATCTTGAATGATTCACGAGCGTCGTAGAAATTAGTTTGTGAGGGAACCTGCAATGAAAAAAACCGTATATCGATTGTGTACTGCTATCCAGTATATATATGTTTATCCTATCTCCAGCCGATTTACAATACCGACATTTTTATGGTTTGGCTCTAAAGGTGTCGACAGAATTTCGTTCAAAAGAGTTAAATAAAAAAAAATTATCAATATCGGTTGTTAAAATGACTAGATAGACGGGAAGAAAACAAAACAAGACAAGAGTGCAAATACAACTATCAAACGATCCTGACAATGCCAGTAATTGTAATCCATAATGTTCAAGATCAATAATTATCATAACGGCGAGCTTCTGGATGAACTGTAGTAACCTTTGGTTTTATTCACTTTTTTGTGCTTTCTTATTTTACCTTGATTTGTCCGTTTTATATGAAATTTTTCAATCAAGTGGTCCGGTATGTGAGAAGCTAATTCCCAGCTGGACGTCATAGGTCCTTTCCACTTGACTTTGTATATTGGTAGTCCGTTTTTGTTTTTGCGTTTCTTGAGTAAGCTATCAATTTGATTAAATATTGGATCACCAGGGGGGAACTGTGATAGCTGCGATTGTGGCTCATTTACAGCTTGAGTATTTGTTTGTCTGTTGGGAGCGAGGGGTGTTGAAGTTTGACTACTTTGTGATGGAGGAGATTGTGTTGATGGATTAAGAATTTGAGAGGGTGGGATTGAGGATGGTGTCATTTGCGGCTGCTGCGATTGAGTAGAAGTGGAAGGATGTGACGGGGAAGGGGTGGTTATGTCATTGGTTGTTCTGTGTATCAGCTCATCAAGTGCAGGATTTGTGGGTCTGTTGGCTGGATCGTAGTAGGGTTTGAGTCTATTGGCATGGATTCTCGAGCGTACAAGACGATGCGTGTTACAACTAGCGAGCTTGTATGTGTGGTTGTCGCTACTGTGGCATATGTAATAAGGTCCTATCCACCTTTTGATTAATTTGGCCGATTTACCTTTCGGCGTTTTAGAACAAAACAACCATACACGTTGTCCAATTTGGTACTTTGGTTGACGGGCCGTACGATCGTGCGTTCGCGTGTTCTTCTGTTGAGCGGCAAGTTGATTTTCTTTCGCAAGGGTCCGAGCAGTTGTGAGATTTTTGTGAACGGACTGCATGTGCTGGTCGGCTGTTTGGGTTAAATTGTTCGGTGGGAGTAATACAGTGTCAATCGGATGATTACATTCAGTCCCATACAAAAGGAAGAATGGCGAATGTTTTGTTGATTGCGTGGACGGAAAGGCTCGATATGACATCATAATACTTGGAAGGATGTCAGGCCAGTCCGACTGGTACGGACTGCATGTGCTGGTCGGCTGTTTGGGTTAAATTGTTCGGTGGGAGTAATACAGTGTCAATCGGAAGATTACATTCAGTCCCATACAAAAGGAAGAATGGCGAATGTTTTGTTGATTGCGTGGACGGAAAGGCTCGATATGACATCATAATACTTGGAAGGATGTCAGGCCAGTCCGACTGGTTTTCATTGATATAGGCACGCAAAGCTGTACCAATAACGGAGTTCATTCTTTCGCAAGTACTATTTGACTGAGGATGATAGCTACTGGTTTCAACTTTCACAACTTGGAAAAGCTTACAAAGTTCTTTTATGAGGGTTGACATGAAATTACTTCCACGATCAGATACAAGTTTCCGCGGAGCTCCATATCTGCAAATTATATCATTGTAAAGATGCTTTGCAATTTCAGAGGCGGTTTTTTGTGTTTTTAACGGAAAAGCCTCACACCACTTGCTAAACGAATCCACGAAAAGCAGAATGTACTGACTACCATCTTTTGCTTTATGGAGTGGACCCAGTATGTCCATATGCCACCTAGAAAATATTTCATCGGGTGGTATAGGATGCAGTGGAGCTGGATGGGCATGTATATGGCGCTTTGATTGTTGACATGTTAGGCATGACTTCACGTATTCCTTGATATCGGATGCCATGTTAGGCCAGAAGTATTTAAGCCTGATAGCCTCTAAGCACCGCTCCTCTCCTTGATGTCCTCCGCCGGCTAGTGAGTCGTGGTAAGAACGCAGAACGTCGTCTCTTAGTGAATGCGGCATTGCAACCTGTTTGATCAAGCGATCTATGCGCTTACCTTTACCTCTGGGTGCGTACAGATGGTAAAGTATGCCCTCTTCGAGACTGCAATCAAATGACTCGACAACAACTCTATGGGCTTCTTGTACATCAGTAGGGAGATGTTTTCTGTCTTGTAAGTAATGATATATGGGGCCAAAATGATCGTCTTCCTTTTGGAGATCGGAGAGTGATTTTGGGGTCGAAGTTGATAATTCACAGATCAACGTTACGGGATCAGCCTCGCGGTAAGCGTCTTGGCTGTTC
This sequence comes from Urechis unicinctus, assembly GCA_034190875.2. Taxonomy (NCBI): domain Eukaryota; kingdom Metazoa; phylum Annelida; class Polychaeta; order Xenopneusta; family Urechidae; genus Urechis; species Urechis unicinctus. The sequence goes on along the minus strand of CM067348.1, from coordinate 25,309,297 downwards.
GCTAGAGCTTGTAAGGCGTTTACACTGTGCTTAGGTACCTGCGCTGCCGTTGGAAAAGCGTACGTAATATCGTACACGTGTTCCATTCTCGACAGAGCATCAGCGTTGCCGTTGTTTTTGCCAGGGCGGTAAACTATTTTACAATTAAATCCCTGTAGCTCGATACTATACCGTAGCAGCTTAGGTGATTTGTTTTGCTTAGCGTCAAATAGGCTTTCCAAGCCTTTGTGATCCGTATACACTAGAAATTGGTTGCTTCCTTCCAAGTAAGTTCTAAAATGGCGTATACCCTGGATCACTGCTAAACACTCTTTTTCGTGAACAGGCCAATTACGTTCAATTTTTGAAAGCGATCGACCGGAGTACGCAATGACATGTTCTTTATCATCACTCGCTTTTTGACCGAGTACATAGCCAATAGCATAGTCAGAGGCATCTGTATAGAGGATAAATTGACGTTCGTAGTCAGGAAATTTCAGAACAACGGGTTCTGATGTGAGCTTGTCCTTAAGCACCTGAAACGCATTTTGACAGTCATCAGTCCATTGAAAATGGACGTTTTTCTTCATGAGGTCATTAAGCGGTCGTGCGACATCGGCAAAGCCTTTGACAAAGCGTCGGTAGTAGTTACATAAACCAAGGAACGCTCGCACTGCTTTAAGATTGGTGGGGCGTGGATAATTTATCATTTTGTCAAGCTTAGCCTGTTCCATCTCTACACCGGTGCCAGAAATCATGTGGCCGAGGTATGTAACCTTAGGCATGGCAAAGTTGCATTTTCCTGGTTTGAGGCGGAGATTTGCTTGACGCAGACGGTGAAATATATCTGAGAGATGTTGCAGATGTTGAGAGAAATCTGAACTGAACACTAAGATGTCATCAACGTAAACCATTGCGTACTTAGTTGATAGGTTTCGCAGAACATGGTTCATTACCATAGCGAAAACGCTAGGTGCATTCATCATTCCGAATGGCAAACGCTTGAACTGATAAACACCTTGATGGGTTACAAAAGCCGTTTTATGTGCCGTTGTTTTGTCGAGTGGGATTTGCCAAAACCCACTGGCACAGTCCAGTGTTGAGAATATAGTGGCTTTGTTTTGGCCAATCGTGTCAAAAACGTCTTCTATGTGAGGCAATGGTTGATGTAAGGGCTTTGTTACCTGATTCAGTTTGCGGTAATCGACTGCAAAGCGAAATGTGCCATCTTTTTTTTTGACTAGTACTACAGGGGCCTGCCACGGGGAAACTGAAGGTTCTATAAGATCGGCATCTTTCATAATCTCTATTTGTTTTTCTATTTCTGCCCGTTTTTCTGGACTAACGCGATAGGGAGCTAATCGAATGGGACTCGCTGTACCAGTGTCTATGAAATGTTCGTGGATATTTGAAGATCCAAGTTCTTTTAGGTTTGAGGCAAAAACATCTCTGTTTTTACCAATCAATATCATTATTTCACGACATTGTTCGGCCGTGAGGTTTGGATTCGGATTGACAAAGCCGAGTGCCTTCGCTGTCGCTATTAACTCGTCATCTGATTTGCCACTTGAACAGTCGGTGTTACAGCTGTTAACATTAACTTCGTCTGCCCACATATGAATGTCATTGTCGTTGAGCTTAGTAAGAGACGCTACTTTCTGACCAGCCCGAATGGTTATTGACTCGAAGTGCGGATTAAAAATCCTAAAGCTTGTTAGGCCTTCGTTCGCTTTAGTGACTGAAGTAGCGCCTATTAGGCAAGATGTCTTTGAAAAAGTGTTTAAGGGCTGGAGTAAATACGGCTGATTGGGTAGAGTGACGTCACCTGTAGCTAATGATATGAGAGACTCGCTTCGCGCTGGGATTGTGCACTGGTTGACGGACTTCATTACAATTTGATCTGACACTCCAAACATATTTACCGATACTTGACCATCCTTCATTATAAGTTTGTTGTTTGCATAGCAGACTGTAGCTTTTTGTGACTGGAGGAAATCTAATCCTAGTATTATGGGATTATTCATTTCTTCTAATACATGGAATGTGTGTTGTACTGTTATGGTACCTACTTTGAACGTAAGAGACAACTGTCCTAAAACAGTGATCAAATGTCCGCCTACGCCTGTAACTGACTGAATATTACAAGGCTGAAGCTCGACGTTTGTTTCGAAAAAATTCTTGATGGCTTTGGGCGAGATGCATGATACGCTTGCACCAGTATCTAGCAATGCTTGTGCCCTACATTGACCAACGCGGATTGCAATTAAATTTCCAGCCAAATCCACTTCAAGGGTATTTAAAGAAATTGATGGCATATGGGATGATTTACAATTCTCTGAAACAGGGGAAGGAGAATGTGAGATGGACTTAGCATCATCAATATTTAACTTTCCAGTTGACATTGTGACATTGTTACTGGGCTTATTGGATTGCCTATCCCCGGAGTCATAAAAACGAACCCTTGAGATAGGCGCCTTAACCTATTTGGGGTGTGGGGTTGGTGGACGGGAGGGGTGGGAGGGTGATCGGCGCGAAAATTGCTTGCTGCGGCATGCTCTTTCGATGTGCCCAGTACGCTTACAAAAATGACAAATGGATGTAATGTGTAAACATTGATGTGACTTGTGATTGCTACTACCACACCTGTTACAATAAACTGACTGACCATTGTATTGCGCATACTTTGTTGAGTTGTGGTGGTTCCATTGAGTTGGCCTGCTCTCTCTTTTCTGCTGGTGTCTTGGTGTGGCGTCGGCAGCTGCTATGTTGGTTCCTAACAGTTCGATTTTGTTAATCAGCCTTTCCACCAAACTGATGAGTTGGGGTTCCTTTGTGGAAGGTGACGGTTGTTCAGCACTGTTGGAATGGTTTGCGGATGTATGAGGGTCTGGCTGTGATAGAGGGCTGTGATACTCCTCAGCACACCACAACCACGCCAAACACGCTTCTTGTGATCATACAGCCACACCTCATTCAGCTTCTTACTCTAACCACTTACAGTTACAGTCACCTGACGCTCATTCACGCTCACTGCTACCAAGCCATCCTTATAAATGGTGGAGGGTAAAGTGGTGATTGACTGACTGGGCGCAGTCAGAGAAGTAGGCATGGCATACACCTCCTGTACAGCGGGTTGAAAATAATTTCCCTGATGGGGACATACCCCCACAACGACAACGACATGCTCTGCTTGATTATATGTGATCGCATCTTGCACCAACTCACATGCCTTGCAGTGTGTTTTCAACACATGTTCGACACGCATCGTATATTTGAGAAAATGTTTGGCCATCTTGTTAAGCGGCAATAAATTGAATAGAGTGAGGAGGTATTTCGTGCGGGAGTTTGGATCATATCTCACCCATTTTAGCACGCTACTGAGGCGCTCATTAGGAGAGGTCACCTTCAAGTCTGGGTGAGACAGGATATGGTTAACGCGCTCATAAGGCAAAGTTAAGAAACATTGGTCTGTCATAAGGTCCTCAAAATGTTCAAGAACCATGACGCTAGCCTTCTCCGCGCGAACTTTGTCTTCCACACAGCAAGCTACGTCCCAAATATCGATACAGTTCTCTACCTCTATATCTAACTCTAACAGCTGGAAATGGGAACAGTCATTCATCAGGTCATCCATACCCAGAATTTTACATACATCTTTCAACGGCCCAGTCATACGCACATCAACATCAACAGACCCTTTGTACATGTAATCTAAACACAGACCCAGAAGATCAGGATCAAAATCAATAGAGAGAACAGACGGTGCCTTCTGAGAGGTGAGGACATTCCTAAAATATGGCGAACTCCCGGCCAAAACCAGCCTGTGTGCCTGGAACACTTGACCTCGGCTCCTGATTTCAAGGTCATACAGGTCATTGGAATCTCGAAGGGAGTTAATGTAGTTGATGAGCTTGGTAAAGGGGGAGGGTCTTACAGGCATGAGTGACATGGGCCTTGAAACATAGTGCTCGTCTTCAGATGAGACATCCTTGGATGCTTCAGCGTTTGCGGTTGCCATGGTTTCAGAAAAAGATCTACACTTAGTCTGGCAAAGTATAAATGAATACTACACAGTAAGCATCCCCATGATTAATTTTGTTCAAATCGTCTTGGATAATTATCAAACTGTCATCCTTGGATACATGATTCACTTGGGTGTATGGAAGGTTAACATTTGAATGAGAAGTTGGTCGATTGCGGATTTTATTCCATACCTTAATGCGGCGACTATTGACAGCTAGTTCACTTTCAGTTTGAAGCAGCTGAACACCACACAACCATGGTCATAACTACTGGACATCATACATGTCTACAGGAATGCTGTTTCAACAATAAGTGTGTGCTGGTTAGAGGAGGCACAAGATGATGTTGTGGTTAATCTTGTATTCTTTATATGTCTGCTCAGTTTGCCTATCAGCAAACATACAAAATTATTTTCTTTAAGAAATTCTCCACGGTAGACCATTATGATTACATATACATTACTGATAACATATGAATCCTAACGGTTCACTTACAGCGACAATTTTCAAAAGTGTATACAAATGATAGAAGCTGCTGTCCACAAACAAAGAACTTCAACTTACATAAAAACAACATATCAGTCAGTATTCACCTTATGAGGTGGAGGACGGTTGTGGTGATCTGAACTTAATCCTCTTCAGAGACAGCAGCAGACCGTGGAACTGTCACAGCAAACTGTGGGATGATTATCAAGTCATATTAAGCCAACCATATTCCAATACGACAAGTTATTTGGGGCTAGTCTGACACATATCATCTGCACATTCACACAAACAAAGTGAATTGATATCAACGTATCACACTCACTTTAAGATCATTTTAGATGCATTTCAAGGAAATATTACCTGGCGTAAGTGAGTTAATGCTCTGAGATCCTCCTGGAGTGGTGTCAGGGTAGCAGCGGAATCCTAGGACAGAACCATTGATGAATCACACCATTAACTATTGACTCAATCAAAGCACAATCAATACTTCTCACCAACATGACAGTAAATGGTAAAAACAAGAGGTGAATGTAAGTAACATTTACTCCATGATTGTAATAAACAATAAGGACCTCAAAGCTTTGCTGCTTAGACAAGATTTTCAAGTTACCATTATGAAATGACTTGATCAAATCATTTAAAGATTTACTGTACTTAGTATTCAATTGCACACTTTAAAGGGCCATAGAGCTTGCTATTTATGTGACCTTGTCCTGGTTATTGAACCACACAAGGAGTTTATCTTAAAATGTTTAGGTAAGCACATTGATAACATTCTATTAGCTTAGTTAACAAGCGTATCATATTAGAAACAGCAATTCCAATTCCACACTGGGTTTATATTTGGCAAGCGAATAATTACTTAGGGTCACAAGTCATGTACGGCTGTATTCTGCTTTTTATAATGAGCCATCAGTATTAGAGGGGTCTATGTGTAATCAAGGAGTTACATAACTTAAGAAGGAGTCGCAACGCCCTTTGAAGTCGCCGCCGAGGCGCTCGCGTGCGTGCCTCGGCAGCGAGTGTTTTCACAAGCTCGCGCTTGGCGGCGCTAAGTGTACTTCGTGTAGCGACATCAAGCGAGCCAGCGAAGAAACCGGAGGTCAAGTTCGAGGGGAACATAGACTATATATTTGCAAGTGTCAATAGACGAGTTAACAACAGCAGGCGGTGTACTCCATTGCTCAATGTCATTAACTATGTCCTGTACGTGCCTTATCATCACATTGTATGAGTCAGAAGTAAAATATCAGTACTCGCGCGATAATTGAAACGCGTTGGCATGCCAGGAGTTTCGATGACACCAAGGAGTTATAACCAATAGCAGGAGTAGAAACGACGCCGAGATCAAAGAGATCTCACGCGCAGTGCCTGCCTCGGCGAGATCGTCACGAGATCTGTGTCTCGCTCACATTTCAGTTCGGAAAGTTGAGGCATTAGTTGCTGTGCGAGAAACTTCATTATCTTTTCGAAAACTTTCACCAGTATCACCAAACCTGATGGATTTGCCCGACAAGGTAATTAATTATATATCAATAAACATGCTGATTATCATAGTTTCCTTTTTGGGGTAATAAATATGTTTTATTCGATTAAAGTTTGCAAGTGTTTATTCCACATCGAGACGCCATATTTTCGGCTTGTAACTTGGACATATATATTTTTTAATCTCTTGAAATTTGTGAAATATTCACATAAAAATATTCTTGGTATTCGTTGAGTGAACAAAGACAAATCTAATGGTCACGTTTATTAAGCTGTTAAATGCGCACTTTTTATTGTATTGAGCTAAATACGTGAGCGATAATACCTTGAATTCGAACATTTGTTCGAATCTCAAGCTTCCAGAATTTTTCAAATTAATCAAAAACTATGTTGTATTGTTTGACCAGATAGCGGCACAAATGCCTTAACCAATAACCAAACAGAATCCATTATCAATAATTGTAAATTCCCTTATAGTTAACCTCCAAATCGCATCCAAAGACGTATATTTGTCAGTCCATTATGGCTGACAGTGGGCGATAATTTGGGGATATTACTTACCGGTGGCATACTTATGCAATGTCAGAATACTTATATGTAACTTACTATAACCTAGAATATGAGTCTTGTCCAAGCAAATTTGTACTTTGTGTCTAGTGCTCTTGTAGACTCATGTGAATCATGAATTTAATTTCGTTAAATGATTAATGGATAAATATTAGGTGTTGGTAACTGTGTATTGAGAACATATTTTTAATCCTTACATATCCAGTTCAATTATGTTTTGCAGGCAAAAACCTTTCCAGTTGGCAGGAAAAGGTCCAGGAAGATTTTTAAATCTGAGAAGTATCACTGACAGAAAGCGTTCCATTTCTGACCATGCCTATGCAGCTGAATGTGAAGAGAAAAAAGGTAACAGTTTGTTGCCTGACATGGTTGTTTTTGGGATTTTTGTACCACTTATTAACTAAAAAATTGAATTTATGAGCTCTATTTGTTAAATGATATAGATTGGTGTAAGCTTGTTCTGTATTTTATTTATGTTATTCTGTTTATATGTTTGTCATATTGAAGTGCAAATAAATAGTTCTCACTTGATCTCATTGTTTACATAAACCTACAGTGACATGAATATGCAATTTATTATACAACGTTAATATCAATTAGGATATACAGGCAACCAGAAATAACCCAGTTTATAAATATATTTGATAAAATATGACTGACTAGCTGACAATGTGTATGACAAATTTAAAAGCTGGAAAACAATGCTTCGCCAACATTACATTACATCTCAATCACTCAACACAGTACTGAGAGTGGTACATTCATTTGAACCCTGCACACAAATCACAGTTAATATGTCCCAGCTCATAAAAAACTAGACCAATATTGGCGCAAAACTCTTATAGACCTATAAACAGCCTAATCATTTCCCTACTTTGCTAGCTAATTACAGTTTTGGGCACAAGGACACCACCTCATTCCCGTCTTCAAAGTTCAAACCCCAATAACTGTTGGATCCATGGAAATAGAACAATGATATTTGCTTAATCATGGGGCAGGATTTTATCGCCTTCATACTTCGGTGGAGGGGGATGGGGAGGAGTAGGGGGATTTGCACAGGCTGATGCTGTGCCAATTTGTACAAGGGAGTCTCAATATGGCATACAGGGTGTTGCATCTCGCAGTGGAAGAATGGGGTGAGTTGATACCAAAGATCAATAGCCCCTTGGGTTTCCAGGATTGCTTCATTCCCCTTGCCAAATTCCAGTAAGTGACACCAGGGTATTTGACAAGGTATTAGTTCTCCCAGTCGGCTTCGCTCAGAAATCACCCCAACCTGACCGAGGCAAACAATTCCATAGGCGCAGTTAGGACAGATCTCAGGATTAATTCATTGACAAAGATCCTCTTAAACACCCAACTTGACCCATTATTCAAGTCAACTCAGACTTTCTAGTTCATTTCCATATTTACTCATTATAATGATTACGTGTTTGTTATAATTTTCAAATGGGATTTATTTATATAATTAACTCAAAGAACTGGCTTTCAATGATAAAATGGTGTTGTTGATGCATGAGATGGAAAAGCTTACTCCATCTACGAATGGTCCTCTGTATTATCATACGACCTATGTACATGATACAAGTGGTTGTTTACCACAGAAGTTCATCACAGAATGTTTCTTCCTCAGCCCAAGAGTTGGTTTGCCAGTCATTTCACTTTCCGCTTTCATTGAGTTGGCTAATTACATTCTAAGTTGAGGATAGACATGTTGCTGCTATCATTGATAATGCAGACCTAACCTTAAGCCAGATATGGATGATTTGTATGACAGTGTATCGTAACTACTAGTTATTTTAGAAATATCTAAACAACTTGTTTGTGAGCTTGTTTTGGTAAGCTGAAAAATACATGAGCGATTAAGAAAAATACATCAAACATTGGATCCTCCATGTTGAGTCTCGGGTTTAATCATAATGAGCAACAAATTTATGATTTAAAATGTGAAATTGCATTACTGGATTGGTTTATATTTGGCCTTTTGTGGTTTACGACAAAATTCCCACCTCTTCTTTGGTGCCACCAAACAGACAGACAGGCTGACTTAACTGACCGGACGCCCTGAGTGAAGGTGTCATCAAAAATTATTTCCAACTGGTTAATAAGGTTTACTAAAATAACAAGGTCCCTGTGCTATTTGGGGAAGCTGGCTTGCTTTCTAAGTAAACTTGGAAAAAACTCAACAGTCATTTAGGACAGATTTTTGAATCGCATGAAGCCAGCAACTTTAGAGGGATCCAGGTGAAATTCGGGGGCTACTAGATTGTTTTATTAGTTTACAGGTAGACAGGCGGACAGACACAGGAGTCAAGGTTTACGATAAACTCGGTTGAAGAGCAGAGCTAAAATGATAGTACATGCCTTCCATTTACGTTGGATACAGCAAATAAAGGAAATCAGTCTTTATTCACCTTGACAGGCACATTAGAGTTGCGGTGATCTGGAAATCTAACCCCTGCAATGAAACCAGGAGACAGTGGAGCTGCCACAGCAACTGATGAGAGCCTCATCAGGTCATCAATAATCAACAGGTTCCCAACACAATAAATTATTTCGAGTCAACCTACACATTCACTGAAACATGAAATTAATAAGGATGAAACAATTTCATACGATCTTTAAAAAAAATTCCAGATGAATTTCAAATGAATATATCATCCGGTGTATGCGATTGAGAGCTCTTGGATCCTGTAATAGTGATGACGGGGTAGAAGCGGGATCCTGGGAGAGAAGGTCATCATTGATGAATCACACCAATTACCAGTGATTCAGTCAAAGAACAAGTAAAGCTTCTCACCAACATGTACACAGTAAATTGTCCTAGAGAGGAGACCAGACGTGCGCTAATAAATGGAGATAAAGGTAAAAAACATAAATTATTTGTATTCAGGAGCATGTATTAATGCCAATAGCCATTGAATTACCCAAGACCAGATGAAGCTTTATTGGAATAACGTGACTGGATTGAAAGTGGTATTAGTTATCTCTAGCAGGATACTGGAAAGTATTGTTGGATCAGGTATGTTAACTAATTTCTTTTCTACGATACTATGGGTTATTCAGCCGTTCAACGAGTATAATGAGATAATGACAAATCATGCAGCCAATCGAGTTGAAAGGGCCCTTCATGCGTTGAATGGTGTGGAACAGACCAGCAGGATCGTGTTTTCAAATGATCGTGGATAAAAACCACTGCGTTCAATCAAATTCTTTTCACAGAATTATTTTTTCATTCATTAACTTCATGCCTTTGGCTTAGGTGTTCAGGATCGGGAAAAATGACTAAATTGACCATTTGTTCCTTCAAGTGCGATTCGCGAGCGCGCGCCCCATAAAAAACAATAGACCGGATGTGACGAATTTCTTGAAGAGGTGTGTCATTAAAGTTTATCACGTCTGGGTTTTTAGTTATACCGCTTTCTGTGAACTTTAATATCAAACATAACTAGGACTTACTTTCGTGGCCCAATTTTCCCCCAGAATATTCCTGAAGCTTAGTTGAAAGTCCAACATATTAAATTAATCTATCACGGGATAATACAAACAGGTCGAATGCAACAATTAGAATAGAGAAGCGACAAGACCATAAACATGCACAAATCTCCAAACATTTCTGGCGAGCTGCCTGAAATAAATCGCCGTTTATCACCAGTGAGTCACGAACATCACATTCGTAATTTAATAACCATGACATTCAAGTCTTTCCATTGACTTATGATGCATGTATGAGTTGACTAGAAATATTGCTTTTGGCGAGATGAAAACATGAAAGAATAGCATTGCGGCACAAGCACTAGCCCAGTATCATTGAGTTTCTGTTAGTCGAAAAAGCCGATTGTAGGTCTACACAAGCGCGAGCCTTTTTCCGCGTAGCCATTTGATACCCCCAGTAAAAGCATGGAGAAACTGTCTTCATTTACCGCGCATCACTCGGAAATATTTATCCAATATGTCGTAATTTTACCTTTACTTAATTACATACATATAGTTTGTACATAAAGGTTTAATGAGTTGTCGCTGCTCTCAGTAACAACCTAATGTTTTTCAATGTGCACCATATGATACATACCATGAATGACGAATTAACAATTACAAAATTAGACAACAGAGTGTCCCATTAACATTGATATACAATATACATAATCAATTTTGCCGACAGATATCTGGAATGCAAAAAGTTGCCAATGACATGCCCATAAATATCATGGCGACAGTTATTCTCTCAATTTCTATGTTAATTTCATTCTTATCCTCTCATAGTCTCCAAGATAAATAAAATAAATAATATTCTGAAGAGAATAAATGAATACTTTTATTAGCTCTAAGACGTCCCAGGATTTGCCCTTATACAATCTTATACAATCTTATACAATCTTATACAATCTCGGCACCTAACCAAGCTGCATTTGCATCTTGGTATTTCACAGTATATTCTATTATATTTTCATTAGATTAACATGGAATTCCTTTCATTTGCGGTGTTCAAGCTCCAACAATCAAATGAAAACTTGATTATTTGTCCCTGATCGTAAACGTGATGGTAATACTTTCATTTATTTACAATATGGTTACACTCGCCGCTTTGTTATTTCGCACATTTTCATTGGTTAAACATGGGAAGCGCAAATATAAAGTTTATGGCACACTGAGCAGCTAATTGGGGTCCATAAACCGTCCCTATTCTCCGTCTTAAATCACAATGCATTAATGCCAGGGAAAAGAAGCATTTCATGACTCGAGTGGCATTGATTCATATCATATCATTATTAGGTGTATGTTACGTCAATTTTTGCAACTGAGGGATATGTTTTAGATGTAAACAGTGGTGAGGACAGAAAGTGACCAACGAGATGCTAAAATGTCTCTTTGTTTTAATGATACATTATTATTTATTTATCTCTTAACAACCCGCACAAGTCAGTGGTAATTAACACTGACACTACCGGAGACCGTCCCCGTCTCACCCCCCCCCCCCCCTCCAAACCGACCCACGTAGACAACTTGGCCGATATTGTTGATTAGATGCCAGTAGGAGCCAGAAATTATTGCAATGCATTAATTTTGAAAATTAACGTTGTATTAACGTTTTATTTATTATCAGATATGCTTTATAACACACAATAGACTAGGTTTTGTTAAGATGAAAGGCTATTGTTGAACTGATTGCTGGCCTTCTTCTATGTGAAGGGATGGAGAGTTATAGGCAAGACCTAGATGATTGTTGTTGTATTTGACCGTGGAGATGCGGGATAATCCACCATTTTGTTTTATATTTTTATGTTGTGATGAGATGACTCATAGGATGAAGTTTACGAGTAAGGTGTGTTTGTGTGTGTAGATATGATGACATATACAGTCTTCATGCTAGCTGCAATGATGGCATGTCCTTCACCGACTGGGTATCATTCGCAAAGAGCGTATCCAACTTTTTTGATGGAAAACGGTTTTCTATGTCGAGTTTTGTTTGAGGCAGAAGCAGAGGAATTACACCGTCCTTTAAGTTCAGAAAAGAAAACAAAATAAATAAATAGAATAAACAAAGCTTTAACTTATGTCGATCTAATCTCTATTACTTATATGTTATGTATTTTATGTCAAACAGATGAATTCAATCATATTGGGATGTTATCATGTATTCTTAATCAAATTGAAAAATAATATATTTTCCAGTAAATTCTGCTATGAGAGGGATCACTGAATGATTCTGCAAGGATAACAATTCAGGTTTTTTAATGAATATGGTCACTTTATAAAGTCTCAATAGCCATTCTTACTACTTTATATTTGGTCAGTTATGGGTTATTTTACAGTTTAGACAACATTGTTTTGTGGTTTAGTAAATAAAATGTCATTTGTTGTCATTATGATGTTATGAATCCATGTGCCGTTGTGAGCATTCATAGTGATTTTGGTAGGGATGGTTGTCACCTTAAAAAATAACAAAATCAAGTACAAAGTTATATGACCCTTCATCCAGTTTAATTAAATACGTCTGCTAAGTAAACAAGATTTTTGATTTCATATAAAAACTATTGGTACAAAACTAAGAGCATTGTTCTCGATAACATATTCACCAATAACAAAAATACATTGATTTATTCAATAAATCAAAATGGTATATACAAAAATTGTATTAACTAGCATCTGAGAAAAGAAAGAAATGCTTCCTAAATAATAATTTCAAGCTAGACAATGCACAGGCCCAATTTATGAATATAAAGCAGGTCTGTAGAAATGCATCAGTAACAAATTTTGATGATTTTCAAATGCTGACATCCATTATGATGATAACCTTTAAAAACTGTTAGGATTTATAGTACATAAGATTTGTTTGTTTAGCGTTGTCATGCAGTGATCAACTCATTTGTTAACATACTGGCTTAATATATGTCTGCCATTAGTTCTAGCATCTTGCACAGATTCCAATATAAGAAGAAATATATAAGTGAGTTGAACATATTTTAAATACAAATAGAATTATCAAATATTTAAATTGTGTATTAAGACACAGAACATAATCAAATCACAAAAAGACAATTATTTGACTCGGTAGCATCAGATCACTCTCATAAGCACAATATAATTCCAGTTTTAAATACCATACAAACAATTGGCTAATTCTATGGCATTTGGTGCAAGGAGTGTTGTTTACACATAGGTTGACCTTGAATTGCTCAGGAATACATGCCCAACTGAACAAACTGAAACAAATATGCATTGTATTAACAACAGCAAAACATTATTAATATTCAGCCACAATTCATATTTCACTGTTTGTTTTCAAGAATTTAGGTTTAAGTAAATTTCACAAAACGTTGTATTGCAAGTAAACAGCAACATTTGAATTGCCAAATGAATAGGATGTATTGAAATCGGTAGTCAATCAAACAGATTATCAAGTAATTATCATATGATACACTATCAACATACTACATAAACATGTACTTTGTATAAATATAATGTCTTGTATAACCGCATTACATTCAGAAGCATTTTGCATTCTTCAGAAGTATCATGTGGGATCTGTTCTTATTTAAATGGTAGTGTTGTGATGGAGTGAGAGGAAAATGCTTTTTTCCCAAATGAGAAATACATGTTTTGACACCATTAGGCAATTTCTATGTATAGAATGGAAAATAAAATGAATAATGAAAGGTTATTCCAGGAAATAGCTCTGAATAAAACAAAAAAAACTCAGTGGGACACGAAAGGGATGTGTAAGGTTAACCATGAAAATAGTTCTGGATCCACAACCACCAGAGAACGATATGTAAGGTCAGCTTTGCAAATAGCCTTGAATTAAAAACCACCAAGAAACGAGATGCGACGCTAACCATAGGAACAGCCACGAATTAAAAATCACAAGGAAACGAGATGCGACGCTAACCACGGAAACAGCTTTAAAAAAAAAACATCAGCAATGCTAACCATGGAAACAGTCCTAAATTAAATTTACCAGGAAACGAGGTGCTTTTCAGAATGTGATAGGAGCGTTGAACAACACGCTTCTTCATTGAATATGCCATCAACCTGAACTTTCATCTTGCAAGTTTGCAGAAAGCCATTTCACTTGCAGTCGAGAAGAAACGGCCATCCCCAAAGTCGTGGTTAACGATCGGGAGTAATTAAAAAAAAGTCTAATCAAATCCACTGTCCTTATTTGACCAGTTTTCACGACATACCAAGTATGCAAAGTGATCACAACACTCATTGGAACTGCCTTCATATTCAAATAGTCGATCATTTATAGCATTCCCTAAGTCAAATCTGTTAAAGTAACGCTAGCAAAACTAAATACATCTACAAGGATATAACAAAGCTACATGGCAGCGTCTATCAATCCAGAGCAACCATGCATATACAATCACGGGGAAAAGCTTTTGCCAATATGGTGAAAGAATGAAAGATGGCAGCGAAAATGATCGGTAATTATGAGAGAATAATGTTCAATGAGTTTGAATCGTAGCGATACGTTGCACTCACTGAGGTCACAAGGGGCCACGAAGGTCCATGGGTGGCAACAAACGCCATGCAATGTAATCATTGTTGTTATGTTTCAGTCGTCAACTAATCGATTATCTACCGACATTTGAATAGTGTGGTGTGTCTGAGCTATGTGTGTATATATTGGAACTTATTCAAAGTACAAGAATTGCCCACGTTTATGACATACAAGCAGAAAATTGAAGAAGCCAAACTAAGAATAAAAAGGGAAAAAACTGAAAAAAAAAACAAAAAAAAAATTCTGGCTATGAGTAAAAGATTGACTGGGATAGCATTCTGACACTCATTAATCTGCCTACATTTCTGACGATCCTGCTGATAGATAACTTCACGAATACATAGACAGCAGAGTAAACTGAAAGAGATACAGACGGCAATGATGATATCCACTCATCATTTAGCAAACATACACAAAGGCAGGCAAACATTGTCATTGATACAGCTTAACTCAAACATGGGATTATGGGGTTTTACACACATATTTCATAGCTTAATCTACTGTGCCTAATTTTATCATACAATATACATTTTGCAACTTAATCGTATATAACAAGTTACCATATATGCAAGTGATATCTATGGTTAACCATTAGTTGTTTGCTCACTGATTTAATCATCCTTTTTACATTGGTATTAGGTCATTACAGATTATTCTCGATCATGAATACACAGATGTCTTCATTGTGTCTCTGACAAAATTCACTTTTAGAATCATAAATGTGCTTATATCTATGCCTATAATTATACTGTATTTACAGCTTTTGCTCAATTGATTCAAAACCGCTAAAAGGTATTCGTTTTAATTCCCAGATGACCACAATATATATCCACACTGAAAAAGGTCTCTCAATTTTTTCTATTCTCTATTGATTTCAATTTGTTCTGCCAAAACGCACAGACAATTAAGCTCGAAGATGACAGTACAAAGCAAAGCGAAGTTGGTTATTGGGTAAATTGGATAGATAAAATTGATTTTTAAATGTTAATAAGGTGTTTATTATCAATGAAAAAAGTATCACCTCATCCATGGCAAACGTTGCATTCCCTTCTGCCTCTGTATCCTTGTCTTTAAAGGTTTCTGGACCACAAAACACGACATCACACGGCATTATACCAGAGGTCTTTGGATCAGCTATAAATTAAAAGATAATGAGGTTTGTTTTTGTGTGAACTTACCAAACACGGTTTTTAATTTGATGACGCAAGCGACAAAGTCGTCAAATTTGACGTGCCCCTCCTTGTCGCTGTACCGCATCACAATAGCGTTAAAGGTGGCGTTACTGACTTGTAGACCTGATCATGAATAGAAACACCACGAGCAAATACAGATTACATAAGTTCAATATGAGGGGGGTGGGGGTGGGATACTTCTATGCCAAGAGTTTCACCGGAAGTCGAAAATACAGTCAAAAGCAGAGATTTAGTAGAAGTGATGTTTATGAGTCAACATGCCCTATTCAAAGCAGATTCGATTAGTATAGCAATATTAGCGTACAAAATGCTAAAAGCCGAGTACTAGAATGCATTCCCAGAAGCGCAAAGGACCAATGAAATATTACGTTAACGAAATATATGACACATTATAACAATTAGTCAACACCAGGGTAACCCAGGCACGCTGGTAAGGGGAATGCAGACGATAGGAATGTGTGGTTCACATGGTGCGTTTAGGCCGGGTGAATGTGTAAGGGGAAACAAGGGGAAATGTGAAAAGGGGACAGGGGTTATATACGGCAAGGATAAGGCTCTATTTAGGAATGGGAAAGCTGAGGTGGAAGCTGTAACAGGATGCACACATAGATTTTTTATATAAGATTGGCAGCGACGCATCCATCTTTGAATCCGAAGGTACAAAGGGACGCATTAATATTTGACAGCGATTTTCAGTACGTCGGGTTGGATATCAGTTTATCGCCCTATGGCAATGCAATAATGGGTCGGTAAGGTTGTAGTATAATGTCAATCGATGAATCTCAGCTGGTGAGATATTCAGAGAGGATTGGTTGGATGTATATATATAGAAGACCACCAATACAAGGACTTAACTCGGTCAATATAATTCATTGGATTATATAGTTTCCGTGACATAAATGAATTACAGGAACATAGAAATAAAGATGTGACGTCATATATTATGTTTAGAATTTATAATAAGACTAATATATACGGCTAGTGGAATGCTTAAATATCAATTGCCCACTGCGGACGCGTGCATCAATTATCAATAGCGAAGTAGGATTGGCATCATTGTGTGTGATAAGTTTCGGCATTATATGTATATATATATATACCTTTCAGATCAGGCATGTGTGTAGCTGTGTGGATGAGAAGTTATTGTTAAAACAGCTTGTGCATATCTAAACCAGCATGTATAAAATGTGAATGAATGATTACACGAAACAAGATGGTTCCATTTATACAGAGCATAGTTCCGGTAATCGAGGGTAACAATATTGTCGTAAAATACATTGCATTCGAATGTTACTGACAAGTATATTACCTGCAATGCAGACATGAGATTCGACAGTGGCATTTTGTAAAAGTATCATTTCAGGAGACAATGGTACTGACCTATCTTTTGGAGAACTCTCCTGAATTCATAGCTGTTGAAGTAATTGTTGCCATCTTCATCTAGCTGCCTGAACGCTTTCTACAACAGAGCGTTTAATGCTTGGATTTATTATGAAAATCTGTATAACAAATTGAGTACTTGATGTGGTGAATTAACATAGAGTATTGAGTTTCTAGTCTTTGTGAGGCACCTATTTCGCTTACCATGGTGTCGTCAAATAGTTTTTGAAAATAGGATAAAATATATTTAGAGAATCAGGCGATGAAATTATGAAAGAATTTTACCCAACGTGACCTCCAACATGACCTCATTTCTATGTATTATCGTGTGTATAGAGCGAAGCCATTCGATTGAACGAATGACGATGTGAGCTGATGCATCTCCATACGTACCTTGCAAAGCGTGAGGTCGCCCCACAGGTTTTTGAAGTCAGTAAATCCTAACTTTCCTGACATATCGGCCTGTGCATGAATGTCAAGGCTGCTTAAAAGATGTTAATTGCTTAGACAAATAGACTTTGCGTTGAGAGCATATTTATTCCTTTGCCTGTTGACCGAAGTATTTAATTAACAATAAACATCGATTACGATTATTTTGAGTACGCAAGCAGCTTTTATGGAACCAGTTGTTGGTTAATATGTTATAGTACGTACAAATATAAACTTCATTACGCATTTCTGCACTAGACCATATTTCATTGTCAACCCCAATAAGTAAACTTATGTTATGAAGCGTCCAATTCTACAGTACACCGGTAAGAACACCGGTCATAAAGGATACATCTCTCATGGCCACCATGCTTCTACACATGTCGATGCTGAAGCCATCGATATCAAAATCTTCACACAAATCAAAATACTAACAAAATATAAACTATTTACATTTGTGGTAAATAATAACAAAACATAAACCTTTATATGATATTGAAAGTGAATTGTGTAAACGTTTGTTACCAGCTTGATAAAGCGCGTTCAGAATGCCCTGTAGTTCATAAGCATCAATTTCACCATCTTCTCCGGCCAGGTCTTTGAATGCACTGTTTCCTTCCTCCTTTTTTGCCTCGTCCTCCTCTGTATCATCTCCGAGGTCTTCAGCCTGGAAATAAACCGAAATACCCCAACTCAAAATAAAATATTACCATGGTGAAAGGAGCGATGCACCACTATGTGTGGTCTTTGCCTATTTATCACCACGCTGACAGTATCCCAGGCCTGTGTATAAGAGGCTGTCATTCTTCAAGACACAATCAAACACCCAGAGCGGTTACCATCCAACAAATGTATGTTTCCCTCAAGGGTCGTCCGCCTTTTAGTGGTTATATTATTAACTGCATTAATGTCCACCCAGAGAAATTAACTTACACATACCCCAAGATAAGGCCACGTACGTTAATCTCTTCACAACATTACCCGCCATATATACAAGTACAATATCAATAAACCAGGGTATTGGTCGTAGGATGTGACGTGACTTACCTGAGTATCCACAGTCGAAGAGTTGTAGTCGATTTCCCTGTTATAACCAAAAGCAAGTCGTACATATAAAACAGAAGATGAATCTTGGATCAGCATGAATGTCTAAAAGCGACAAACGTCATGAGAAATATTAATCTCGTATTGTTTTAAGTGATTATCAATAATTAATGCCCTGAACACTGATCAACCAAACCGATCATCGGCAAATCTGCGGTGATGCAATGTGTTTTCCATAAATCCCAGCGGGATGACGATGTTTATCACAAAACCTTTTAACATTCATTTAGGTTGGTTCGAATGCGCGCGGCGAATAAATTTGGAAAAGCGCGGGAAAATGCAGCTCTGCACACGGCACTACGGGAAGTCGTTTACATATCACGAGATAGCACGTGTTTGTTCCACTTATAACTTGGTATCTTTCGGTAGATAATGCTGATTGTAATTGAATGATTTTTTTCTAATTACTGGACTTCATCTTGTTTCTCGCTGAACACTCGCACAATGAAGTCTCCCTCATTGTCTGCTTCGAATGTTGACGGCACGATGACGTAGTCGCCAGGTGGCAGCTTGTGATGGTCGGAGACCTCGCGTGTGTTGATGAAGGCGGGAGACCGCGCATCAGAAGCGTGCGTCTGGAAGTAGTTTAGGTCCAGGGGGCCACAGTTAGGGTCTTCTAGCTGTAAACATATCAACAGCGTGTGAAGTTCAAGCATGGTCAATGCATACAATGAAGCAAAGGGTGAACAACTGGTTTAAATTCTAAATAAAAGCTCAGGAATTTACGGAATGTCAGTAACTGCTTGACGAAATTCGAGAAACAATATGTTTTGATTCGATATATTTGATATACGTTTAGTGCACTCAGACATTAAATGATCATGAAACTGTATTATTTTTTTGCATGAGTGTCAGTTAGATGTTAAGTTAAGGTAGAATAATACAATCACGACCCCACCGAGGATCGAACCAGCGACCTGCCGATTGAAACCCAGTCAACGCATGATCTATCACGGAATATCGCTATGATATCACAAGTACCTCATCCATACGAGATCACAAATTGAGCTCTCATGATGTCATAGCGATCTCATAAGCTGACATCACATACTGTGAGATCACCATGACATCAGTGTGCGATATTCATGCGCGCATTGATCATAATGTTCAGATCATGACGTATAGACAGCACGCGGCATCTAATTAATTTTGGTCAGCAAATTGGACGAATTCTGTTTTTTACCACGAATTTCATTTAGTCACTCGATCCCGGAAATGTCTCTCAGAGGGGTGAGTTCAGTAAGCTATTTAAATATACTTACAATTCACTGGATATCTTATTAAACTATTATTTTCCTTGATTCTTACGCATTTGAAGCTTATAAAAATACATGGGCGATATAATGACATATTTGGTGTTTTGGGTATATATTGGGTCGATGTGGCGTTTAAAGAGGGGTAGGGAGGAGATCAAAACAACTGTGAAAAGTGAGATCCAGAAACAGTTGGAGATATTCCTATCCAACAGCACAACCAGACTTCAGAGGAAGTCTGCCAACAAGTCTCAAGAAAGAGAAAAATAAATTGTGATAACAGATTGTACTAAGTCTAAGGCTAAGCTATTGTGCAACTGATTAATAAAATCATGATTTCACCATTGTTGTCCGTTTGAATTTAGCTGAACATATGCAGTGATATAATTATCTCACAGTAATCTCACAGAGATATCAGCTCATGATATCTTTGTGAGATCAGTATGTGATCTCACAAAGATCTCACACTGTGATATCAGCTCATGATATCTTTGTGAGATCAATGTGTGATTTCAAAAACTACCTCACAGTGATATCACAACTGTCTCATATGGTGGCACCATGTGTGAGATCACTGTGAGATCACATTCTTGGCTGTGAAGGTACTTACTCCGTAGATGGCATATCCAATAGTGTGATTGTCCTCTCCCTCCGAACGCAGCTTCCTTCTGTCCTTCTGCATCAGTCCCACAATGATGCCACCTAACCCCTCCTCGTCATCCTCATCCGGTTCCGGTATCGTCACGCGGTACTGTGGATTCGTCCAGAAAGCTACACACATTTATTCATTTCACACGATGGATGCTAATAGAAATTGTTCATGTGTCCAACAAAACATCACGACATGTCTATCTCTATTAGGGGATGATAATTATATGGATTGTAAAGATTCGATTCTCACTATTCGGGAAGTTTCTGCAGCCTCCCGCGTTGACCCTCCGCCGCCACGAACCCTCCATGGTCTTGCCCTCCCATTTCTTCACCGCATCTTCCCAGTCCTCGCCCTCTTCGTCATCCTGTAGAGTGTCTGGTCCAAGGTAACATATTTCCAAGCGCTGGAACTCTGTCGCCCAGTCCTGATAGGACATCCTGACAGCATATATACAGATACAGCTATAGGGGACGGCAAGATGTTCTGGAAGTAGGTCATTAAAATTCAATGACCAAGATGCCGACAACATATTCTATTCCTATAAACATTTGATCATATCACAATTGAGTTCAAGATAAAGCAATACCAGAATTCGCCATCGTGGCTGTAAGACAATCCTAATTCTTCCTTCTCTTCATCAGGAACCAGCGTCCATTCTTCCGACCTGACAGAAAACGTGCGTCCTTATATATTAAGTCTGTATAGAGCACGGTAGATAACTGGCTACGAGATATACATTCGATCTATTCCTGTAAATCCATAATATACTGCAATTTAAGCATAGTTCGCGAAACTGAAAATTCTGAAGACATCCATCTCTGGTCTTTTATTAATTAAAAACAAATTTGTCAAGCACTGTCTATTGCAGACTTTGAAACACGTTTTGCCCACAAAATGTGATGATGATGCTGCATTGAAGATATGCCCCCACCCCCCATCTCAGTCCAGACACCTACTCGTCACTCCAGGCCCCTTTCCACTCGTGGCTGTCCCCCCACGGGTTACGCACCCTCACCATGGGTATACGTCCGGACACACGCGGTGTTTCCACCTCAACCTATCACACCATAACATCATTGGCTCGCAGTTTGTCGACCACTACTATGAACACATTAATGTATACAGTGTTTATTAAGTGACTGCTATAGACACGGACTTACATATCTGACATCAGTGACGCTGTAGGCGTGACCAATGATGAGACCGTTATCTAGCGCAGCCTCCATCTGATCAGGAGAAGCCTGCAACATCAACCGTCGCAATGAGAGGAAACATAGAATGGCGAGTGGCTTCATTGAACGACAACACATTATAACGCCTCGCTTTCCTGGCCATCAGCAATATCTCTGCTTTGAAATAATTCGGGGTCTACAAACACATTAGATTCCTGCAAATACTTTCTCGCCAGATATATCAGTTGCCTATCGTAAAGAGAGTTATAGCGTGACTCGCCACAATGTTCAGCATTAGCCAGTCATACCAGTGACAGCAACTTGACAAAGTGTACTCTATTGTCCATCACATTACTGTGCGAAGATGACAGCAGCTAGTTTTATGTCTCAGGAGACATATTTCTTCGTTCGGCTGCATGATTGACTCGGCTACGTAACATTACTGAGATGTCAGAAGTTTATCGTTACCACGGGCCCAGAATCATTACAAAGGGTCAAAAATGTATCGTTCCCACTAGTCCAGAATCGTTAAACATTCCCACTAGTCCAGAATCATTACAAAGGGTCGGAAAGTCATCATTCCCACGGGCCCGGGATCATTGCAACGTATTGCTTAAAAATGAGTACGGATAACAATAAAGATACACTAGGAAACTACACTCAATTATCTGAAAAGCATTCACATCAACTCAGAGTAAATGACCGTACTCACATCTATTGAGCAGCCCATGAAGGAACGACGACATTGAGCTTTATGCATGATTTTGAAAAGGTCCTCTGGGGCTTCTTCTCGCAGTTTGAACTTTTCCACAACGCCTCCTGTAAAGTCTGTGAGGGCTTCCGAGGTCAGACCTCCGCTGAGAGCCTCGTAACTACCGTTGAGTCTTCACATGAGTATGAAAATGAATACAATATATGATTCCAATATCCACCCTTATCCACAATTCCCATATCAACACACGCAATGGTAATGTCTTAAGTCTAAACCCACATCAATAAAAACATGAATTACTTGCTCTACCAATAACCTAAAGCAATGAACACAGGTATAAAATCATCCACCAATTCTTGCATCAATTAACACTATTATAACTGGATTCATAAACTACAAACATTCACTATTAGCCTTCACGACCCTAGAATGAAATTGTGCGCCAATAATCTACTCACTTAGCATACGCTTTTTCCAGCAGTGCGCTCCAGAACTCGTTCCTTTCATCTGAGTGCATGTAAATAAGCTTGCCGTTGTTACAGGGCAGTCTGTCATCGATACACACCTCCACCCAGCGGCCATATTGCCAGATCGCAAACCGGAACACCCCTGCACGAGCAAACTCGCATTATTGCATCTTATAGACAAAAACATCCTTTATTTTTGTCAAAGCTATTTACAAAACAGGTTATCGTTTATGGTCAGTGAAGTATGCGCAGCAAATTTCAACCATCAAGCGCGAAACATCGAACTCTTGATCTTGAATCAGTTAACTGCGCATTGTTAGCATCTACAAAAAATAGCACAACCCCCCAATTATTGTCCTCGCACTAGCGAGAATATAATGTTTATCGAATACACAGAGCTCTTATACGGTGAAAATGCGGTATAATATTTCGTAAAATGCTCAGTAAAATCCGAAGCATACCAGCATATTCGTCCTGAAACGACTGGCCGTCGGGGACCACTCTGTGAAGAAGGCGCTCATTGGTTGCTAGACAAGACACCGCAGCCAATAGCCAGCAGTCTCCTACATAAATATCGAGTATGTGACGTTATTTCGGTTATCATGTAATCATTCGTTAAAGTATGGTAGCTAGGTTCGTGCATAATAAAAAGGCTGCTGCCTCACATATGTGGAACTCACAATATTGATAACGTTGACAAGTTCAGATTTGAAAAGAGTGGGTCACTGCCAAAAAAACACCGAATTAATTAATTAATTAATGGCAACCTACCTAGAATGCCCTGGTTGATATCGAGGCGACATGCTCCATCCACGAACATTTGAGGGTCGTCACAGATCTCCTACACATGAATCACCGCGTCATAAAGCCATGCCTGTTATATCATCTATACCTCAAAACCGCCCTATTAGCCTCATCAGATGGAATCCACCGTCCTATCATCATCTGCTTAGTGCTCGGTGACTTAAACCCGTGAAAGTTATTCAGGAAATAAACTATATCTAATATTCTATGCCCAAATATAACATGATATGCTCGTGTATGTATGATCTGTAGATGTTTGATTAGGTTGAGCCTCGTCCATCACGTCGATCACGCTCATCAACCGAAGACATGCAGAGATAGTAATGGCGATCGAATGAGCACTTCGAATGTGGCCATCAATATGACCGGTACAGGGTCAACACCGACACGCCAGAGAGAAGAATATTGATGAAGATAATTTCAGCTTGCAACGTCGACATTAATTTAAATGAAATACAAACAGCAGGAGATAGCACAAGTGGCAAATTATAGCTCAAAAATAAAACTACGGCAACGAATTGCAAAAACCTCAATGAACGACAATATGATAGCACTACAACTGTGCCAATATTCATAAGAATAGCGTTCTGGTTCACCGCATTAGCACCCACGCCCAGGATCAGTATACCATTAATACAACCATAAACACTTATAATCCATCTGCCTTAATCATACACTATTTTCAGTGACATACATCAAGGCATGATTTCGATGAATGTTGAAAGTGGACAGAATTCCTAGATGTAAATGTTAAATATGAAGCCACACCCTCACATCACTGATATGTGACGGGGCTGATCACCAATGATCACTATTGAACTCACCGAGGGCCTCAGCCATTCAACATCCGGCCAAACAGAAGGTGGAGTCTTGAAAAAGATGGACGACTCTTCCGCCTGGAAATCCGGGTCTTCCCAGAGGCTTCCGGAATCCAAACAAGCGGCCTTGATGTCATCGTACGTCTCCGGTACCTGGTCGGCTGTCCTCGGCTTGTAGTCCGAGTTGGTGGCGGAACCACGGCCGATGTCACGAATGGTCGAGCGGTATTTCTTGCTGTTGCGGTCAACACGCGGAGTCCAGCCGCTAGTGTAGCGGCGTAAGAAACTCATATCGACTGATGTAACTGATGGAGGAGGAGAGGCAGTAAGACCGTACGCTGGATGTGATCAAAAGTAAACCTGCTGATTATTATCAGATCAATAGAATAGAGATAAGACCTTACGTATAGTTTACTGCTTAGAATTGTTTAACTCATGTTACCTGGGATTAAAACAGCAGTGTATACCCTCGGATTTTGCCACGGGAGGCGCTTATGAATATGAGTGACTTGATTGTTTATTGTTGCTCGGCTATTTGTTTTTAAACGAACTGACGTGAGACAATATATCCATTGTGATCCTCCATGTTTTCAAACCAAGCAACAGGAGGTAACATTATGACGTTATGACGTATACGTTATGATTAGAGAATAAAACGTTTCTGTTGCTGCAATAGGGCGCTCACGTTATCACAGTCACAGGCACTCGAGTTCGGACATCATGATTTGTTATCTCCCTTGCATTATGATATAATATAATACTATTATATATCATAATGCTTGTCTATGGAAATCATGATGTCCGAACTCCTAGGAGGCGTGTATATATTCTTACTCGTTCGTACATACATTTGAGAATGAGAAAGCTTATGTGATTCCGAGTGCCTCACTGACACATCTACACACGACCTGAGTTGATCGTGGTGAACCCATCAACTTGCTTGCCCCTGTTTACTCACCTGCTTTGATGTCTCGAAACCACAGGGTGGGGGGGGGAGGGTAGGCTAAGGGGGTCGCTTTAAAGACGCTATGACTTCAGCAGATGCGCGTCTTTAAATGACGCACAAGGAGACATAAAACTCAACTGTCACAAGATATCTGTCCACATTTTACCACAGGAGGCAGGAAATACCATGGTCGCCGTGTTATTTTGGTACTACACTGGATGATAGCCGGTCGATTATGGTAAAGCACCACCATCTACAGCTCAGTAGTCCCCGGTGTTCCATAATGTCATGATCCCTACACCGTAAAACGAGCGCGCGATTGCAACAAATTCTCAAGTGGAAACTTGATCAAAGAGTTGTGAATCTTTTTTAGAAGCTTAAAGACGTATACGATGCTTTATATGGCGGCCCGGATCGTGCTCCTGGTTTTAAACGACCTACTGGAATCAATTCACTTGCTCGAGACAGAATATCAGCAGCCCCGCAAGTGGCACTACGCCTCTTTATAGCGTGACCGTATATGTCGTCAGTAAGCATCCCGTTCCATCGGACGAAATGGGTCAGGTCGTCTCACTCCTTGTGTAAAAATCACTCACGTTAGCATAAAACAACCTAAAAGGCCATATTTGGGGTATTTCAACCGGCTGAGGAATGCCATGTTCTCACGGCTCGCTTGCTTGGTATTTACAAGTCGAGAGAATACTCGTAATCAGTGGCTAGGGAAGAAGTGAAGAGCCGGAGCTTAATTTAAAGCGATATCGTCTAATTACGTAGAGACACCAGCTTTATTGCGCCCAAATAGGCCATCCATTGTGGTTGCGGTAAGTGGGGAGAGGGAGGGGTGGGGGTGGATGTGATAAGATGAGCGCGTAGGGGGAGTGAGAGAAAGGGGGAGCGGAAGGGGTGGGCAGTGAGTGAGTGTGTGTGTGTGAGTGAGTGAGTGAGTGAGTGAGTGAGTTATTGAGTGAGTGAGTGGTTATGCTTACGTATGTAAGTTAGTAGGTATGTAGACGAGTAGGCATGTTACTTATTCGCGATAGAGATCATGCGGACGTGAGCCAGGTTGTAATCAATGAAGTCAGGCAATGAGCAGCCAGGTATGTCAGTTGGGTGGAAGACGTTTCCCATGTAGACACACCTGCGGTATAAAGGAGTGAAACACCGCTCAAGGTAGACCTCTCGGTAAGCCAATAGCCTACAACGCATTCAGCCTTTACCTCCGCCTTACCACATCCACCATTAACGAGAGACTCAGATATTGCCGGCGATAAATCATCGTCTGCCTCACCATGTTTACTGACGTCAACGCAACACAGCCCTGACTGACCCGTGGACCAGTTCAATGCCGTACGTATCCCACCGTACCCTGCAGTATCCAGTTTAACAAGCGAATTTAGCAATTCTCACCTGAATCTTGAGATCCACGGTCACTTTCCTGATGTGTATCTCCACACGGCTCCCAGTCTTGAAGCACAATACCTGCCTACTATCCACGCCAATCCCCTCAGAAGTGTTTGTTAAAGCGTTCCCGGTAAACGCTGTGCGAGAGAAGGACTTGTCGACTAGGTCATATCGAAGTGCACGCAGTGCCCCGACCCCGCCCTGCTCGACCAGATAGCATGCGGGGGTGGGTTGGCCGGGCGGGGGTATTTGATTTGGCATGGTTGACACTCGCGACTTGCACATCTTGAAAGCTCAAGTGGTGTGGAATGTATGATATTTAAATCGATGTAAGCATGTCAAATTAGCCTGGGTCTCGTGTAAGCTGCGTTGTACATTATTTGAGTAAAACTCGAGCGCCTCTGGTTCTATGGGTGTATTTGTTTACTTCGTTGATATCAGAGGCTTTCGAGCCCTGATAGTGCGCTATTTACCGTATGAGTCGGCGGGCCAGGGAGCAATTGACCCAAACAAGGAAAGCCAGGTCTCATAGCGGATATGCCGAAGTTCATAATTTTACATGAAGCTGCTCCCTCGCGATCGGCTCAAAGTACAGCTTTACACGATCCTGCAGCTTCACAGTCAGTCGTTTCCAATCAGTGGTCGTTCAGGGAGGTTATGTTGCATTGGAAATAAGTGATACAAAATTGACAGTCTCACTTCAACCCAGTAGAAAGATGGATTTACTGACGATGACGTTTCAGCCTGATTGTGTCATAGGTGTCTGGTTATTGATATGACACGACTGGTATATGGTTATTGACATGACTCGATTGGTGTCTGGTTATTGATATGACTCGGTTGGTGTCTGGTTATTGATATGACTCGACTGGTGTCTGGTTATTGATATGACTCGACTGGTGTCTGGTTATTGATATGAATCGATTGGTGTCTAGTCATTGATATGACTCGTTTGGTGTCTGGTTATTGATATGACTCGATTGGTGTCTAGTCATTGATATGACTCGTTTGGTGTCTGGTTATTTATATGACTCGACTGGTGTCTGGTTATTGATATGAATCGATTGGTGTCTAGTCATTTATATGACTCGTTTGGTGTCTGGTTATTGATATGACTCGACTGGTGTCTGGTTATTGACATGACTCGATTGGTGTCTGGTTATTGATATGACTCGATTGGTGTCTGGTTATTGATATGACTCGACTGGTGTCTGGTTATTGATATGACTCGACTGGTGTCTGGTTATTGATATGACTCGATTGGTGTCTAGTCATTGATATGACTCGACTGGTGTCTGGTTATTGACATGACTCGATTGGTGTCTGCTTATTGATATGACTCGACTGGTGTCTGGTTATTGATATGACTCGATTGGTGTCTAGTCATTGATATGACTCGACATAGGCGTAATGACCAAATAGTATGCGCTCTGGTTTGTCTCTGGCTACCGCCGTCAACTGATTGCCTCCACTGAATCGTAGATCAATTAGAATGAGCATTGTAACGAAATGCGCTATGATTTGTCGTCATAATGGTCGAACTCGTTTGGCCATCATGACGACCAATCATAGCGCATTTCTTGACCTAGTTCACGCATTTTCTCCCGCAAGGGGCCGCTTCCAGTCCCTTACAGAATACCCCTTTCTCATAACTGATTCACCCAGTCCCGAGATTCTCATGAGTCTCCTTACGCCAAAAACATAGTTCTAAAAATTACTACTCAATACAAGTAAACATTCGAGTCAAATTCTGCACGTGGTTTTACACCACAATCAGTTCGCTGCAAGGTTCGCGAAAACAGTTTTCTTCATATGATTCTAACACCTTGTAATTACGGATGATAATATTAAAAAACTCACGATTCTTCACATTCATATTTAACTGTTGGGTTGAAGAAATTGGAGCAATGAAACAAAAGAAATCACGTGTACACAAACGCGGTGGGCACGGAAGGGGGTGGGGTAAGATATTCGAAAATGGGTATCATCCAGTCCCTAGCATTCTGAAGATGAATTAGGATCGTAAAGGGTGTTGATATTCATATTTCAAGAAGCGACTGGTTATGCCATTGGAAAATCGGGTGAATGCAATGGGTAATTTAAACGAGGTAATGCTCTCCCAATTTAATTCATCTGCAATTAAAAAATAAATAAGGCTCTAAAGTTATTGTTTTAATAAACGAAAGGGAAAATTATGGTGTGAATGCATTATCAAAGTTCACTGTTGTGCAACACATAGCCATCTTTGTTTTAAAGTTCTGGGAAATTGACACATGGAAAAATCTAACTATCATGAAAAATATATATTTTATGGTTGGTGGTCATATAATAAAATCAAGTTGGCTGAAATTGTATGAGTTATGAGAGGTAAAACAAAAACCTTGCAAATAGTTTGCTGTGAAAGATAAAACATGATTAGAGTTGATAAATGGGCTTGTTTATTTAAGCCAGGTGCATGAAAGAAATGGAATAAACAAAAAAACATTGCACAAAGCAAAGGTGGGGGAGAAAACCACCACCACAACATGAAAAGGTTGTACATTTAAATAAACTACAACAAGACAGGAAAACAGTGGAGGGTGGGATAGGAAAATCAAAATTGTGTGTGCAAGGAACAGAGTCACAACAGGAAGTGATTACCATCCCTATCGGCTAAGCAATTAGTTAAAAGTCATGTGACATCCACGCAGGGGGGTAAGCTGTTGGCCAATAGATCACATGAGCATCAAACAAGTATAGAGCGAGAGAAGGTCAAACATTACGACATTAACAATCGCTATGTCTCCCAACTATATTAAAAGACAGAAATAAGAAACCTGCTTAGCAATATGAATGTAAACACATGAACACCTCCATAAAAACTATTTAATTATGAGCATATTGAATCTGCATTTCTTAACAACTGGATGACCAATCATGCGCACATATAATATCATGCTATTCTAATTTACTAATATTAATATCTATGCTTTGTGTGTGTAATACATAGAACATGGAAATGGCATCTCTTTTCCACTGAAGTGTTTTGGTCAATCTATTGATACAGTTCTCACATAATTAGTATTCACAGTCATGGGGCATTTCTATCAAAAATTCATCCTTTAACAAATTCATGTAGGTTCTCTGCACAGTCACATTATTCAGAAGCCGAAGGTGACAAGGCTTCCTGTCCTCCCCGCACGAAAAGCATAGATGATAGTGTCTCAACCTGGACAAGGTTATCTTCATTGGAGTCTGAAATTCTGAAGCATGGACACAAACAAATGAATACTATTTTATAAAATAAAAACGAGTCAATTTTTAATTATGAATTGTGACTCAGTAAGGAAGAACAGCTTTGTTCAAGCAGTTTTCGAGACCAACACTTCCAACAAGTAGGCTTTAATTTATGAGAGAGCATGCCAGAGACCCAGAAACAGACCAGTGGACCCCAAGTTACAGGACAGTAAACATGAATGACCACGTGAACCCTAGTGTGTATACAGCGTATGTAAATGCCGTAGAAATCACTGAAAAAATGCATCACTACCATTTCTCCCTCCCTACCCCCTCGGACCCCGCGTCAACCACACTGGCATATGCATGCACCGATGTGATGTACTTCTATTTCATCGCTCATTCTTCCAAATTAACTGAATCGACAATTTGTCACAAAGCCTGCATAATCATCTCTAATGTTATTGAATATATAAATACAATTACTTAAACATTAGTGTGATACATTAAGGTTGCGACAATTGCTTACCTAGACTGGCTTGATATTTTCCCGATCAGAAAACACCGCAAACATTGACAGACGCTGCCATCTTGTCATCTTGCTGGAACTACTTTCGGCTCAATCCCATGATTCTTAGAACGAGTTATGCGAAAGGTCAGTGCGAGAGAGCGCGCCACATTTCGGGCGAAAATGCTAGTTCACGCGCCTGAGGTCTTAAGCATTGTTGTACAGCACAAGGACTTCATCCGAGGGCATCTAGGAGGTGTTTCCGGCTTGTAAATCATCATGGATCATATTTATAGACATCAATCAGGTCCTTAGCTCATGCAAACTGGATATTGTCTCAGTGACATGTCTAGAATGCTACAGCAGAAAAGGCGTGAAAATGACGACAGTTATCAGCAACGTGACGTCACACTTGTCGCCACATCTGGCGGAAGTTTGCATTCATGGATATGAATACAGAGATCCACTGACTCGTCGGTGTGTTGAATAGTAATTACAAAGTTGTGGCCATTTTCAGAGTATTATGAACCTTACTCTGCCTCCAATGCGCTCATAGCTACACTAAGAAGGCTCACTTTTATTGGCTTATGAGGTAATCATTTCTGGTACGCCCACCGTCAATAAATCCCATGCTAATCTTGTTTATCTTGATGCAATGGAGACATCTCGTTGGCTTAGGCGACCGCGCCTCAAATTTTCCCACTCGCCTTGGCAGGGTTGTTTGACACACAGAGATTTGCATTGGCCTGCCGGCCGCTAACTTCTATAAACCCAAGGGGACATCGATTTCGCCACCAGCTAATCCAAAATCTCTCCTAAATCATCTTTAGTCCCGTTGACGAGCCTGGCGCGTCCCATAGCCATTGAGAACACGTAAGAGGTAATGAAACCATGAAATCTGCGAAAACACATGGCACTGTTGATCCAACGCCCATGGGCTCGGCGCCTGTTAAAGATATGGAACTGAAATAGTTTACCTTATTTGGTGAAATTGGCTCAGATAAATTCAATGCCAGATATAAGACCAGTTCGGCGCGTACTGCCAGTCATGAATATACTGGACGCTATCATCTTGACAGTTAACCAGTGAAAAGCTTTGTCATATGGTGGAAAAATGAACTCATTAAATGTGCATATTATAACGGATTTCCTAACTACCTTTAGTAATGATATTCAAAAAGTCGTGTCCAATCGGTGATTGTTTATGGTATGGCCTCTGTGAATTTCAACCCATGTATAGCACACGGTAGACGCTACAATACATGTGAGGCTGTAAACGGAAGGAGTTTGAGCGATAATACCAGATAATGGCAGAGTTACGCATCCGTAGTTATAGTTAACAAAGTTCGGAGGCTGTTTCCCTGGGTCTTTATCAAATAATCATTGATCATCCCAATAACATGCAAGGATTGTAAACGAGTCATTTTAACAATTACATGCACAAAATTCCCCCACATCGCCGAAAAATGCATTTTTAAGTCAGCTTTCGGGTCGCACCGACTCTTCATCGGAGGTCACAATATCTTTAGTCCTTGAAAACCTGGAGGCGCCCATAGAACATATGAGAATGGTATAGATTTTAAGTGAAACCATGAAGTTAAAACTTCAACGACTAATTCCCATCCACCTTTGAACTGATACTACAAAATCGAGTAAAATCGTAGGCCTTTGTCCAATTGCTTATTTTTGACGGGACGTGAATTATAAACCAAATATGGCAAGTGGTGGACGCAATAAGGCAGCCGACGAATAAACAGTATGACGCTATCATCTTGACAGTTCATGCAGTGAAAAGTCGACTCAATATTACTCAAACATTCTTCCGTAAACTAAGATCGGAGGCTGGTTTCAGGGCGCCGAAATCTAAACATTATCGAAGCGAAGGAAGTATAATTGTCTAGTTGTTAAATCGTTTTGACAACGACGGACACAAAATGAAAAAAAATGCACGAAATCACCGAAAAATGCATCTTGAATATGTATTAGGCATTTTGCGCAAGGGGTTGTTTTGAGTGACTGATGCCCATATGTCCTGTCGCACACAACAACCCGCATGGCGATTCTTGGTACGGAAGTCGTCATGCAGGTATCACTGCTTTGACGAGCTTACAGTCCCAGCGACGGCTTGCTTGGTAAGGCTGGATGCGTCACATCAATGGATCATAAGCAACGACATGTGTGTTATGTTAGATCGGCCAAACCCAACGCGAAGGTATGTCTCTAAGATCCATGTGTGGTCAGTCTCATATGTGACGGGAAAAGAGGGGGTGCACGTCATAACGATTCAGTTATTGCACTTCCGATTTTTGTTTTTGTGATTGGATGTCAAAAGTGATGGACCATGTCACTACAAGCGTGCCGTGCGCATCTGGCAATGCGTGGGCGTACTGAGAAGCGACGGAGAAGGAAGGTGCAGAGACGGATTGGAGTGACTCCGAACGCTCTGGGTGGTCGGCATCACCTGGAATCTTTCATAACTCTGATTGGAGGTCAAGTAATCAGGGAGTGGGGGTGGGATTCGAAAACGACTTCACCGGACGACCCGTTGGGCGAGGTTGCTCCGTGTTCCATGGTCGATATTCCGGGTTCGTCGACATATACAGATCGTTTGCACTATTTAATGTCGAGTCCAGCTGTTGATTTACAAAGATTGCCACTCGATCCATATTGTGATGGCCACTACCAATGAAACAATGGGTCGTAAGTTTGCCAGCTAACTGCTTCATCAAAAACTTTTCGAAAATCGAGATATATGATATCTACAGGATCCCCAGTGTTTTAAAGTAGCATTCTCTAGGAATTTCAAAAGGTTCGTAAGGCAAGAGCGTTTGCACAGAAACCCATGTTGGGATTTATTCAATGATTTATGTTTGAGTAAGTGTTGTGGGTGTGCCACTTAAATCGTTTATGTTTGAGTAAGTGTTGTGAGTGTGTCTCTCAAATCATTTATGTTTGAATAAGTGTTGTGGGTTTGCCTCTTAAATCGTTTATGTTTGAATAAGTGTTGTGGGTGTGCCTCTTAAATCGATTATGTTTGATTAAGTGTTGAGGGTGTACCTCTTAAATCGTTTCCATTCTGTTGATTGCTACGGACGTGAGCTAAGTGGCCGCTAATTTGATGGCTGCTAATGATTGCCTTTTTTGAATACTGGTCAGCACTAACTCATTTCCAGTCGTCTTGAAAATGCCCTTCCTTCATTGCTTCAATATGATAATAGGCGGCAGATATATATTTGTAGCTAGTTCTTTTAGAAGCCTTTGGTGCAATTTATCAGGGCCAGGAACCTTGTTCCTATTTAAAAAAAATAAGGCCATGTATAGTTCATAGGTGACCTGCCAATGGTAAACAAAGATTAGCTGCTGTATGCATATGACTTAATACAATACTGTCAGGTAAAAACGTTAATTAAAACACATCGCGCGGTACTGGATTAAACGATCAAGGTTGGTTAACCTTTCTATTGAGTCACAACTCGAAGCCAACGGCTATTTCTTCTTAGCTCTGTACCAGCCCAAGATTGTGGCGTGTGGAGTGGACGTCAACAGAGTTATGAGTTTTCAGCACTGAGGCAGAAAAAACAACAACAAATCATTACTCATTTGATTGAATCCATTGAACATTCTGTCAAAATTGCCTAAATGGTATGATAAACACTTATTGACTTCTGATTATCACGAGAACTCTGTTTGCCTTTTGCAGATGCTTCATTGCACTGTTTACTTGTTTGGGTTAATTGTGACACCTAACTCCCTTTCATCTCATACGTCGCCAAGAGTAGAACTGCCTAATTCAATATTTTTTATTTTTGTTTGTCTCACCTATATACAGGGCGTGACATTTGTTTGGATTAACAAGCATCTACAAATCATTCCCCCAGTTTAATGCACAGTGCAAGCTTTGTTGTAAGATATGAGCCTAGTCTTTGGTCCTCAATCTGGAGAATAGTATTTCCACCAATAGCGTGACGATGGTAGCTGATGGCAGAAGCTGTGTGAAAACCAATGGCACCGTTATCATTACAACTGTCCCCAACAGAGTGGACACTTTTTATGAAAAGGAGTTACCAGGCGATCCGCGATAACGGGACAACCCATGCTGCAAGCCTTCCTGAAACTTCCCTCAAACACGGGGCGACCCAGAATGACAGGACGTCCGCTAACGTCGGTGTCGTCTCGCACCTGGTTGTCATCTGGGTATGATTACATTTGTGAGAAGTTCTCTGTTGTACAGGGACAGGACATCAAAACACCCCTAAATATGATAGATTTGTTTTATTATATTTACCCTCAAAAATGAGGAAGTAAAAATATTCATCAATATGCAACTGTACATATTTCATGACACACAGAACATGCAAATAAAAGTTCAAAAAACGTTTAAAAGGTATTGAGCAATTTTTTCCAGCGTATCGAATCGCCCAATATTCGATTCCACCCAACTTGTACAATGATCTTCATGTACCCCGCGTACACTTCTCTCTCGATCAAAAATTTCATAGCTTGATGAAATAAAATTGAGTGGGTTCGTGTCAAATGCGCCCTGAGCATCTAAAGAGCATATAAGGAAGATACGGGTGCCCCTACGGACTGCATGAGTTACAACCACCCCCCCCCCCTCCCCCCACACATGTAGCAACAATATCAACACACAGCCTATCTATAGCAAATGTTTCTATGGTTACAGTGTCGATGAAATAAACAGACAGTCGTCGACTCCAGTGACGTCATCGGTCATCGCCACCGCTTATTGGTCAACGAGCGACGAATCAGCAGTAACCATGCCAACAATATCCACGACTTCCTTTACCCCAAATGGCTCACATACGGACAGGGCGACCCATACAGCTCGCTCGCCTCTGATCGCATCCAACCATGACACATTGATGTATACAATGCCCGAGCAACCCAAACGACATTTGTCCCGATACGAAAATATCGGCGAGCGTCTCATCAAGCGCAAGTGGTACTACAAGCGCAAGAAGAGGATCAGCTACATTTCGCTGGCAGTGGCCGTGCTGGGTATCATTCTGATGATCATCGAGACCGAGCTCTTCATGGCCGGAGTCTACAGCAAATCCTCGCTCGGCTCGTTCGTAGTCAAGTCCCTAATCAGCCTCAGCACGCTCGTCCTGTTGGGGACGATAATATGGTATAATGTCGTAGATGTCCAACTCTATATGTTGGATAATTCCATCGAGAATTGGGCCTTAGCACTGACGCCGAAGCGCTTGCTCAAGATCGCAGTGGAGCTGGCGGTTTGTGTCGTGCACCCCTTCCCGGGGGACTACGATTACAAGACGTATGACGTCGACCCGTTGACAGGTGACATACAAGGGACCGTCGTCACAGTAGACGTCTTCCTCTCTGTCCCCATGTTCCTGCGACTCTATCTACTCGGCCGCGTCATCATCTTCGGCGTGGAGGCATTTTCCAGCGCCTCCTCACAGACGTTAGCAGCCCTGAACCGCACTAAGTTTAACGCCATGTACACCTTTAAGAGCTTGATGGTTCTCCACCCCATCATGGTACTCCTCGTTCTTACTATAGGCTCTCTCCTCATCACCAGCTGGAGTATCCGGGCTGCTGAGATGTACTATGTGAACGGGGAACTCTCGCGAGATATCCTCAATGCCCTCTGGGTCGTCTGTATCACATTCCTCACTGTGGGTTACGGAGATATAACCCCGTCTAGCTATTGCGGCCGCGCTGTTGCTGTTTTGACCGGCATATCGGGGACGCTGATTACAGCGCTCGTGGTGGCAGTAGTCGCCCGAAAACTCGAGTTCACGCGACCAGAATCCACCGTCCATTCCTTTATGATCAGCATTCAACTTCAGAAACAAATGAAATCGTGGGCGGCCAAAACCATTCAGTTTGCCTGGAGGAGCGGCAAGGCTCGTCAAAAAGGTCACTTCCGTGCTTTTTTGCAATATCAGAAGTTATTTATGGATGCGGTCTTTAAAATGCGGAAGACCGAACAAAAACTCACTTTAATGAAATCTTCGTCACTTTCCATTGCTGACGTGCATTCGGCCCAGAATTACATGGAACAGGAGTTGGTGAAAATTCAGTCGCAGCATCACGGCTTGGAGAAAAGCATGGAGTCGATGACGACAAAAATGGACTCATTTGACGCCAAGCTCTCGAAGTTAATTAGCTTATTAAAGAAGAGAAAGAGATCGGAAGGTGGCCAGGTGTCATTGAGAAGGCAGAATAGCCAGAACACAGACAATGACGAACTATCTTTGTAAGCTGACTGGAAGTGGAGAAAACCTAACTACCGCTTTGGTACTGACTTGCGGTTCGGAGAACGACACAGACGCCCCCACCAAAATCACTTCCATTTTGTAACCCCGTAACATTTCTCGAGATTCACATACCAGTGCTTGCATATTCTCAGTGACACACGCTGAAACGTGATCGGTGACGTACCCGCTGTGATACGGCCATCGGTGACGTACCCGCTGTGACACGGCCATCGGTGACGTACCCGCTGTGACACGGCCATCGGTGACGTACCAACACTCTGTCAACACGACAGGGACGCTCCCACACTGAGGCATTACCAGTCGATGACGTACCCATAAAATTCATTAATCACTGTCACATAACCATATACCCACAATGTCATAACCATACTACGACGTACCAAATTAGCGATGTACCGAAAGTGACGTAGAAACACAATGACGTACCGAACAGTGACGTATAACGGCATGCCGTGTTGTAGCAGCACAATAACTTTACTAAAGTGACGCACCAAAACAGGATGATACAGTGACGCAACAACGCAATGACTTAACGCAATGACGTAACAACACAATGACTTGCCTAGACTATGACGTAACAATGCAATGACGTACAAGCAAAATGACGTAACAACGCAGTGACTTACCAACACTATAACGTAACAACGCAGTGACATACTAAACACAATAAGATAACAACGCAATGTCTTACTTACACAATGACGTAACAACGCAATGACGTAGAAACAATGACGTAACAACACAGTGACCTACCAACTAGTGGTCGAGTTATTTATTACTAGCGAATCCAAATGATTCTGCATCAGAAGGGTCAGGAGATATATTTATTTAGATGTGTATTTGCCAATATCTGAAGTAAACGTTATGTCAGTTTTTTCCTAAAAACCAAACGCTGTCTTCAATTGTTTTTATTTCTGATCCTCAATCGGTGTCTCGGGCCTCGTGAAACGCAGCTACAGGATAAGGTATGGTTGTCCGTGGTGGGCACACAACGTTCAACTGTTGCGCGTAATTACATGTGTAGTTGCGCGCAACTTAATCAGCCAATCAGAGAGCACCTTTTCAAGCGTATTCGATTTTAAAAAAAGTCCGTCGACGTGTTATTGATAGTGTTTAATGTACGTGTGCGAGGCGGAAGACAAGACTGATTTTCGAGGACGTCCCGAATTGTTGGGACGCTTCGTGTTCTGGGATCGATATTTCAGGTTGACTATTATCGGATCTCACTACGCGGGGCCTTATTTCGAAACGAGTCCAGAGATCTCTGGGCGGATTTATTAACGTTGAGTGTATACTTTGTGAACTACTTACTGGATGGCCAAATGATACGGGAGATGTGCCATGATTGGTCATATTTGTGTCAAACACTTTCAAGCTAGCTTCTGCCAAACAACGTGGTTTCAGTGGCAACTACAATTATTAAACAGCGTCCAACATTTCACATTTTGACCACACAAGAACACAAACTGGTGTTTGAACTACGAAATAAAGAGTTAAGAGTTGGGAAACGTTATGCAAGCCTGTCACGTTATGATTCCAATATTTCATCTATTAATGCGTTATGATAGGCATTTGACCAAGTCCCTTTTGGTATAACGTACTCGATGTGATCATTGTTTTGTGTCAAAATGACCATGCAATCGCGAAAGGAACGGAACAGGTTGAATTGCCCGAGATACCGGAAAACCTGGGCTATACTTGCGTCACCTGCATTTCCGATTTTATTTACTTGCCCAAGACACGAACGAACTCTACCGACTGCCTCACCGTGAGTCTTTAGCGGATGCTCCGTCTAGCGGCTGGAATTATTCAGGTAACGATGGCGCTATCAAACACACACACACACACACACACACACACACACACACACACACACACACACACACACACACACACACACACACACACACACATATATACACATACATACATATATATATATATATATAGAGAGAGATATAGATAAAGATATATATAGAGAGAGAGATATATATATATATATATATATATAGAGATAGGAGAGAGATATATATTATATATATATCCTCCCATATATCTCTCTATATATAGATCTCTCTATATATAAAATATCTATAGATATATCTCTGATATCTCTCTATATATCCTTATCTCTATAGATATCTATCTATATCTCTCTCTCTAGATAGATATATATATATATATAGATCTCTCTCTCTCTCTCTCCCTCTCTCTATATCTAGAGATCTATATCTCTCTATATATATATATATAATTAATCTAGTGTGGAGAGCAGTTGATGTATTTGCAAATGATTTATATCGGCCATTAATGAAACGAGCTGTTTCTCTACGCGTTGATCGCCGGATGGCAGTGTTGAGATAATAAACGTGCATTGTGACAGAAATGGGCTTTTACGTTCATATTACAGTGGTAGGCGATTGTCAGGTGATATTAACGAAGGTCAAATGGAAGATGATGATGACAATGACAATGTGAACGATGATAAAAATGATGATGATTTTTACAACGGTCGTGATTATATCAATGAAGATGATATAAATGATGCCGATTACATCAATGATGGTGATGATGATTACGTACAATTTATCAATGATGGTGATAACACTGTCGTAGATGATAGCAGCGACGGTTATAGCAATTACGTAGATGTACTCAATGATGGTTA
Organism: Urechis unicinctus; assembly: GCA_034190875.2. Classification (NCBI taxonomy): domain Eukaryota; kingdom Metazoa; phylum Annelida; class Polychaeta; order Xenopneusta; family Urechidae; genus Urechis; species Urechis unicinctus. The sequence goes on along the minus strand of CM067348.1, from coordinate 25,269,761 downwards.
TAGCAATGACGTAGATGTGCTCAATGATGGTTATAGCAATAACGTGCATTGTGACAGAAATGGGCTTGTACTTCAATGACAGTGGTAGGCGATGTCAATGATACGTAGATGTGCTCAATGATGGGTTATAGCAATGACGTAGATGTATGATGATGATTTTTGGTTATAGCAATGACGTAGATGTGCCGATTACATCAATGATGGTTATGATGATGACGTAGATGTACTCAATGATGGTTATAGCAATGACGTAGATGTGCTCAATGATGGGTATAGCAATAACGTAGATGTACTTAATGATGATTATAGCAACGACGTAGATGTGCTCAATGATGGTTATAGCAATGACGTAGATGTACTCAATGATGGTTATAGCAACGACGTAGATGTACTCAATGATGGTTATAGCAATGACGTAGATGTACTCAATGATGGTTATAGCAATGACGTAGATGTACTCAATGATGGTTATAGCAATGACGTAGATGTTCTCAATGATGGTTATAGCAATGACGTAGATGTACATAGTGAAAATAATGACGTAGATTATCCCTATGATGATAACAGTGTCGTAGATTATATTTATGATGGTAATTTCACTGATAATGACGATAACAAGGGTAATTATGATAGGAATATAACCATGAATGCCGTTGTGATTATGATGACGATAATAAACGGATTTAAGTGAATATCTTAAGCTAAATAAAAAAGCTTATTCTGCGGCAAAAAAAAATAAGAATGTTTCTTTATTCTCCGCGAAGCAGAGGAATTGTTATGCGGACTCAAAGCGCTTGATAATAAAATCACGTTATCTTTACAGCAGTACCGAGAATGTCGAGCATGACAGCGTCTTGAGTGAAATACGATATGCGCTTGTGATTACACCTTGCCACAGCGTATGATGCAGTTAATTAAACTCGAGTTATTTGAGAACTGTTGTCGTATTTCCTTCGGCCGTACCAACTAAGGATTCTTCCTCGCCTCGCCGCATTATGAGGGACTAGGCACTATGGTTTCACAATAGTCAGGCAAGAAAAGACTTTGTTTGATCCGCCAGTTTCTTTGCAATAACACATTAGGGTAAGGATTAAAGCTTTCGAAAGGGTTTCTCTGGGGAGGCTTATTTGTCAGACCTCTGCAAATACCACGGTAACGTTGAACAACACCAGCGAGTTGCTCTGACGCATTTATAAAGTTTCGTTGCCATTAAAAGGCTAGGTTAAAGCTATATTGTAACGTGCAACACAACAGATCACTTTTATTAGAGCGATAATAAGTAGCAACAATAACAACAAAGATATATTTATCAATAACAAATAAGAGACGAGTTTGTCATTAGTCTCGTTTCCTTTTGAGTTTCCGTAACGAGAAGTGGACGCGATCAGCTCGGACACATACAACATTAAGCTAAATTTAAGCCTCCGGCTCGCTGTAAATACACAGATATTTACATTCTGACTTATTTTTTTTGTCCCTTCTATGATAAATGGCACAGCGATTCGAAATTTATGAAAATACGATCGTACAAGTTGATCTGAAATGCCTCTAAAATTGCCGCTTTTTGCCATTGCCACGCGCTGCCGCAGAAGGCGTGACCTTATATCCACACCTCACCCTAACACCCTCTCCCCCTTTGCCACCCTTCCATGCCGCGTGTGTCTTGCTTACCAACACGCGGCGACCAGCGTGTCGTCACTCCCGACAACCGCTGTACCAACCGCCGTTCCGGCAACTAGTTTGTAGACTGAACAAAGGCGCCCCGTGGCGTTGAAAATTGGCGTGCGCCGGAAGCAGATTGCTTGTAATGGGTGACGAGATTTTGGAAGGAAGGTTTTGTCCGTTCTGCTTTGTCTTGTGGACCTCAGAGGTCCGTGGCTACCATTCTACCTCATTCAATACTTCCACCTCTCAGGATAATTAGAGCATTATGGTGCAGACGTCCACCATTGTCAGGCGTATGAATACTAATGTAGACTGCCTTTGTCAATTCCTTCTTCTCTTTGAGCTCGTAGTACAATACAACATGGGACTTCTCATCAGGAAAATATGTTTTGAGCTGGTTGAGGGCGTGAGGCTGTGGTAGTGCCATAGAGCGGAACTACTACCGATAAATACAAAGGTAAAAGGAAGACCAATAGGCATTGTTGCTTCCGTGCTGATGGCTGAAATAACGAGTGGAGAGAAAAAAAGCAGCGCGGTTTACAGAGGAGAGGGCGAGTGTGGATGTAGAACGTAAGAGACGACGACTAACCACCGACCTCATGACTGGTAGATGTACGGACCACGAGGGTGGGAGTGTATGTAAAGAGAGAGAGTAGAGAGAGAATAGATGGTGGTTGAGAGAGTAGTGTGTGGGGGTGGGGGCGTAGAACGGAAGGGCGAGGTGTACGAAAGGAAGTAGAAGGCAGGGTGATTGAGATAGAGTGGGGATGTTGTAAGAGGGAGAAGGGAGAGGAGAGGGTGATTGAGATAGAGTGGGGATGTTGTGAGAGGGAGAAGGGAGAGGAGAGGGTGATTGAGATAGAGTGGGGATGTTGTGAGAGGGAGAAGGGAGAGGAGAGGGTGATTGAGATAGAGTGGGGATGTTGTGAGAGGGAGAAAGGAGAGGAGAGGGTGATTGAGATAGAGTAGGGATGTTTTGAGAGGTAGAAGGGAGAGGAGAGGGTTATTGAGATAGAGTGGGGATGTTGTGAGAGGGAGAAGGGAGAGGAGAGGGTGTTTGAGATAGAGTGGGGATGTTGTGAGCGGGAGAAGGGAGAGCCGGGAGAGGAGAGTGTGATGTTTTGAGATAGAGTGGGGATGTTTTTAGAGGGAGAAGGGAGAGGAGAGGGTGATTGAGATAGAGTAGGGATGTTGTGAGAGGTCGCCCGGGAGAGGAGAGGGTGATTGAGATAGAGTGGGAGATGTTTTGAGAGGGAGAATGGAGGTGATGCGGAGAGGGTGATTGCGCTAGAGTGGGGCTGTTGTGAGAGGGGGGATTTGTGGAGCGGGAGCCCGGGGGCGCGGTCTTGAGCTCGAGTGGGGCTGTTTGTGCGTGGGAGAAGGGCGAGGCGAGGGTGTGAGCTTTGAGCTTGAGTGGGGCTTGCTTGTGGCTGTTTTGGCGGGAGCCGGGCGACGGGAGAGGGTGATTGAGCTAGCGTGGGGATGTCGTGAGCGGGAGAAGGGCGAGGAGCGGGTGATTGCGCTAGAGTGGGGCTGTTTTTGCGAGGGCGCCGGGCGCGCCGCGGGTGCTTGCGCTCGCGTGGGGCTGTTGTGTGCGAGGGCGAAGGGAGCGGAGAGGGTGATTGAGATAGAGTGGGGATGTTGTGAGAGGGAGAAGGGAGAGGAGAGGGCTTTTCGAACACCCGATCACCGAGGATGGATACCTTTGAAAACAGCCGCCGGATTTGTTTATAAAAATATCCTAATGGCGAACTAACGATATGAATAATTACGCGTGCGCAGTTAAAATTGTTTCTGGCATTGTCGCCGCAAATTCTACGGACTTCGTTGGTAGAGTTTTCTGAGGAGCTGTATAATGGTAAGATGGAGTGACAAATCCCCTTCAACACAACATGTGAAACGTGCTCGATTCGTCAATGCGGATATCAATGTCAAACGTTGTGAGGAATCAGTCGATGAAGTGTTTCTTCCTACAAAAGTTGACAGCCTTATTGTGAGAAATGTGAATCACTTGATACCCCTAAATACCAGTATTCTGTGGCGAGAAATACAGACATTTCATCCCATACCTCATCCATACAGCGCACACACTCAGCTACAATATATTTTCTCGTGACTTAAGCAAATATTATGAAAGAGGTGGATTTCTTCCTCCATTGAGAACTCTTCTGTGGCTTAATGACTTTCATGCCACCAGCTGCGACTCGCCTGCCTCTGAAAAGCCCCGCCATCTACGTCTCTGGCCCCGTCAACTAAACACAGCATCAGTCAAAACTTCTACAACAAAACACCCCATTTCATTCCACTCACAGCAGCGCGCTCCCAATTCTATTCTTCACTCTATTATCGCCCATGCCTTTATTCCCTCTATTATCACTCAATAGATGTTGAAGTTAGGCTGATAACAAAGCCAGTTGGAATCCGAGAGGGTCACTTGTGTGGAATTAGACTAGGAGCTTTGCAATAATTGAATAGTAGCCTTAAAGTGTGATGATGATGGATGAACTGGTCTGCCTTATTGGACTACATACTTACGCACGCAAAAAATGAAATTATGATATGACGATTATTACATTGAAGTAAGGGACAAATGACGAGGTATATCACTTACTGCGTGCAGACGATCAGGATAGAAAGACAGAGCCAAACAATAGAGGGGGATGGTGGGGGTGGTGGTGTTGGGGGTGTAATCATGATTCACTTTCCACCTGTATGCCTGTAAAAACAGTTGTCACTTTGAATAAATAGTAATGACTTGATATCTGAGAACCATTATGACCCAAGTGACATATGGCTAACCGTGTACCTAAGTTTTCTGCGTGGTAATAACCACAGAAAGCTCCAACACAAGATCACACAGTCGTTCAATCAATCGAATACCACGTGTCTTTGCCATATAAGACCCCGCCATATCTTTATACGACATATGACATGCAGAACCTAACAAATATAAAATATATAATGTGTTAACAATCTAGCTCAGTCAGCTCCACATCCCTGAGAACCGTGAGAACCCTAGGAGGCGGAGATTGTGAAGTGTCCTGTCAGCCAAGTATCGGCAGATGATGTGGTGTTGCGGTACAAGGAATTAGAGATGTTGATTCCTTCCTCCTCTATCAAGGCTTCCAATAACGGGCTCCATATGATTGGCGATATCGAACAATATATTGTATCATTGAAGAGTTCTCTGGTATATATTCAGCTTCAAATGCAAATCACTATTTTTATCGTGTTTATAACATGGTCCTAACATTCCGTTTGGCGATATGTTAGGGTCAGTGATTTACATGGGTACTGGGTATGAGGCTTGTACTGTGCTCTTCATCAATCAGAAGGATTCCCCTGATGGCGCTGCGTTTCGAGTAAACTGTACTCCGATTGACCCCTGATTGGCGGATGAAGTGCACCGGTTGTCCTTTCGTGCGACCAGTTCCTGGAAATATAATTCCATTCCTCGAGTGTAGCTTTCTTTCAATCACGTGCTGCATAACAAAATAATAAGGTTGAGAAAATTAACACATGTAGGCCTATTGGTATATGGGGTAACCTAGTGAATCATAATGTTTTTTTCTATTATTATCATCATCATCATCATCATCATCATCATCATCATCATCATCATCGTCATCGTCATTATCATCATGAGAATGACCATTATCTCGTCGTCGTCATCGTCCTCTTCGTCATCATTAAGTCCGCGTAAATATCACTTTCACGTGGCAAATCAATTTTGAAGAATAATATTTGGCATTTTATTATGATTTTAAAGATGCATATTCCGTGGCAACGTGCTATTTGTATTTTATTTCCGTTTTTGTCTTGTTCGTCATATAACTCGATTGTAGTCTTTTCCTGATATTGGGATCACTAAATAATTCACGATGTCGCGCTATCGGCGCATTTGAACTCAATTTCTAAATTATGCAATGGAGAACCGAACGTGTTGAATAATGACGCATGCACGTTCAACTTCTGCCGTTTTGACGCTTGGAGGTCTACTTTCTTCTGTTGATTCACGGATATCGTTGTTAAAAATGATAGGGGGTCAGCCCGTTAAGTTTTCTTCTGGCATCGATTTTTTGTTATCAAATATATCTTTAAGCGAAACATATTCTATCGTGGTGATTCAGAATGTAATAATTACTTGCAAAAAAATTGAACTGTGAATGTCGGTACGGACGTATGTATGTTCGTATGTATGTGCGTATGTATGTGCGTATGTATGTATGTGTATATATATATATATATATATATATATATATATATATATATATATATATATATATATATATATATATATGTGTGTGTGTGTGTGTGTGTGTGGTGTGTGTGTGTTTGTTTGTGTGTGTGCATGTGTTTGTGTGTTTATTCGCTTGATTCGTTTTGTCACAGCGCCTCAAAATGAGGAGCCAAGTTGAGGATAATTGGATTGACCTGATGCATGTCCTCATTATTATCCCAGTTGCCATTCATTATTACTTGCAAATATTCACCTAATTGTATATTACGTCATCCAGCCATCACAATGTGCGATTCGGATTTTGTTCATAGACCCATTCGCAAGGGGGCGCTTGATGTTCTGCTATTCTGAGTTCGATAACAGCTTCATTTGGTCAAATGAGATTGGGTCGCAGGTTAAAATGACCTAACCAATGTTGCAAAAATATCTAGGATATTGAGCATTTGATATTTCTGAAACAAACGGTTCAATCGTCTGTTAAGCATTTGATAAATGGCCGTTGATTGCATTTTCGGGCGCCAGTTTCGCTTATACTTCGTATGGGGTGATGATGAACACGAAGTTAGCCTTGTATTACCGCCTGTTTTATTTTACCAAGCTTTCGTCGCGATCTTTTTAAACTTGTGCACTTACATTGAACTATTGAATGCTTACCACAAAGCACGCTCGCTATATCTTCGTCGGTCCGCTTCGCTCGCTGAATGAGTCTGGGGTACTACTGGTCCCACCACTCAGCATCACGCATCATATCATTTGTTATATATGGGAGTCACATGTTTATGCACATGGCTTCATGAACTTTTTGGGAGACAAATGCTCTGATAAATGTCTCTGGAACAAATTCATTATATCTGACACTCAGTTTGAGCATGGAAGGTAACTTACAACAAAGCTACCGAATTAAAGAAAAACATATTTTGGGAATGGGAGAGCATTTTATCTTCTCATATCTCGTCGAGAAGCCAGTTTACCCATGTAAGGGTCCTTCTGTAAAGATAATTTTACAGCGCTGTCGAAGGGTGCAAACAAAGAATGGAAAAATGGCAGTCTCCTTATCAATACCTCCATATGGTGTCGCCATTTTGAAAGGACTGTGATCCAAAACGAGGTCGATCCCATGATGCTTTTCAAGTGGAAATTAAGTCATCAGCATACGGCCACAGTGCCTTTTGTTGCCCTCTGATAGGGTTTTACTCCGATATGCAACAACTGACCACAATACCACAGAAACCGTATCGATGTAAGAATTCCCCGGGGTTACCATTGTCGAGGTGAGATCACGCTTAAACGAGAAAAGGCGAGGTTTTGAGAAGGGAGGGTTTTGTGGTTGTAAACGCAGCGAATCAAGAGTAATTCGCTATTGTAGAAATCCAATTTTCGTTATAGACGCAAGTGTCTGGGGAATACAACCGGACTGCATTGATAAGAGATGTTATGGAAAATGTTGCATACAAAACCGGGTCTCGATGGTGTCTTGTGTTGTTAATGCGCTTTATGTTGGCTATTATCGCCCTCGCCGCGATATTCGCGCTTAAATGCTCATACTGAATGTAGCGTCACCCAGCAGAGGGCGCTGAGATACATCACGTGATTGCGGTCGACGGCTAGCCGACTTCTAGATATCGCCGTCAGACGGGGTCAGATATAAGCCTTTGTAATTTCATATCAACACTATCACATGAAACCATTTGGAATAGTATGTTCGCATGCTGCAATTAGTGATAATATCATATAAATTTTCACCGAACTCCACATTACGTCATACATTACATGGCGTCATATGACCGATCAAAGGTCAGATTGACCAGACCTCTGGGTTGTGTTCACAAGAAATACCCCCATGTTTCAACCGTGCTATAGCCGTATTGATATATACTCATCACTCGGCGCGCCCCTACAAGAATCTCTAAACACCACCAGCATATGTAACACGTGCCCCTCAAACTATACCAGATGTACAAAACATTGATCGCTTCTGTCTGTATCAAGAACGTACGGCCGAGTATTCAAGCAACCTCGCCTTTTGACGCATGCGCAGTCAGATAAGTGGTTAAGATCAGTGTTTTTTTGTGGTGATGGTTATGGTCTTGTCAGGGTGACATTAGTGGTAGGATTGTTACTGACGCAGGCCACTCAATATGTTGGGATTCCTAAGTTTGACTTGTATGACGAGAAACACCACCGTTATTCAACGAAACGTCGGTCAACGCGGGTTACAACAGGGTGTTCAGGTGGTGGAATCACGGGGACGAAGTGAGGTATTGATAAGGTGGTAAGTTGAGGATGTTAATCATGATAACGCGCGGGGATCCCCGTGTTAATTGTTGCTAAGACGAGTTCACAAATGAGGTCGTAAATACATCATGAACGTGACGGGTAACACCATTCATTATGCTCTGACATCAGATATGAATCAGCAGGAAATCGATAAAGAAGTGGTCAGTTCGGCCAGTGTGGTCAGCGCGGAGGTCGGTCGGACTGAGTCGAGCCCCGTCGACATGGAGTTGTCAGTGGACGCTGGTGAAAGTGCTGTAGCCGACGTCAGTGGCGCGTGGGAGGCTCTCGGTCAGGTGAGCCATGACGCTATACAGACCGATACTGATGGGCCCCGTGACGAAGCCAGCTCACGTGGAGGAGGAGACGGCGATGATGACGAAGCCAGCTCACGCGGAGGAGGAGACGGCGGTGATGACGAAGCCAGCTTACGTGGAGGAGGAGACGGCGGTGATGAACAGCTCCACCTGTACCCGACACAGAGGCTTGGAGACGTCATGACACGCACGGACGACGAGGACGACTTGAGTCAAGGTAGACCTTCACCTCAGCCTCTGCAACAACAGCATCAACATGAACCACAACAGCAGCCACAACAGCAACCATCACAGCAACAACAACAACAACAACCACAACAACAACAACACCAACATGAACCACAACAACAGCCACACCAACAGCAACCACCACCACAACAACAACATCAACACCAACAACAACCACAACAACAACCACAACAGCAACCGTCACAGCAACAACAGCAGCCACAACAGCAACCGTCACAGCAACAACATCAACCACAACAGCAACAGGAACATCAATCACAGCAACAGGAACCTCAATCACAGCAACAACCTCAATCACAGCAACAGGAACCACAACAGCAACAGGAACCTCAATCACAGCAACAGGAACCTCAATCACAGCAGCAGGAACCACAATTACAGCAGCAATTACAGGTACCTTATGTGATCAGACCATCTGGTCGGCAAACAACAAACAAATATCCATCCCTACAAACTCCCCAGCCACAACCACAACCACAACAGCAGCAAAACCAGCAGCCACAACCACAACGACAACAGCAGCGAACCCAGCAGCAACAAGAACCGCGTCAATACCCAGCTCGACCCCAGGCGACATGGTCAGGTAGAGGTGCCTCCATCACACCAGACCTTACGGCGGAGCTTGATCAGGAGAAGGCTGCCTCAGCCATAGAGGTGAGGTAATTCATGCTGTTTCGATCTGTACCCGTATCATAGCGTTCTCGGGGCCAGCTTTCGTTCAATATCGATGTGTTTGCTTGCACGCTCATATTTGGCGCACCCTTATATATCAAATACATTATAGTTTTTGTTCAGTTATTTCAGTAGCATCAGAACATGGGTTCACAATAATATAATCTAATGGCGCCACTTGAGTTCATCGTTGCGCAAAATAGTCCACTTATCTATTGCTAATAACACATTTCATACATCAAACATAATATATACGCAGAGCTTTTTTAAACTCGACAATTTCTTGTAGTTTCAGGAACGCATGGAGACAGTGTCACAGGGTCAAGATAAAAGCCAGATCAGCAACACTGGCACCCTCTCTTTGGCGCTGGTGGTACTTCTAAAAGAGGTCATTGCCAACCAGAATGAGGTCCGCTTTTTCGCCTTCACTATCGCCCTCATATCAGCGTCCCTATGTCTCCAAGTTATCGCCGGTATTCTCATCATCGCCATGCATTCCCTCAAAAGTCTGAGCAAAGAAATTGACGTGGGGACTCGGAAAGTGACAACGATCGACACCAACAAACACTCGCAGGAATTGTTCCAAGTTACTAAAGAAAAATCTGTCCTAGGCTCCGTCAGAAACACCATATATACACCGGAAACATTAACCGGCACGTCGGGGGTCATCAATGAAGGATTTGAAGAAATCAACTTGAGTGAAAACGGGATGGAAGACTTTAGTGACACTGTGAAAGATGCGAAAGATTCGTATGAATTGCGTGTTGGATATGAAAATGCGCGCCCAAACATTTCTCCCATGACATCGGCCATATTTGACGACTTGCGCTATGCAGAATCTCGTAAGAGTTCGTGGTATCGCCGATGTTTCTCATTCTCTCCCGAAGCAAACGACACCGCTCTTTCATACACAGAGGAGGAGGCTGTTATGCGACTGTACGATATTGTCACCATGACGCAAGTGAAGTCTAGTATGATGTACACAGAAGCAAACATCTCGTCGCAAACACGTGATAAAGAAACGGACTCTGACTTGGAGAGTAGCTGGAAGTTGACGAAATTTATCAATATCCAACAGCAGTTGCTGCGGTGTAGATTGGACAGGTTCCGACAGAGACGCCTCTTCTCGAGGCTGTCTCGAGTCCAGCAAGCAATCACTTATTTGACGTACGTCGTATTGGTCCTGAATACACTTATAACCGGTATATATATGTCTAAAACTAAATAGATTAATACTCATACTTATATATAGTGGCTTATATGCAAGCACGCACGTAAACCTACACACAGACACACATGCACTGACACACACACACACACACACGCCATTAAATATATATATATATATATATATATATATATATATATATATATATATATATATATATATATATATATATATATATATATATATATATATTTAATGGCGCGACCTGACCTCCTCTTTGCGCAAATAGCCTACATCAAGCATACTATATACATAGACAGAAAACAGCAAAGAACTGTTTTAAACTTTCTTCTTATATATATATATATATATATATATATATATATATATATATATATATATATATATATATATATATATATAGAGATATATATATATATATATATAATATATATATATATATATATATATATATATATATATATATATATATATATATATATATATATATATATATATATATATATATATATATATTATATATATATATATATATGCTGTTATTATGCCTATCACCTTTGATAATTAAGTGAGATCTATCTGTGTTTGAGATCTTAATCAGCCAGTTGCATAACTCTCTCACGACGTTTTTTTGGGTTGTTGCCAATAAAAAGTGGTGATATCATCCGGCACCAGTGGGCCAACCAATCAACACGTGTCCTCAATGCTTGATTCTCAAAATATCAAACATTCCGATATTAAATATATTTTAACTGCGCAGGTTGGACACCGGATAATTATATTCATACTTATATATAGTGGCTTATATTCAAGCACATGCGTAATCCTACACACAGACACACACGCACAGACACACACACACATATATAGAAAGGGCATTCGTTGCTCTGACAAGCGATGAGGTCTTTAACAAACATCGATGGGAATGAATCAGTTACAAAAACTAATTAATCGTTCAACAAGCCCGGAAAAATAAAAGCGTTTGTTGGCGGATCGGGACCTTAATGCACTCTGCCTTTTATTAGTGTCACGTTGAATGAAATCGACATGACCGACTCCGACTGCTCCTCGCCTGCTACGTGTATTTAACCTAATTGGTCATTTTCTTTCAATCCGAGCCGATCATGGTTATCAAGAAAATGTCTTTCAGTCTAGAATAACTCTAATGAGAACAGCATCTTTTTAGGCAGTCATGCCCCCGATGAATTAGCCATGGCAGTTATTCATAGCAAATATTTAGAATGCCTGACAACTCTGCCTGGACTAACAATCCGACCCGTGGATGCCATTAACGGTTCACCAAGCGTAACTTACTGATGTGGGGATAAGAGACAAATGTCTGCATTTTCCCTGAAGAACTCGAATGAATCGTAAACACACCGCGCTGTTGTTGCATTCTATTTAAAATTTTAACTGCGTTTATCGATTATTTAATAATTTCTTCACCTTAGAGTTTCCGTAAGAAATATAACAAAGATTGCTGAACGTATTACCCAATTTAAACAGAGCGTATTGCGCCTCCGTGACTCGAATTATAAGGTTTTGACAGAGTTCAATGTCTCTGTAAAATCTTATTTACGATGCGACCCGGTGTCGCGTGGTAGCGTCTCTATCTCGCCCATGTAGTCATCAACCCATCCATTATCGCCCACTGTCGTTTGAATTGAGAGCGGCCATGGCGTATAAGCGGGCCAACAAAGCACTTATACCAGGCCAAGTAGCAACCACTGTTTCCTGCTCAAGTCGGAACTTTGAAGGGCGTTGAAGCGAAAACATTATCTTTGTCACCCCTCAACAAGCCTGGAATTGGAAGGCAGCGGAACTGGAGAGGGCTATAGGGCCAAATGTGTGAGGTCCTCTATCTTTCAATCATTCCCTCCCAATTACTGGCATTTACCCTCCAATCAGAGGGCCATGAAGAGGGTGATTATAAATGAAAAGGACCTCTACAGATTGCACCTCCTAAACTAACACCAGGCACAAGTCATGACCCTCATTGGGAAGGCACCTCCTTAAGAGGACACACTCCAGAGAGATGCCTCCATGTCTGTTATGCATACAGGTTAATGGCTGGCCTTTCGAGAGGTGTCGCGTGCTGCAATAGCACCGAGTCAGTATCATCCCTGTGTGCCGCATGCTGCAATAGCACCGAGTCAGTATCATGCCTGTGTGTCGCGTGCTGCAATAGCACCGAGTCAGTATCATGCCTGTGTGTCGCATGCTGCAGTAGCACCGAGTCAGTATCATCCCTGTGTGTCGCGTGCTGCAATAGCACCGAGTCAGTATCATCCCTGTGTGTCGCGTGCTGCAATAGCACCGAGTCAGTATCATCCCTGTGTGTCGCGTGCTGCAATAGCACCGAGTCAGTATCATCCCTGTGTGCCGCGTGCTGCAATAGCACCGAGTCAGTATCATCCCTGTGTGTCGCGTGCTGCAATAGCACCGAGTCAGTATCATCCCTGTGTGTCGCGTGCTGCAGTAGCACCGAGTCAGTATCATCCCTGTGTGTCGCGTGCTGCAATAGCACCGAGTCAGTATCATCCCTGTGTGTCGCGTGCTGCAATAGCACCGAGTCAGTATCATCCCTCTGCAGCTGCAGTATAATCGGCAGATGACGTCATGACGTCCATTCTGTTTTAGACATATAAGATTGCCGTCGGATATTAATGTACTTATATTTAATGATTTATAAAATCAAATATATCTCGAATACATATTTTATTATAATACTTCATATTCTTAATTGTAGCCGACTTATTGTTGTTGTTCCCACCAATTCACCCAATGCCAAACGTGAGTTGTGTTTATAGCACGAGGAGTTATGTAGAGCACTTGTAAAGAAATTAAATTAATTCTACTTTCATCAGTTACAAAACATGAACTGATATTTCAGAATTTTAGAAATATAATTGGCTTTATTGAAGTGTTCGTGTAATCCGACTGTTTACGAATTAGAATATCCTTCACTAAGTATTTAGTCAATTAAGCGATGCCGGCGGGACGAGTGGTGATCTACAAGTTAAAACCTCAAAGGAATCACGAAAGGGCGCTTATTTCCCGCCTCTTATTACCGCGCACCCTGGCGGAGACATCTCGTAATGAAACCATATGCAACAATAGCAATGTCACAAAAACTGATTTTTTTCGCCTCGCCTTCCCTCACTTCCCGGCGTGCACCGTTAGCCACCTATCCAAAATTGATTAGTTTTCAATGGAGTCTTTCTTCAGAAGACGCTAGCTAAGAGGAAACAGGCTGGGAAATGAAAGAATGCTACATAAAAGGCATGAAATATGAACATCTACCTTTGTACCGTTCTTGAGATACACGAACCATGCCAGCGTCACACAAAGTAGATGACAAAAACAGGACAAGGGTTCTCAATTTCAATTTCTGCGACTGTAACACATCAAGGCATTATATCCTACAGAGCTATTGCTTTTGAGTCTCTGTGCGCGCAACACAATGGCTGCGGATTCCTGGAGTGGGGACCTGACTTTGAGTCTATTATTCATCTCTGTCTGGTACAATACTAGACCACATGACGTCGACAGGACGGAGACAGGTTGTATACCTACAAGAGCCCGCAAGAAGCATTCGCACGTACAGCAAGCTATCAATGGACCTGGCCTGACATACAATGCAAATAAAGGATTCAATATAATGAGTGGAGTTATACGTCAAAGCGAACAATGATGACATATATATATATATATATATATATATATATATATATATATATATATATATATATATATATATATATATATATATATATATATATATATATATATATATATATATATATAATATATATATATATATCTATATATATATATGTATATATATATATATATATATCTCTCTCCTATATATATATATCTATATATATATATATATATATATATATATATATATATATATATATATATATATATATATATATATGTGTGTGTGTGTATGTGTGTGCGTGTATATATATATATATATATACATGTAAACATTAATATATATAATAATGATAGATTTTATAAATATATATATATAATATATATATATTTGGAGTCGCACGGGGGATTCAATTTTTAAAAACAGTAGGGGTAAGTTGTCTGAGCGTATGTAATGGTCCAGCCATGGTAAAAGCACACGCAACGCTTACAAAGTTGTGGATTTCGCTATTTCCTACCAAAAAGTCTATAGTACATAGGTTGAGTAGTTTGGAACAATTCGCCTCCAAAAACAGAGCATATTGCACACATAGGGAGTATCCATCCGAGTACATCATTCCTGTCATGGTACGTTGGTCGACTCGACTTGTTAGTGTCAGAAGGTCAGTGGGGCAAGTGACGTATCTGGCTTCGATGGTCGCAGCTTCGTGTGCGCTGCATGTCCAAGCATCGGCTGGTTGGCCGATGAAGGTTGAGCGGGTAATGGCTGGGTATAACGTTGGTCACCAGTGAAATGGCATCGCAATTTGGCGTGGAATTCGTATCACCCGTGTTCAAGTTTGACACTGCAGCCATGCATTTCATGGATTGTGACTTAACGAGGGTTTTACAGGGCCTCTTGTAATATCTTCCTACTTACCTTCAACGACTCCATAACCAATACAAGGAATAACGGATCGAATAAGTACGCGGAGATTGCAGGTAGGTTGCACCGTAGCATGGCGCACTGTGAGGGGGCACCTGTAACATAATGTTCAAGATATCCTAGGTGTTGTTAATCTGGTTGTCCTTACCCTTCCGTTTGACGGGCTGCGTCTCCGATATGGAAGGCGGCTACACAAAGGATGTATATATACATATATATATATATATATATATATATATATATATATATATATATATATATATATATATATATATATATATATATATATATATATATATATATATATATGTATGTGTGTGTGTGTGTGTGTGTGTGTGTGTGTGTGTGTGTGTGTGTGTGTGTGTGTGTGTGTGTGTGTGCTCGTGTGTGTTCGTAGGATTGCAGTGGATATATGACCAGTGTTTATACACAAATAAGATGATCTATCTCGTGTTAACAACAATACCATTTATTCGGTTCACTAGACTTCATTCGACATCAAAATGTACGCTGCCTTCATCACAACTCGGCAATTCACATTCATGAACACCTTACTCTTATGAAGTGAACAAAAACTGCCTAATTTTCCTTTCTCTCCTAAGCCTGCTTAACAGAACAATTTCTAAAATTGGAACGTGGGTAAAGTCGGGATTATAAATGTTGAGCTGTCAGGTCGGCGAAGGGAATCAGCATATGGCCACGAATGTCGCAAAAACCATAAGTCGTCAATGTCGCGAAGACGGCTCAGCCACAACGGATGAGTTTAGGATAAGACGCTCTTTACTATTGTGATTTTTATGCAGACTAAGACAAGGATGTGTCAAGCAACAAGAAATAAAACTTTGCCGGAAATAGGAGTGACAAATCAGACAAAACCCGTTACTTCTGAAATCCTGCCTCACAACATGGGTTTATATGGTTAAAATGACATTTATAACATCTGAATTCAAGTGCTTATATGAAAAATATTTCCTTGCATAATACAGATATGGTCTTCAATTTTCAATATCCTCCCATGCATCACACGTATCACGTCGCCAATCTTCAAGGGATATTTCATCTAATAGCTAAATTCTGCGGAAACGTACTCACGAATAAGGTGAGGTGGTATGATGTTGGGAGTATGGATAGTTCCAATTGCATATTTCTACGGACCATATCGCTGATTTAAAGAGACTGTTCAGCCCCATATAAGGCAATCAGGGATCATCTCGTTATTACATTACTACGATTAACGCAGACGTAAGTAATAACATCTTCTAATTTGTGCCGCAAAGTTTACATGATGGAAATTACCTTGCGACAATGTAGCTGATTTATATATAGGTGTATATACAGGGCTGGATCAATCCGTGGAATCTCGGTGAGCAATTGTACTTGATTGCTTATATATACAAGTGAAGCTCACCTTTCATGGCCGTCAGTTACAATAATACCATGTCATCGAGCCAGTCAGTTAGTTTGTGGTGAAGCGGTGTAGACGAAACAAAACGGAAGATTGCAAAACGCTTACAAATGCTCCACATATGTGAATCATCATACAGCGCTCATCACATGTAAATTGTAAGAGCGATTAGAGAAGGCTATTTACAGCATGAAGTTCCATTTTGGGGGTATTACGTATACTTTATAATGTCACCAATACATGCTGGTCTTGAAGAGAAATCCCTGATGCTATTCAGGTAGCAAATAGCCGCGCAGCGCGTTTCTAAATGGCGCCTATCTTCTTTTCTCGTAGCCTACTCAGCTGCTTGACTCGAGCCATCAAGCGGCTTCGCTTTCCACACAAGAACTCAAGCATCAAAAAGGTGTCATTCGTGCGTCAGACAAAAGACACCTGTTCGCAATGGCTGTGCTTTTATTACCGTTAATGCACTGAAACGAGGCTTTTAGAACAGGCGATTTATCTCCGTATCTTATAAGTCTGTAAATGGCAACTACGTGGGATTATAGAGGGATAATGGAGCATTTTACACGCAGTACAGATTACAATAGACTCTTGATGTCGAGATAAACACTTGCAGAAGACTTTTATCTGCTTTCTTGTTGTAAGTGTTGCAGTCGGTTTGAACATGGCCAGGGCGAAGCTGCTGCATGAAAGTAGAGCGGTACAATCGGCCTTATGAAGTCGTTGTAATGCAATCTGAGTGGGGGTCGAGTCAGATACATCGAGCAGATGAGAGAAACATAGGGGAGTGTCAGGTGAGAGAAGGGAAAAGTGTGGGGTGTCAGATGAGAGTAGGGAGAAGTGTGGGGTGTCAGGTGAGAGAAGAGAGAAGTGTGGGGTGTCAGGTGAGAGAAGGGAGAATTTTGGGGATTGTCAGACACGCGGGGGAGTGGCAGGTGAGAGACGGGAGACTCATAGTGAAAGCCATGTGAGAGCTGAGAAAAGTGTAGCCGCGCACGACGGTAATATAAATATATACCGTCGTGCTGAGATATATGTGGGTCGTGCGACAAGCTTTTTAATTTCGCGTGCAGATAGCTTCTCATCAATGTTGTGTACTTAAGTACCTATATATGTTGAGAATTGAGATGAATATCCGTTTAACCGCACTATTTTGGTTATCCACTGTCTCGTGATTATTTAGCAATTGTGTCATGAACTTTTAGAATCACAACTTTCGTTCACGGCAGCCCCAGTTTTGGAGATATGACGTCACATTACGCAGTTTCAGTTTCACTCACCATGTGGCTGCAGGTCCCGGGGTAGGGGGCATTTAAGTATATAGAGGTAGTAAACATGTGTCGGGGTATGTTTTTTCGGCCTCCCGACGGGTTTTGTTGGGCCTCATATTTGTAGGATGGGGTATGCTTTTGCCATTTTCACCTTGTATGACGGGTACGGGTTTTTGAGATCCCGGAGCACACCCCTACTCAGGACAAGGCCAAGTGCCCCCTCCAGACTGCGGAAATACATAGGTGTTATCTTTTTTTCAATTGTCAATGTGATATCGTTGAATACATAATCCCCTTCTAAGGTAGATATTTCCAAAAGATAATCATTGACAAAATGACACATATACTTAAATAATAAAATTCGGAAAGAAAAAGTTCGCTTGCGAAGAACCTTGTCTGCGCGTGCGCGCAGCAACCGATCTTGTCGTTCAAAATAAACATGAACTTTTCAAAATTTGTCTGGCCGGATTAAATCGCCTTTGACGAAATCTCTCACGTAAACTAACTCAACTTGTTAGTAAACATTCTTTATATGTACATTTGAGTAATTATCGTGTATAATTGGAACTCATGTATCGTTCACGCTGCATTTGGTTACGATCATCGCACGACGTCAATA
The DNA here is from genome assembly GCA_034190875.2 of Urechis unicinctus. Classification (NCBI taxonomy): domain Eukaryota; kingdom Metazoa; phylum Annelida; class Polychaeta; order Xenopneusta; family Urechidae; genus Urechis; species Urechis unicinctus. The sequence continues at coordinate 25,251,266 of CM067348.1, read as the reverse complement.
AGACGTCGTGCATGGCTAAGAAAAGTTTTGGGTAACAGTGGGTGAAAGAAAAAAGAAGCGTTGGTGAGTGAAACAAATGAGAATTGTTGGTGAGTGGCAAATGGGTGTAGGAAGACGGGGTAGTGGCAGATGAGAGAAGGGAGGCGGGGGAGTAACAGGTGAGATGGGGTAGATGGGGGAGTGGCAAATAAGAGAAGGGAGATGGGGAGAGGCAGATGAGAGAAGGAAGATGGGGGAGTGGCAGATGAGAGAAGGGAGATGGGGGGAGTGGCAGATGAGAGAAGGGAGATGGGGAGTGGCAGATGAGAGAAGGGAGATGGGGAGAGGTAGATGAGAGAAGCGAGAAGGGGAAGTGGCAGATGAGAGAAGGGAGATGGGGAGAGGTAGATGAGAGAAGGGAGAAGGGGAAGTGGCAGATGAGAGAAGGGAGATGGGGGAGTGGCAGATGAGAGAAGGGAGAAGGGGAAGTGGCAGGTGAGAGAAGGGAGATGGGGGGGTGGCAGATGAGAGAAGGGAGTAGGGGGAGTGGCAGATGAGAGAAGGGAAATGGGGAGTGGCAGATGAGAGAAGGGAGATGGGGAGTGGCAGATGAGAGAAGGGAGATGGGGAGTGGCAGATGAGAGAAGGGAGATGGGGAGTGGCAGATGAGAGAAGGGAGATGGGGGAGAGGCAGATGAGAGAAGGGAGATGGGGAGTGGCAGATGAGAGAAGGGAGGCGGGGGAGTAACAGGTGAGATGGGGTGGGGGTGGCAGATGAGAGGGAGATGGGGGAGTGGCAGATGAGAGAAGGAGATGGGGGAGTGGCAGATGAGATGAGATGAGAGAAGGGGGTGGCAGGTGAGAGAAGATGGGGGAGTGGCAGATGAGAGAAGGGAGAGGGGGAGTGGCAGATGAGAGAAGGGAGATGGGGAGTGGCAGATGAGAGAAGGGAGATGGGGAGTGGCAGATGAGAGAAGGAGAAGGGGGAGTGGCAGATGAGAGAAGGGAGATGGGGAGTGGCAGGTGGGGGAGTGGCAGATGAGAGAAGAGAAGGGGAAGGGGGGAGTGGCAGATGAGAGAAGGGAGATGGGGGGTGGCAGATGAGAGAAGGGAGTAGGGGGAGTGGCAGATGAGAGAAGGGAGATGGGGAGTGGCAGATGAGAGAAGGGAGATGGGGGAAGTGGGCAGATGAGAGAAGAAGGGAGATGGGGGAGTGGCAGATGAGAGAAGGGAGATGGGGGAGTGGCAGATGAGAGAAGGGAGAAGGGGAAGTGGCAGGTGAGAGAAGGGAGATGGGGGTGGCAGATGAGAGAAGGGAGATGGGGGAGAGGCAGATGAGAGAAGGAAGATGGGGGAGTGGCAGATGAGATGAGAGAGAGAGAGAAGGAGATGGGGGAGTGGCAGATGAGAGAAGGGAGATGGGGGGAGTGGCAGATGAGAGAAGGGGATGGGGGATGATGAGAGAGAGGGAGATGGGAGAGTGGCAGAGAGAGAAGGGAGATGGGGAGTGGCAGATGAGAGAAGGGAGATGGGGGAGTGGCAGATGAGAGAAGGAGATGGGGAAGAGGCAGTGGATGAGAGAAGGGAGATGGGGGTGGCAGATGAGAGAAGGGAGAAGGGGAAGTGGCAGATGAGAGAAGGGAAATGGGGAGTGGCAGATGAGAGAAGGGAGATCGGGGAGTGGCAGATGAGAGAAGGGAGATGGGGAGTGGCAGATGATGAAGAAGTAGGGGGAGTGGCAGATGAGAGGGGAAGATGGGCAGTGGCAGATGAGAGAAGGGAGATGGGGAGTGGCAGATGAGAGAAGGGAGATAGGGGAGAGGCAGATGAGAGAAGGGAGATCGGGGAATGGCAGATGAGAGAAGCGAGACGGGGAAGTGGCAGGTGAGAGAAGAGAGATGGGGGAGTGGCAGATGAGAGAAGGGAGATGGGGGAGTGGCAGATGAGAGAAGGGAGATGGGGAGTGGCAGATGAGAGAAGGGAGACGGGGGAGTGGCAGATGAGAGAAGGGAGACGTGGGGGTGGCAGATGAGGGGAGGGAGACGCTTCGGCGGAATGGCACGGAATGAATGAACACCGTGTAACATTGACTGTACAAATATTGCCTCATTCGTAATGAAGCTCGTCTCGACAAAAATTAATTTCACTCAAAACTTGAATCTAAAACCACACAGCTTAATAACACAAACAACCGTCATTTGAAAGAATATCCGTTGACAGTGGTCAAAATGGCGCCGGGCAGAGATCCGCGTCTGTCGCAAAGCGCATTCATCAAAGGGTGTTGTGAAAGTGATTATCATTTAGATTAATGTCGGTATATACCTCAAATCACGACGTCGTCCGCATACAGAAACCCCTGAGGATCTATTGTAACGGGTCAGTTTCACAAGCGAAGCAGAGGAAACTCCATCTCCTTGTGAAGAATCAGACCAGCGCGCTATAACGCCTTCTTGGAGTTATAACACAAACCCTCGAAAGCCCGAAATTGCTCTGAATCCCGGGATAATTGCCGCTCAATGTCGTCATTTATAACAATTTAATATGGGAAACGAGACGTTTAAGGGGCTATTTCATGGAATGTTAATGGTTGGTGTTTTGTGTTCTAAGCGACGCCGCTAAGAACTGCTGATGGAGGAAAGCGTTTGTGAGAGAGCGAAGGTTTGATTGGGGTGGGTGTGGGGGGGGACTGGGGAATGATCAGGTCGTGTTTGAGAGCTGGCGGGTGGTCAGGAAAGCAAGCGTCTGGTGTGCTAGGCGTATGATCAATACGTCCGTCACTTCGATTTACATCTTAAAGGGGCATGTTAAAAAAACATCATAAAAATTCTGTAATTACAAAATTCTTCATTGACCGATTATCTGCTACTTTTGGCAAAGATATCCAATCGAGTCCAGTCGGTGTCCCTTGCTATAACTGATACCTTTATTCAGACCGAGGATACCCAAACAAATCTCATCGATGCGCAGAGGCACGGTTTTTTTAACAACTTCCTGTGCAGTACCCAGGATGCGATCAAACGATCTTCTAGTTTCAGGATTCCATCGCTGTGTCCATGGATGGCGCCTGTGATGTGTTTCAGCGAATCAATCCGTTTTCTTTCCCATTCCGTTCATTTCTTCTGTCTCTGTGTAACATTAAGAACACCTCATGCCCCGAGTCGGGATCCCACATTTGTTTGATCATAAGGAATGGAGGTAAATTTGTGGTGAGGCGTTAGGCGGTCGTTGTGTATTAATACGCCGTCCAATTATCTTCTTCTACCATCGCGCAAGTCGATCAGAGAATGGAGCAAAACTACCACCCACCTACCCCCCTCCCCCCCCCCCAACCAAACCCCACCACCGACTACAGTAGCCCCTTACTGCATCCGCGCCAATCTCCCCGAATTAACAGGTTCTTAGCCGCCCAGACAGGAAAGTAGGGCTTTTTTTGAAAAACAATACCAGAGCATTGTATTTCATATACGCGGCTGTATGGTACGTCGCCTAATTTGCGCATTAATTAAAGGGAGAACTCACAAGCTTTATATGTTGGAGAAAAACACTGCTATACAGTTGAAGCAGAGGCTCTGGTGTGGTTTTGGCATTGCATAAAGCTGACGCGCTTGTTTCCCCAGTACGCCATCATCCATTTCTCCGATATATGGCAATAATGTTCCGTGAGGTATTACGTAAGCACATATGCGTACATTTGCACATGCGCACATACTTTAAGTACAGCATAATGGAACTATCACGCATGAGTATCCCTGATATCTCGACTTCGACGATCTGTCAAGAAGCAATATGTTTTTTGACCGTCTTTTCAAATATCATAATTTGTTACGTAGGCCCTTATAGATCAAAGCGCGCATGCGCGGTGATTCCACTGAAAAGGAAATGGAGAATCGCGATTTGGGATCGACGCCAGTGACTGGTGCATTGTCACGCTCATAACCGCACTTCCGCCCCGAAAACAAAACCTCGCTGTCATCCCCACACAAGCAGACTACTGTTTCCTCTTTAATGTTTTCCCATCTCTCGTTTTCATCACAAAGTGTTTCAAACACAACAAATTGGCCATCACCATTGCGTTGGTTTAGCTTCCATGGTGAACAAACGAAGGAAATTGAATGACAAATAATTGCCGCTTTGTGACTGTATAGAAAACATTCGCACTATCGACCCAGGTATCAGCCGCACGTTATAGACAGAAGGAAAACGCAGTCCCTTGCGTTTCTCCGCTATCGAATTCTCATTGGTAAGCCCTATCATAAGGGCCTCAAAACAACGAGGCTCACCGGACGCGTCGACAAAAGACAGGTAATGAATTGGTTTGTGATTTCTGATTGGACGGTGAATCCGATCGATGAGCTGGCGTTGTAAGCGACGAGAATCACGCCTAGTGAAGGTACACTGGTGCTCAGGTGTCGGGCACATGCAGAGGATTATAGGCACGCGCGCACACACACACGCACACACATATACACACATACAAACATATACACACATGCACACATATACACACATGCACACATATACTCATATACACAAACACATGCACACATACACACACTTGCACACACATTCTTACGTACACACACATTCGCGCACATGCACACACACATACACGCATATACACATACATACATACACATAAACACACTTATTCCCACACACACATACACGCACGCATACACACATTCATACACACACATGCACACGCACATACAAACACATTTACACATACACACATGGACACATGCATACTCACACACTTACGCACACATACACACTTACTCACACACACACACACACACACACACATACATATACACACATACAATCCCACCGACCCACACATTCACACGCATATGCACACATATACACACACATACAAACACGCACACACGTGCGTATAATTACACGTATAAACGAACAACACGAGCGAACATGATCACATTAACGCCCTAAGATACCAACAGAGAAAACACTCGGCCTGATGAGCTTCGCACCGGCTTCTATCTCAATTTACACAATGTATGGCTCGTACAACTCAGTTAACCTGCAGCTCACATATCTAGTGAAACAGATGGCGGCTTCTAATACAGCTGAACCAATAAAGCACTAAAGCCAAAGCCCACATAATACTGGTCAGGGATAAAAGTAATATCGCCCATCGGACACTGTGAGCGGTGATAGGGAGAGACTTTTCTTTGAGGGTGGTCCGTCTTGGACGAGGAGGGTTGGTTTAGTTAATCCTCCGATATGATACATCTGGACGGCGCGTGAATTGTCACACAACCGGTCTCAATTCAAACCACCATATCATGTTTCAAGATAAAATACGCCACCAATGATCTTAGCAATTTGAATTGTACGCCAGTGACTCGAGAGAAGAGCGGTGTGATTGAGGAGGGGATTGAGGTGGGGCTGCTGATAGCTACTCATACATTATGTTGCTGATATGGGAATGCCGAGGAACTACTGGCAGGTGCGGTGATATCAATTAATGAGAGGAAACGCGTCCGCGAGGTAGCCGAGTGATGTCGGTGGCTGTGGGGGGGGGGGGGGGGGGGGGTCTCTAGGGACGCGGGGCGAGGAAGAGAGCTAGGGCGAGGTGTAGGAGAGGTCGGTGAGGAGGAGAGAGGTGGGGTGAGGTGAGAGATAGGAGGTGTGATTGAGGTGGGAGAGGTAGAATGAGGTAGAAGAGAGGTCGGGTGAGGTGGCAGAGAGGTGGGAGAGGTAGAATGAGGTAACAGAGAAGTGGGGTGAGGTGGAGTAGAGGTGGGAGAGGTAGAATAAGGTAGAATGGAGATGGAGTGAGGTGGCAGAGAGGTGGGAGAGGTAGAATGAGGTGGAATGAGGTAGCAGAGAGAATGGGTGAGGTGGATGAGAGGTGGAAGAGATAGAATGAGGTGGAATGAGGTAGAAAAGAAGTTGTCAGGTGGCAAAGAGGTGGGGAAATGTGCACGAAAGGTGGGGTGATGTGGTAGAGGTAAGATGCAGTGGAAGAAAGGTGGGTTTACTTTCTAAGCTACACGATAGGAACCACACCTGGCAGTACAGCTACCACCGACACGGAGAGGAGCCAGCAGGTGTGAAGATACAGCCAGGATTGTAAAGGCGTATCTCACTCTCTTCTTGGAAGTAATTGTAAGGTGTGTCACCGGTCGCCTTATTGGAGAGTAAAGCGCACAAGATTATCAAACCCACCGTTAATCAAGCCAGGTAGCTTACGATGATAAGGAAACCAATATTAACCTCGTCATAATAAGGCTCTTGTAGATATCCGTGCCCGGCTATTCGACTCGAGGGCTCCGTACGTACAAGGCGCTCTTTCAGTACTCCACAGATCTCAGGGATAATCTTATCATAGACGGCCTTTGTGGGTCTAACAGACTGCGAAATGGCAGATGTGCGATATGTTACCGAGTGTATTCTGTTTGCTGAAGCAGTGCTAACGCTCTGATGAAGCTTGTAAAACCTAGCCGTTCTGAACGGCGAGATTAGCTCCACTCTAAGGGACGTAAAAGGTGCGAGACAGTGACTAGGTTACCTGGTTAGTACATACGTGATGTGGGGCAGGTGTGGGGGTGGGGTGCAGAATTGTGAGGAGTGGGGGTGGTTTGTGGAGAAGTAAAGGTTGGGGTTAGGGTCAAGCTACCCCCCCCCTTTCAAGTTACCCCCCGGTAATCTGAAATCGATTTCAAGTTACCCCCGGGGGTAGCCTGAACCCGATTTCATATTACCCCCACCACTTTCACATTACCCCCTCCCTGATAAAATGATAACTGGTTAAGCTCATGACAATGACACGTTTATTGAGCAGAACATGTGGAATATGCAAGATTGAAAGCTAGTTTCAAAGTTTCCATGTCTGGTCTTAATATAAGTCGCCATTGAATATAATACATGGTACCATGGTAATGATCTGTCTATTTCAAAGACAAATAAAATAATGGTTGACGGACGTGTTATTTCTTTGTACAGGGGTCTGTGCGGTTATTGCCAACCAATGCAAATAATAAAGGAAAGTAGATGATACCTAGAATCAGACGAAGTCAATGATAAGTTGGCAAACTTTGATGGTGATCTTGACTGCCTTACACACTACATTGGCTTCAATACTGTGTGCCACGGTATTCATGTACTTGAATATGCATGCACTGGATACAGGCAAGGGTTTTTCAACTCAGCATCCTCATCAGTAAGCTACCCTGATACTCTCTCGATCAATCTAAATACACAAGTTGCTATTGCTAATATTTCCGATACAAATATACCAGCTACAGGCAGTTTGTCAGATGGAAAATAGATATCTGGACAAGGAGCTGTGTGGTGGCCTGATTTTTGTGGCTTCAGATATCCCCACCTTCCAAAAGTTGTAATGAATTCCGACAAGATAATCGAAACGATTATGCATATGGTTGATAAGATTCCCAAATGGTTTTTTCCGTAATTAGTTTTCAATATTGGTTAAGTTATCAATTTAATTACTATTTTGTTTCGTAAATAATTTAAATAAACATACACAAATAAGTTTTTTGAGGGGGGTAATCTGAAATCGTAGGGGGTAGGATGAAATCGATTTCAAGCTACCCCTGGGGGTAGCTTGAAATCGATTTCATCTTACCCCCCGATAATCTGAACGCGATTTCAAGTTACCGGGGGGTAAGGTGAAGGGGGGGTAATTTGGTTCAGAAGAATGACTTAACATGTCGTTCGGACAGGCGAACGCTTACAGAGGCCCTCGAGTCGTAAAACGCCCTTCCCCCGATACAAAAGATGAGAGTCTTTTTAGAACTCGAGTGCTTGTGTTAAAAACCACGGCCTAAAGAAAGTTCCGCTTTGTAATGAAAACCGCAAAATTGTTTGACGATGAGTAAATAGAGCAATGAGAGCGGTGTCTACAAGCGCCAATGAATCACGCCCTTCTCTCTCCATCATATTCTAGAGAAGCGTCTTCCGGTCACATCACCCTCAAAGTAAACCAATCAGCCTCCAAACACAACGGTAAGAATTAATTTTTATTTGTGCAGACATTTGTGCAAATAAACTGAGTAAATTTTCCTTCCATAGACGTAACAAAGAAGTCAATTTAGTTGGGAGCAAATGTGGTCCCCAGCCTAGTCGTTCCCTGTCATTCTTCGCATCCTCCCGGCATTCATGAACACTTTCATTCCTTTCTGGACAAATTCTATTCTTAACGTAAAAAGCTGATGGAAAAGATGTTATGAATTTCTATCATATACTCCCTACAAATGAGACTTGATTCACACGGAGAAAACTGCCCAGACGAGGCCGATGAATAGGGCTTAGCAGGGCGATAATAAAGGTAGCCATTGGAGGTGAATCTAGCCTGAAGAATGTCAGAATGAGGGTGGAATAGCTAATTGCAGAGATGACCTATCGCAGAGCTAGAGACGCTGTCAGCTTTAGAGACCTCTCTCTCCTCAGGCTGTATAAAGGGTTACCTCCTAGAAACGTGCCTTAAAGAGGCATAGTCCGTGTAACAATGGGCCTCCTCAAATGCTGGGCCAATTCTTCCCTATACGCATTTTGTGACATTTGCAACTGTAACGAAACGCGACCATTTTCACTACCGCGACCGCAATGGAAACGTCCACTGTTGAAAGCATGCCAATGGAACCTTTTCAAAAGTGCGGCTTTCAGTGAGACTAATTTGTAGTCCAGGATATGGCCAGGACCACAAAAGGGAACCCCCTACTTCCCCCGGGAATTCTGCGGGATATTATGAAGGATTCTGACGGGGATCGTGCCAGAGAGAAAGGACGCCAGAATGGCGCCTTTTTCCCTCACTAATGACGGGGCTAATTCGTAGCGAATATTTACAGGGGTACCATAAAACCAGCAATGGCAAACCGGACAAAGGATTAGTGATAGTGGCGACTACCTGTCAGTCTCGCTGTAACCCGCACCTCCGATTGTGCAGGCCTCTCGTCGTATGCTAATTAATGTATCTGGTAGGATACGGCTGATCATTCAAGCTGTAGCAGTCATCATAATGTACCTTCTATATGCGCGTGGATTTTCTGCGCAGCAAACATTCCCGCCTCGCACCTAACTCATTCACCCACCGCTCTCCGTTGAGACCTTTCATTAAACGTGATTGAATCTCGCGCCTGAAACAAAGTAACCACGATTTAAGCTTAACACCTGCACCATTCACTTCTACTTGCCAAAAAGGCTTCTGATTCCAATGGCGACTATTTACTTAATAATCCTCCGGCGGCGGCACTGAATTACAATCCATCATCAATTCTGCCCAGGTACAATTGATTGAGACAATGTTTATCCAGGTAAAGCATCCAGAAGTATCACCTGGATCGCTTTCAGCGTCTATAGTCAACACAAGCCTCAGTAACCGAGTTGTAAAAACATAAATAATTATGTTGCGTTGGTGGGTGGCTGATAGGAAGGAATAGGGTGACATGTGTACCGCCCCCTAGGCACTCCTTGTCATCTCGCTAAATAAACCTATAGCTATATTTTATGCAAGTCCCTGGTGTCGCATTTCGTTTGTAAATACTAATTCGTGGGACGTGTAGGAAGCGACAATATACAACTTATAAACGATTCTACATTATTGATCAATAAAAGAATGCTCCCCTGAAAAGACACAGCGCCGGTATTTGTCAGATGATACTGCTGGCAAATAAGGAGCTCGGGATCTTTGAGGAATAGTTACTGTCAATGCATCGACTGCGTAATTGAAGGGATCATTCTGCATGGAGGTTGCAGTGCGTGACAAAGGCGTAATTGTAATGGACCTTTCGGGACTGGGTAGAGTGTATGTTCTGACATGTTTCGAAGACTAAAGCTGCCATGATATGCAGCCCCTCAGGAAGTGTGAAGCGCGAATAGCAGCTAACTCCATGGACTTCCAATTAAAACATGAATGCGCGTACGACGAGCGTGTTCACTGTCGAATTAAACTTAATATCAACACGTTTTTTTAGCAACGCGGAAATATGCAACTCGCACAGCTTCTGACCCCACTAGTATTTAAAACGCGGTCTTATTCCTTATTCAATGATATTTAAATTATCAAAAATAAAATAAAAGGACAATAGAGCTGAAAAATATATTGTCATCAATTCTGACTTCGCCAAACCGTAACAAACCTCGGCGTTTCCCTTCTCTCAAACCTTATACCCCCCACCCCACCCCATGTCTCCCTCCTCTCCAACCTCTCCTTATACCCCCAGCCCCATATCTCCCTCCTCTCCAACCTCTCCTTATACCCCCCACCCCATATCTCCCTCCTCTCCAACCTCTCCTTATACCCCCCAGCCCCATATCTCCCTCCTCTCCAACCTCTCCCCCCCAGCCCCATATCTCCCTACTCTCCAACCTCTCCTTATACCCCCCACCCCATCCCTCCTCTCTCCCTCCTCTTATCCAACCCCCTCTCCTCTCCAACCTCTCCTTATATCTCCCTCCTATCCAACCCCCACCCCCCCCAGCCCCATATCTCCCTCCAGCCCTCCTCCACCCCACCCCACTCTTCTCCTCTATACCCTCCACCCCCACCCCATATCTCCTCCTCCCTCCTATTCCCAACCTCCAACCTCCTTATACCCCCACCCCATATCTACCCCCACCCCTCCCTCCTCTCCAACCTCTCCTTATACCCCCCAGCCCCATATCTCCCTCCTCTCCAAACCTCTCTTATCCCCATATCTCCCTCCCCACCCCATATACCCCACCCCATATCTCCCTCCTCTCCAACCCCTCTCCTTGTCTCCCTCCTCTCCCCCCCACCCCCCAGCCCCATATCTCCCTCCTCTCCAACCTCTCCTTATACCCCCACCCCATATCTCCCTCCTCCTATCCAACCTCTCCTTATACCCCCAGCCCCATGTCTCCCTCCTCTCCAACCTCTCCTTATACCCCCCAGCCCCATGTCTCCCTCCTCTCCAACCTCTCTCTTATATACCCCCAGCCCCATGTCTCCTTCCTCTCCAATCTCTCCTTCTACCCCCCACTTTATATCTCCTTTTACCAATCTCCCCATCTACCCCATATCAACCACTCCATGTCACTTTATCCTCCTCACGTCACTCCACCCTCTCCATGTCATTCTACCCTCCCCATGTCACATCACCCTCCCCCAAGTCGCTGCACCCTCCCCATGTCACATGTCGCCTCCCCCCCTCCCCCCATGTCTCTACCCCCCCATATCACTGTACCCTCCCCCAAGTCGCCCAAAGTCACTACACCCACCCCACGCCCATCACCACTAGACTAATGAGCTAGAAACAGTTGCTAGTTGCCGTAAAAGGCGATTACATAACATCTCACCTTACCACTCAACCAATCCACCTTTGGCCAGGCAAACATGCTTTTGTTTCCGTGGTAGAAACATCTTCAGCGAGTACAAAGAGCTCGATTGACCGTTCTGGTGACGTGTGGTGTTCCTGGTGAAAATGGAATACCGATCAGTGTACATATCAAGCGGCAACACAACAAGCACTGGTCATTGCCCGTGTTATTGAGAGTGTAGGACAAGCAAAGACCTGGACAAACAAAAGAAACTCGATAGCGTTCTTCTTGTGCTCGGCCTGCGCGCTGGGTTGATGAGGCGTGACGATGGGAGGTGTGCGTCAGTTCGTAGGGCGGGGAATGTGGAAGAGGGTGGGGCGCTGGTGGTTCTATAGGCAGGTGGTCATAATCAATGAACTCTTACTCAGCACCAGTGAGCCAGAATCACATACACACACACACACACACTCATACACACATGCACGCACGCACGCACACACATAAATACATGCATACGCACATACATATATACATACATATATACATACATATATACATACATATATACATACATACATACATACATACATACATACATACATACATACATACATACATACATACATACATACATACATACATACATACATACATACATACATACATACATACATACATACATACATACATACATACATACATACATACATACATACATACATACATACATACATACATACATACATACATACATACATACATACATACATACATACATACATACATACATACATACATACATGGGTGGGCAGGTGGGTGGATGGTTGGGTAGGTAAGTAGGTAAGAAAGTAGGTAGATAGGTAGGTAGGTGAATAGGTAGGTGGGAAGGTGAGTAGGTAGGGAGGTAGGTAGGTAAGTAGGTAAGTACGTAGATAGGTAGGTAGGTAGGTACGTGGTGAGGTAGGTAGTTAGGTGGGTATGTAGGTAGGTAAATAGGTAGGTAGGTAGGTAGGTTGGTAAGGTAGGTAGGTAGGTAGGTAGGTAGGTAGGTAGGTAGGTTGGTAGGTAGGTAGGTAGGTAGGTAGGTAGGTAGGTAGGTAGGTAGGTAGGTAGGTAGGGTAGGTAGGTAGGTAGGTAGGTAGGTAGGTAGGTAGGTAGGTAGGTAGGTAGGTAGGTAGGTAGGTAGGTAGGTAGGTAGGTAGGTAGGTAGGTAGGTAGGTAGGTTAGGTAGGTAGGTAGGTAGGTAGGTAGGTAGGTAGGTAGGTAGGTAGGTAGGTAGGTAGAAGTGAGTGAACACTCACCTTATGAATGTGCGGTGCGGAAGCAATGGGACTCATCAGGGTGGTGGGTGGTGGGGTGTGTTTGAGACGTATGTATTATAGAGGAGCTAGCGAGTAATCATTCCTTGATTTGTATTACTCTTGTACTGTTGTAGAGGCGATCAATCGGTCAATGGTGCAGTTCACGCGAGCGCGTTACCTATGCATGTGGCAGCGGTTTCTACGGCCTTAACTGCTGGGCTGGACGACACATAGCATCGGATGGCAATGAATAGATATAATACTGTACATGTATAATAAAATATATTGTTATGTACCTATAACAATGGGCAGAGGCTCAGTGTAGTTGTTTTATAGACTACTTTGTTGAATGAGTTTATCACAATGCAATATGCTGCAAACAGTTGGCATCCCATTCAACCAATTAATCACCTAAGGGGTTGTTCCCCTTGTTAATGGAACAAATGATGCTATTGATCGAATTTCGATCACTAATTATATTGTTTTTCCCAGTGGGAATGGACTGTAAATAAAACTCCTGCGCTGTTAAAATAATTATAGCTTTTGTTGATAATGACAACATGTACAGAGACACGTGTAATGAATTGGAAAGTATGAAGGGGTCTGGTGTATTTCGCATTGAGATGACTGACATCCGTGCCCCGATCGCGCCTTAGCACCTGACCATAGGGCTGCTAAGTGTGACGTCACATTGTTGAAATATCAAACTTACTTGGTTATTGAGAGAATCACCGGCGCCATAACGTATAGATGATTCACCGGCGCCATAACGTATAGATGATTCACCGGCGCCATAACGTATAGATGATTTACCGGCGCCATAACGTATCGATGATTCACCGGCGCCATAACGTATAGATGATTCACCGGCGCCATAACGTAGAGATGATTCACCGGCGCAATAACGTATAATTGATTAACGTATAGATGATTCACCGGCGCCATAACGTATGGATGATTCACCGGCGCCATAACGTATAGATGATTCACCAACAAGAAACAATTTGAAGGACAATATGCAAGGCATCAAAAGTCCTTATCTCGTATAGTTATGGTATAGGGACCCCTGCTGTTGGAGCCAGGCAGGTCGTTTTCGCACCTTTTCGCGGGTGATAGGTAGATGAATCGGATGTGATTACGACCATACACTTTGTAGCCCTATGGATGTGTATATTTGCATGGCAGGCCGATCTGCAAAGTGATGTCGTCATAATCCCATTCGACCCCATGCTGCGCCCGCGAACTGGCAGACAGCCTCCACCAACAGGGGGTCCCTATAACATTGCTACACAAGATCAAACTTTTGACACTTTGCATTTTGTCAGTATATTTGTTTCTAGCTGGTGAATCTTACATGTATTAATGCCCCGGTGATTCTCTTAATCACCATGTGAATTTGGTATTTCTCCGATTCGTGTACCCGATATGTTACCCGCCAGACATGACTAGATTGCTACAGCGATTGAGTGTTAAGGAGCCAGTTGGGATTGTTAAGAGTGATGTTGAGTCACGCCTTGTTGCCCTAAACCTCCTCAACGATCGGCCGCCATTGAAGCAGAACACCGCGTGATACGCTACCATGCAGTGATCCACGCCTCTGTGTTTATGGCTTAATTGAGATAAGTCAAGGACACTTCTGGGTCATTAAGGCGAGAATTGTTGAAAAATATTTGAAAAGTACACGCAGACTCTATAGTTGAATATTATCCTGTTGCAGAGCGTTTTCAATGAATGACCGTATTTGAGTAAAATATCATAAAAGACTTCCGCGCGCTTTTGATATGATTAACGATTGTATTCCTACAAAAGATGCAGTCTCTGAAGGTCATGTGACAATACGCAAACGAAACAGCGGAGATTTGATTATAGACCCGTTTAAGAAGTTGACAATTTAATTTGGATTTAAAACAGGCTGTTGCGTGTTTGTATCGAATATCCCCTTGAAGGACTTGGGGGAGGGTACATCGATAAAGATCAATGTATGTCACAATTTCATTTGAGATGTGGTCGGCAAGTCCTTGTATCGTCATCGTGTAAACTGTACGTTTCCTACCTGTGAGAAGATGAGGGCCTTTTGGTGAATGGCTTTAAAGTCAAGCAATGGCCGGGCTTGAATAAGCGCGTGGAGTCAAACCACCTAGTCCCTCGTCCTCTGAAAGTGCTTTTGGCGAGTAATCCCCGAGCACCCACAAACCCCTTCCGTTGTGAATAATTTTCCATCCGCAACTCGATTGGCTTATCGGCAGACTAACTGTTATAAGTTATACCAATCACTGAGTGATTATCCTGATATCGCAGCCTGCAAAATATCCTCTCGGCGCTGATTGGTTGGTGAGGTGTGATAACTCCGTCTAGGGGCGGAGTCTCGACGTGGCCGTAGTGCCTTATGCGGTCGACGAGAGGCGTGGCTATATTTAACGGCAAGCGGAGCTCATTCGTTGTCACAGAGGTTTTAGACGCACAAGACTTCACACGTCGTTACTGCGAAGACGGAACATAGTCATACAAGGCGATACAGCTGTCGGAGATCAAACCAATTGTAGAATCAGGCCAGCGGAAAATAACCACAACCTATAATCCAACGTGGTCCTTGGTATAGCTCAAATGCTAGAAACATGGCTTTAGAGATTTCGACGAGAAACTAGGGCAGGTACGAGAACGCTGAGGAAATCGTCACGTGACAAATAGCCGACTTCACATTGCGTGATCAGACTGCGCCATCTCACTTATTGTGGCCTGTACTCTACTCGTCCGACGTTGATGCCAGGATGATGATGAATCAACACGATATCCCCACGAGCCATCACCTGGGATCACCGGATAGTCCCGGAACCGGAAGTCTGTCTCCCGGTGCAAGCAGTCTCCGAGGAGATCCGAAGGGTTCCGATCACGTCAAGAGGCCCATGAACGCCTTCATGGTTTGGTCACGTGGGCAGCGACGTAAAATGGCACAAGAAAACCCGAAAATGCACAATTCGGAGATTTCCAAGCGCCTCGGAGCCGAATGGAAATTGTTATCGGAGGACGAAAAGCGACCATTCATTGACGAGGCAAAGCGATTGCGAGCCTTGCATATGAAAGACCATCCGGATTACAAGTACAGACCACGACGCAAACCAAAGTCCCTGCTGAAGAAAGACAAGTACACCTTCCCTATCCCTATGTTACCGGGAATGGGAGGGTCGTTTGGACCTCATGGTGGATTACACCCAGGATTCCCCGCATTCCCTCCTCATTACGGAGCGAGTCAGTCAGCTGCTGAAACCCTGGCGGCTGCAGCCAGTGAGAAGGCCCGTGCCTTCCTGCCTCCCTCCTCCATGGCCGGCTTCGGAGGCTACCACGGGCACCCGTTTGACACGGCCAACATGGCAGCCGCCTCCAAGCTAAGCGAGGCAACGGCGGCCGCTCTGCGGGTCTCCAGTGAACTGTCCGTGTCGGCGGCGGCTAGCGCCCTTTGCTCACCATACGCGGCCGCGCTAGGGGCTTTCCAGTCACCCGGCCATCCGTCAACAAGCGGTCTTCCCGGCCAGTACATGTTTCCCTACTGCCCGCCCGGCTACCCGGGATCAGTGCCCACCACTACGGACCTCCATCGCCCCCTAACCTACGTACCTGTGCTGCTCAAACCGGACGACCATTACCGGTCTCACGTACCCTCCATGTGAAGACGCGCCTGCTCTACGAGAGAGCTGACGGTGTAAGCCTATAGTTCCTCCCTTTTACTGGAACCAATTGTTGTTTTTATATCTATAACACGTGACGCCAAGTCCCGGGGACTGTGTCTCTATTGTGGTTAATGTTTTTATCTATAAAACTGCCAAATTTTGTGATGTTGTAATGACTTTGTGAGCGTGAGGGTTGAGGGATGGGGGGGGGGGTGTATATGTGAAACGATGTGCAACATCTATGTTCTCCTGTTCAGTTGTGAACTGACAGTCTTAGCGATCTGAGTGCTCCGTTAATTAGTTTATCAATACCTGCCATGAACTGGACGGCCACACCTTGTGGTGACTTCAAAACCAATCTTGTTATGTTTTATTAGCTTGTATCTATTTGTCTCGGCATTTGGTGTGTGTGTGTGTGTGTGTATCTCACAGACTTAGACTGGAGCATCTCTGTCAGGTGTTATGCTGTAACTAATCAAAGCGTGAATAGCTTACGACCAGTGTATTCTTTATATACTTTCTCGCTTCTCACGAATCCGGCATTCTATATTTGAAATATACTGTATTACTGCAAGTCAGCCCGCGCCATCTACCGGCCTTAAGGCTGGTTGGTGTTCCGCTGGCTATGTTATAAAACACTGTAAGTCTTGTGCACATGCATATAACTCGCCCTCTAGCGGGAGGGCTGCGTACGACTAGCATGAATTAGCGACATGTTGTCTCAGCATCACAGACAGTGCTATTTTCTTCTGCTTCAATTTGTTATTATGAAGTTGTATAGATACTTTTGTATATATTATTGTAAATATTACGAAATTTGTAAATTTACATTTCTATTCTAGCGAATTTGTTCATTTAAGTGCAATTTTATGTAGCCCCAAGTCTCGTGCACTACGCATGCACACTCACGTATTTTGCTCAGCAGTTGTTGGTGTTGGGAGGTTCTGACGGCTCAGTTATTCCAATTAGCGAGGCTAACTCATGTAGTTTATTTTCCGACCACCAGTCTCTTGTGTGATTCTGTACGCATTTTGTAATATCTGTATTATCCAGAGAACCTCTCTCTTGTCATCATAAGCATGCTATTTCATCTGGCTCACCTGCTTCTGCAAGTTAAGAATATTATGCTTCGTTCTCCCCTTTAAATATTTCACGTTTGTAATTTCCTTACGCAATTTCAAAAACATAACAACCTCTTTTTAACTTTACCATCCTTAGTAGTTCCAACCTAGTATTAAGCCAATATAAGCGATGCAGGTTTTCAAATGGGTCATTGAGGGCGGCAAGTAGGATGTTTGATTGCCGTCTCAAACCCCATTTACGGTTCACTATTCTGTTATAAGCATGTAAAGCTTTTGTTTAACCCCCGCCGTGACTCGTATATGTGTATTTCCATATACTAGGCTATTAATAGACACACAAAGAGAATGTTTCTATGAATACACCATCTCATCATCTCTGTTAGCGGTTTAGTCATCGCCACTAACTGGCAATCATGATGGCTGATGCCAAGTAAATAGAACTTGGTTTTGAAACAGCTGTTTTTCATATGTGTATTTCGATTAGCAGGCAGCGATCTCCCGCTGCGCACGCATGCTGGCTCCGTGTACGTCAATCATTATTGCGTCGGATCAATAAAAAAAAACTTGATTTCCGTATAATATCTTCACTTCCTCGTGTTGGATTATCAGTATGAATGAATCTGGGTACTAAGCGTCTATTCACTGATCGTTCGGCAAGGTCACCGCGAGGTCATTACGCAATAACCTGCATGATATTGCTCATATCAACTATCCACACCTCACCCCACACACACACACATTTCTCATTTAGCCCACCGATGATACCGACCTAATCATTGCAATAGAGAAATATAACCATATATTAAAACTTCCTTTATTGGCTCTACGATATGGCGCTCATTTGAGCACGATTAATGCTGTGTTTGTATGCCTGCCGAGCATATATCAGAGCACAGCCTCTGCTTAAGCCGCCCGCAGCTGCTATTATCAGCTTCAGCGAATACATTCCCCAGAGCTCAGGTATATCCCCCTCTGATAATCGTTTATTACTAGCATTTAAGACAAGATCACTCCATTGGCGTTGTCATGGGAATATTATTGGCATGTTTCTTTCTCTCCCACAAAACACCTGCGTTTGTTAAGTGTGTGAATCAAGTTGAGTTTAGAAGGGACTTTGTGAATGTTGGCTTTTGTAAAGAGCGTATCAGGTAATTCACATCAGTATAATAGCTTGTGTGCGTGACCCCTAATCTATTGATATTTATGACAGTAACGCAAATGCAGGCCTGACAGCGATTTGAAGTGAACGAAGAATAACTAAACGCTCTTTGTTGAAAACAAAACGGCGCGACCCTAGTTATTCGGAAATATTGGTGAGAAAAAAGCGCCTTCTACAAGATGTGTATTGTGGGGCTCAAATGGACATTTTCGACGGATGAGGAAGAACAAAGATGGCGGCACAATGGTTTGTTGAAGGCAGATTGACGCCTAGTGACTGTGTGGCATACATCAATAGGCCATCACACGCTTGCTCTTTGTGACGATGACAAAACACAAGTTGCCCTTCATTGTGGTCTTTTCAAAGCCAACCTTCCCAAATCAAATGGAAATGCCAAATGAATAGTGTCCGGGGGAAGTGCTTAGTTCAGCGGATGCCAGATGCAAAATGTGTGTGCCGGTGGAAGTGGCAGAAACGGAATGCTCCCTGTTTGCATGCTACAATTCTTTGCGCCCATTGAGGAGCTGTCAACGAGAGAATTGCTGACTAGGGCATCTCATGCACGACATTTTCTTCACCTCTCTGTCTCGCCTTCCTATGGCTATTGTCATCGCTTGTGTGGGCTTCTAGACGGCGTTGTTACAATACGTAGAGTGGTCCCATGTCCCCTTTACTTCCATTTCTTGTTCAGGGAGAATGCCGTGATTCATTGAGCGTTCTCAGACACACGGTGTCAGTCTCTACATGGAGTTGCGTGATGACAAACTGACAAAACGTCTCTGGTATTTTGTCACCTGCCTCTCTCCTACTCCCTCGTCTCCCCATCCCCAACCTACACTCCCTCACTCCCTCACTGACGTCACATTAAGTATAGGCCACACAGCAGGCTACAGGCCTATGGGCGCGGTCTTGGCATCAACATATCAATACAGTCACAATGGCAGTAAATAAATCGTTTATCTTGATTGTTTCGTAATCCTGCCAGAAATGCCTGACAAATAAGACCTGGTTTTGTGTCTGGGTCAGCCATATCGCGAATGATCCATCGTTAGATAAATAGGTATTACAAAATGCGTCTTATTGAAGGAGTGACCGGCTGACCAAATCAATGATGCATCCATTGACAAATCGGTACTCGAGTCTCGAAACGCCCCACGCGAGAAATCAGTTTAAATTGTGGGTAAGACGTTTCACGATACGAGCATCTGCAGGGGGTAGCTGGGCCTATTACGAAGTATAGGCCCACTTGGTATGTGGGGTTCGGGGGACCTCCCCCGAGAATTTTTTAAACTATAGATCCAATATGGTGCGATTCATTTTTGGAAACGATCTGTAGGCCCGGGCCTACCGGGCCTATTGGAGCTACGCCGATGATCTGTGTCATAAACCACTGGCTGAATGATTGAATATATTAACTGAATCACTCAGTCATGATTCACTCAGTCAGTCTTACTTACTCACTCACTCACTCACTCACTCACTCACTCACTCAATCAATCACTCACTCACTCTGACAGTCACTCACTCATTCACATACTCACTCACTTACTCACTGACACATTTAACCGATCATTTTCTAACTCACTCACTCACTCATCCAATCACCCAATCACTCACTAACTAATCAGCTTACTAACTAGTTAGTTTACTAACAAATTAACTCACTCATTCCCTCATTCGCTTGCTTGCTCGCTCACTTGCTCATTCATTTACTGACTTATTCATTTACTCACTGACACTCACTTATTCATTCACTCGTCCACGCATTCACTCACTCACTCACTCACTCACTCACTCACAAACCCACTCAATTACTCAATCACCCACTCACTCACAAACCCACTCACTCACTCACTTACACACTCACGCATGCACTCACTTACTCAGTCACGCACACATTCACTCAGTCACTCACTCAAAAACCCACTCACACACTCACTCACTCATTCACACACTCACTCACTCACTTATTCACACATTCATTCATTCACTCACTTACTCACACATTCACTCACTCACTCATGCACTCACTTTCTCAGTCACTCACACACTCACTCACTCATTTAGCGTATATGGGGTCGAGATGGGCGTATATGGGGTCGAGCGCCCCCATATGGACTTGGCGGGCCATTAGACGTCGCTGGCTGAGCCCCAAGCAAGCCGTCAATGTTCAGGGCTGTTTATAAAACACCCGATCATAAACCTCGCCAAGCTATGGTCATTAAAATGGGCGTACTCTTTTATCACGACAGTGAGTCAAAGCGAATATGACGGCCGCAAGCACGTGTAGTGGATGTGTTAACGCGCATGAGCCGAGCGTGTGAAGTCTCAAATTGAGAGAGAAATTACTAAGCCTGAGACAACAAAGTCAGTCCCAAATGGTTCAACATAACTAAAAACAAGCGCGTGATACAGCCTTTGATACGCCAGATGCTCCTATAGGTGTGGATGAATAAGAAATAACCGTCTTCTTTTAAACCGCCATATTGGGTGATGGTGACGAAGCCGGAGTCACAACTACGCCCCCTGTCGACTGGAAGAGCAGAGAATCGGCTCACTCGCGTCTTATATACAGGGTTGTTTATTTGCCACGTCTAGGGTACTTGGACACAATAGCGCACTATTGAGGCTGTCACTTGGGCTGTGTGCTTGTCTTTGGTGAGGCGACATCAGACCTTATGAAGCATGATTGGAACTGTAAACGTCTATAAGACTTGTCAAGTCAGCCACGGAGTCTACAAAGCACCTTTTCACGGTCACAGTATTCACATGAAAAGACCTATTTAATTGAAATTTAGCTCAGTGACAAAAGAGAAATTCTGAAAGGATAGTCGCTATACTCGGCTGACGGCTTGGCTGTAGGGGACACCACAAATATTCAACATGAACAATAATCTCAACAGGACGGACTTATCGTCGTCCCTCAAGGCGCCCAGTTGGTGTAGAGGTTACGGATTCATGGCATTCAAATATGGGATATCAATTTACGATTCAGCGTGTCCATGTAACTTTTGATATATGTCATATATAAGTTGAGTGACCTCCTTCAATGTTGATGGAAAATTTCGCTAGACGAGAACAAAATGACTAGCTGATATAGTGATGACGTCATATTAGCTCTGTACATGCGAAGCCTTCACATACGAATATCTCATATTAGTTTCAGACAATTTCAGATTAATTTCTAACAACTAGTGGTAATCATTCGACAGTCGTTACTCTGCTGAGCGAGTGATACCTGAGGTTCCGAGAAAGCACTTCTCCGGTCGGTTATTGTCGGGAATAAAACGGTATACTGGAAGCTATAAAGGAAATGACGTCACTGGGTGGGAATCGCGGCTGAGGTTAAGGATACGTGGCAGTAGATTGACTCAATGAAAAGAACATCGTCGGAATTTGAAGGGGCAAAGGTTATTTGAACTTTCATTTAAGCGTTCTTTTTGTTTAAGAATCAGAGCCATCATTGTCATCAAATGACGTTAATTGAGTGTGTCAAGGTCGATTAACACGATCTCACAGAAACTTCTCTCAGTCAGTCTATGGTATGCCGACGTCAGTAAACCTCATAATGGTAAACAGTCCCCATCCTCTTTCCCCACTACCCCTTGCCGCCACCCTGCGCCGCCTTACCGGACGTCATTGCTCTGGCGGCCATTGCGCCGTGTGACATTCGTCGTACACGCCTCACCAGATCTCACTTACTTTCATCAGTAATCACTGTCAGTGCAGCTATTGTTAACTGACTTGTGGCAGACCCTGGACCACAAGGGCCTGCCTCTTTAACAGGCCTTGCTACTTTATTGATGTCAAAAGCAACGTCTTTTAAATAAGAAAATAGTCTCAAAGCCGCGAAGATGTTTTCTATTGTTTCCATTCGATGTAGTTCAAGTAGCCTACGCTAAAACAATCAGGCTTCCTGCAGGTGGCGCTTTATGCGGTTTTTTCCCCTTCTGAACTACGAAATATCATGTAAAGCATTCCGAGGTATGTGAGGATGTAATGGCGAAGGGGTTGTCTGATGCTCGACTGCGTGACAGACATAATGTCGTTGAGGCGGACGCATAAATGACATTACTACGCTCAATGCCATATCTATAGAACTATCAATGGTGAATTCGGGTCAGTAAATTCACATGAAATACTCGCCATTCAAAGCTTTGTAGCGTAAATTGCTTAACGCATGTGGTGTATAATAGATTTGTTATATTCATTACAAAGGTCGTGTCATTCATTACAAAAGGCATTTGCTGTGTTGTCAAGGCTTGCCAATTGTCTTGCCCCGGCTGGGGAGTTCGATGACATCGTGTTGGCCCTGCAACCCACGGGTCGCGGGTTCGCAACCCATATGAGAAGAGGACTTTTCCCAAGAGGGAAATGGTTCTTTAGGGGTTCATCATATGATCAGCTTTATTCTCATTGATCACCGTTGCCATTCGACCTTCCATCTTTAATACTACCAACAATGACACGTGTATATGTGTGATCACAAAAGATCCAGGATATTCCATTTCACCCCCATGTTTACAGAGAGCAACATGTTGACATAGTACTATTTCCGTAGTCGGCTGTTGAATTTGGAGACCCCTGACATAAAAGTGGCCTTATCAAAGGACAGCCAATTAGTTAATCTATGCCATCAATAATCATCCCCAATATCAAACGTTACTTCGTCAATCATTTCCTCGACAATCATTACATTCGTCAATCATTCCGTCGTCTAGCATTACCATCATCAACCTTTACTTCGTCATTATGGCCTTCGACAATCATTACCTTCGTCAAACATTACCTTCGTCAATCATTACCATCGCCAAACCATATTTCAGTCAATCATTGCCTAGGTCTACCAATCATTGGCGTCAACCATTTATTCATTCGAATTCCCCTAAGTTTGTTATGCGTCTGCCAAAATTTTCCAACTATCCATCCAAAGTTTGCCACCCATCCATCCAAAGTTTTCCACCCATCCATCCAAAGTTTGCAACCCATTCTACAAAATTTGCCATCCATCCATCCAAAGTTTGCCACTCATTACGAAAAAAATTGCCTCTCATCCATAAAAAAGTAAGCCTCGTCATATTTTACCTCTTAGCAGATAATCACTTTCTCCAACCTGCAGTTACTAAAACAATCCACATTCCAAGTGAATCTAGTCATTCTATAGCGGTTGTGTCCCTCACTCCGTGTGCCACCCAACACTGTCGCGGTGACCCTCTCGTCTTCGACTGGGTGTCATCGTAGCGCTGTACTTGACCACTGGGGAACATCGTGACGCCTATTCCCCAGACATAGAGGCAACCATTCCCTCAGTTCACACACAT
The DNA here is from genome assembly GCA_034190875.2 of Urechis unicinctus. Classification (NCBI taxonomy): domain Eukaryota; kingdom Metazoa; phylum Annelida; class Polychaeta; order Xenopneusta; family Urechidae; genus Urechis; species Urechis unicinctus. The sequence continues at coordinate 25,227,491 of CM067348.1, read as the reverse complement.
ATACAATGATTATAAATCTGTCGTTGCCAGCGTAAAACTGATACGTCAATAAAAAAACTCTCAGTCATATCTAAACACGCTTCAACCATGTAATATATGTATGTTTGAAGTTTATTTCTGCGCGCAAAACATCGAACTGTTCCAAACGATTGAGGCCTTACTGCGCAGTAAGGCCCAATGGATTCATATTCAGCGTTTGCTTACACACTACACCTATTCAAGGTGCATTCAAAGATTCCGCTCCAGCTCTCAATCACTCATGATATATGAATACTTAACTGTAAAAAACACCGAATAGAAAATAAGGGGTAGGGGGGAATTTGGTCAGAGGTCAGTGCATGCCTCGACAGACATATATAAAGGCGAGAGAAAGAGCGCTCCCAATAAAAAACGGGCACTGTATAAGCTTTCCCAACAAGATGGGGTAATCAGTTTTTATTCAACTGAACAATGAGAGCATTTGCTACCTGGACAAAAGATGAATAAAAGAGCTGTTTTGGAAGTGTAACATGGCGTTAGTCGACACTAGGGTGAGTTCAGGGACATGGCAGCCAGCCCACAATGCCTAGTCGACGATGGAAGGGTTGTCACTCAAGACCTCCTCGTTAGCTCGTACCGCGCGCGGAATACCTGGTATCACCAGCTTGTCTTGGCTTCAAGAAGGACACATATGAAGAAGGACACATGTGAAGAAGGACACATGTGAAGAAGGACACCTGTGAAGAAGGACACATGTGAAGAAGGACACCTGTGAAGAAGGACACCTGTGAAGTACCTCTCTCTCTCCTTCACTCATACACTCACTCATTCACTCACTAACTCCCTTCATCAATCAATCAATCACTCAATCCATCAATCACTTAATCACTCTCTCTCGCCCATTCACTCGCTCATTCACTATGTACACCTCCGAGCCACCATGCACCTGCACCCAGGCCGCTAAGATCTCAGTCTCAACCACTTTCCACCGGTAAGAGCCAGGAATGAATCACCAAAATAAAGCCGGCTATCGCCTCTATTATTTTCACAACTAAACTAATGTTAATATTGATAACACGCGACATGAGGTCGTAACAATATCTTACGTCGGAAACCTCTCTTAAATAGCTACCTCCAGCAAACACGCCATAATGGTCGCTTTATAATAGAGAAAAGAACCATTAGACGTCTTCGCTTATTGGTCCTGTTTAGCGTTACTTGGGAAAACACACCGGCTTTCTTCCTCTCTTTAAATGTGTCAAAAGTGCTTCATATAAGAACTTGTCGGACCCAACCTGAATGATATTTGTGGAAGCCATATGATGATGTTGGTATTGTGAGATAATAATTACCTGCTGGTCATAGAACATTGAATAGTGACATCGACCCAGATGTATGATTAATTGTACATTATGCTGGTGGTTTTGTGCTGGTTGAGAGGGCGCTATAGTGTTAATGTATCCGGATCAATAGACCCATGAACAATTATCAACTGAATATCACGGCCATTAAGTCAATAATGACAGCCACGTGGCAGTTTCAGTTGACTATGTGCGCCATGATGGATAAATACATCCCACATAACCATGCGGAATGAGTAAAGCCGTAAAAGATCAACAAACAAATAAAGGCTGTTCACAACTTATAAAATGATCGAAACATTACCCGAAACATAACATAAAATATGACAGCATAATGTACTAAATAAACCGGGGATAAATATACCCGACACAATGAGTTGGGTATAACCTGGTCCAAAACTCAGGCTCTGTCACTAAAGCACAGATGACGCTGCTAGACACGCCCTCGATTGCAGTGAGGATCCTTTGCCCTGGTCTATACATATATTCACATGCATGTTTACGGGTCCTATATGCACAGGTATACGGGTCCTTTGTCCAGGTCCACGGATCCAATGCACAGATTCACGGATCCGATGCACAGGTTTATATGTAGGCAGAGTCACTGGTACAGAGGAGCCACAACGCTGGTTGATGACAAATTTAGTTAGGGAAGTTGTCGAATGAATTCTGCAAGTCGTGTTGATCACCAGATCTGGGATCAAGGCGCTTCATTAGTGTCGATCCAGAAAATAAGAAGCCGTATTTACGATCCTATATAGCACACAGATACTGTCTCCTTCTCCCAAATCCCTCCCCAGTTCTTTTCTCCTCTGTCCACTGCTGCCCTAACCGTTGTCAGCTTTCAACTACTCTCTGTCTAACGATTGCTACAAAACAAACAGGACATGACAAAGCCAATAAATAATGACGATACCACTTGTCCCACATGCTTCCTGGCATATTTAATCCATACACTGTTGTGGAAAAAAAAAATATATATTGACCGATTCCCTACAACTCGTGCAAATGGTATCCGCGTCGACCCCGGCTATTTCCATGGCCTTTGTATATAGTCTTAGTCCTTATCCTGGGCGAGACGGGAATCATGAAATCAAAATGGCACATGATAAGCACAATTAGAAATTCGAAGCCGGAAACGGGTGGGTATGAGCGATAATCCTAGAAAACGAGGGATTTGCGCAAGCATAGTTGCCAGACTGGTCGCGCCTCATTTGCGATTATTTCCAAACAAAGTTCGCAGACTATACCTAAGGTGCCGAAAGTTTCAATGATTTGGTGTTCTCAAAACTTCCGGTATTGCAATCTTCGATCCAGTCGCATACATCACAATTATAATCCAGTTTTTTAGCAACAGGTCAGCACGCTGTATCTACTGATATGATGACCACACTGGTTGCTATGTAGGTGTCTTACAATAGGAAACCATGCAGCATAGCAGAATATCAGCAGACATTGGAGGGAAAAGATCTTAAAAGTAACAGGTACTGGTGTCAATTGGAGCAATGACCTCAACTATTGGAGGCGGTTTCTTCCCGACAATAGGGATGAGGGTAATGGGACTTCCGCCTCCGCTTTTGAGACATCAGTAGGGTATAAAATGATTGTTCACTATATTCTCCTCTAGAAACATTCCCTGTTATCTATAATTTTGAGTCACCAATAAGTATCTCTATTTGTCCAAGTTAATCAAGCGCTGTGTGACATCTCATCAGAATAAAGTTCTAACACAAACTCCATCGACCGATTCCTACCCATTTGGAGGGAAATGATATCCGTATGAGTCATGTAGAGGACGTCGGCTAATAT